>CM075062.1:111399344-111941844 GCA_037428765.1 Rubia yunnanensis | reverse complement strand
CAGCTATTTAGAAACTGAGAGCGTTACTTAGAGAAAATATTTAATAATCATTAAATGCCTTGTCATTAAGTGCACTCATAATGCTCCTTTTATACTTCAAATTTATCCCTAACAACTGCTGCTCAAAAAAATAGATAAATCAAAGGCTTGGTCACATCTCCCCACATATCTTTATCTAAGGAGGTGATACTCAGTTCACCATGACTTTCTAACACAACTCCACAAAGCATTTAAAATCTTCTTTATTAATCCAACTTATGATTAAATTTTTCTTGTTTTAATAAAAAGTATGCTAGCTTAACTGGCCACAACTCTTTGACTGGAGGGGACTTATGGTATACACCTATTCAAATTAAGCAAATTCTAAACCCAAAGATGAACACCTAACATTAGCGAACGAGATCAGCGAGCACAAAGAATATAATTTGCAAAATGCGAGGCACACCCCACCTCGAGAAGATAGATGATCAATGCCTACAATCAACTTAACAAGACCATAATCCAACAATAAAAGGAGCAACGTGGACCATGATCACATGATTTATTATCTATAAATAATGATCATGAATAATGAAAGAGGTAATGATATTTATCTCAATAAAATGCTCAAACTGACTTGAGTGTTGGAGTTCAATCCCAGGGACCTCTTCGAGATCTTGTTTGTAGGTATACAAGGCGATCAAGCTGACTTGCATTGATCCTGGAGATTATGATGGCCCGGAAGGAATCCCCACATAAAAAACATCAAAACACTCAATTAGTTATATCAATTATAAAATAATCTTATCTAACCGTTAATCGGTCTAAAACAAGACTTTGTAATTTTGTAATAGTTTGAGCATTTTAAAATTAAGTTTATCCAACTTTATACCAAATTGTATTAGATAGCAATTTTTATAATATTATAACCAAATAAGTCCTTTGAATTTGTTATTCCCTTGCAAAGTTAGATATTCCTGGAAATTTTGTGCCATGTTTTAGGAATTGGTCATCAATGCCTGCTTGTAATAGTAACACACAAGATACATTGAAGTATAGACTGCATAGCACAGTTGCTATATACATTTCTTCGATTCATCAATGTATGATGTTAATACTAGAATTTTCTATCCAACTACTTATGGTCTCCCCAAGCCCAGTGTGCTTCCGGACCTACAAGACAGGTAGACTAAGGTCAGGCAGGCAGGTAGGCGCAGGGGCATACCTCCTCTGACGCTTTGGTTAGCCGTGTTCGTCATATAGGAGAATATCTAAGATGAATAGTAATTACATTGTAAAAATTACCTCTATGAACGTGCCTTTCCCTTGTTTTATGTGTTTTGGTGACTGATGGGACTCTTTCTGTACAACAAGTCCCATCAGCCACTTGCTGGTTCTGTTGAGGCTTTCCTTAGGACCTCCTTGCGCCTCTGTGCCGAGATGCCCCAAAGTTGGGCCGTAAGGCCTGTACGTTTTCAAGTTCCCCCAGCTCGCGACTCGGCTGGTCGGAGCCAAGTTTGAGGCGCTGGGTTAACTTCCTTTCCTGAGCCTACAGTGTTAAACTCCGAACCCAATTGGATTAATAAATAAAATAAATGAATAAAATCTATTAAAAATTTCTTACGTTACTCTATATTCTATGTTTAATTTTTAAACTATTACATATTCGTTAAATTGTATATGTGAGTATTTATGTTAATTTTATAATAAAATCTTTTTTAAATATATATACTTATATGAACGTCGAGCATTACAATATGGAACTCAAATACTAGAAATTAATTAGTTAAAAGAAATAAGTTATCATTTCTAATATATTTTTTGATTTCAAGGAATATAATTGTGTTTAATATTTACATATATATGATTGATTATTAAGTATTGTAAATTAAATGGAGAAAAATAAATTAATAAAGAATTAAAAGAAAGGAAACAACAGAACGTAAACCTAGTGAAAGTGAAATTCGGGAAGAGAAAATACTGGAAAGAGAAAGTCATAATAATAATAATAAAATAATGGGGAGGGAGAGAGAGAGCCGGAAAGCGGACGTGAGAAATTTATCTAAAGTAATTTTGGGCAAGTGGACGTAGGCACTTGAGTGTTAATGGATAAAAGTTTAGGTTTAGGTGTCAGAACCCTATGTTCTCATCAATATAAATACCAGTTACTGCCTTATCAAAATTACAGCCTTAAGATATTTTCTTGAGTACCAAAATAAGAACGGAGGTTGAGCAGTGATAACATAGAAGTGGAGGTTGCCCAAGCCAAGTCTAACCGAGGTGCGTGTTGCATCGCCTTAGCATGAACTGAGTTAAACTGGGTATATGTTTACATATATGATGCCATCAGAACCTGACTCTCTTGAACCTTCACTCGCACGCTCACTGAAACCTCCACATCTTGAACACCATTGAAATCTCTCGAGTCCCTACTGAAACCATCATCTCTTTAACCCCTACGGAAACTGTCATCTCTTGAACCCCTACTGAAAAATTCACATCTCGAATCCCTACTGAAAAATTCACCTCTCGAACCCTTACTGGAAACTTTATCTCTGAAACCCTTACAAAAAACTTCACCTCTCGAACCCCTACTGAAAACTTCACCTCTCGAACCCCTACTGAAAACTTCACCTCTCGAACCCCTACTGAAAACTTCATCTCTCAAACCCCTATTGAAAACTTCACATCTCGAACCCCTAATGAAAACTTCACTTCTTGAACCCCTATTGAAAACTTCATCTGAAAACTTCACCTCTCAAACCCCTACAGAAAACTTCACCTCTCGAAACCCTACAGAAAACTTCATCTCTCGACCCCCTACTGAAAACTTCATCTCTCAAACCCCTTCTGAAAACTTCACCTCTCGAACCCCTACTGAAAACTTCACCTCTCGAATCCCTACTGAAAACGTCCTCTCTCGAACCCCTACTGAAAACTCATCTCTCGAACCCCTACTAAAAATTTCACCCCTCAAACCCCTGCTGAAAGCTTCACCTCTCGAACCCTATCGAAAACTTCACCTCTCGAACCCCTACTAAAAACTTCACCTCTCAAACCACCACTGGAAGCCTGTACCTCTCGAACTAGTAGCACTGATACCTTTACCTCTAGAACAGTACATCTCGAACCTATGTCTCGAACTAGTACCACTAATACCTTTACCTCTGGAACAAAACATCTCGAACCTATGTCTCGAACTAGTACCACTGATACCTTTACCTCTGGAACAGTTCATCTCGAACCTACCCCTCAAACTAGTATCCCAGATATCTTCACCTCTAGAACACTTTCCACTGGAACCTCACAACAAGAACCTTTAAGTCTCAAACTCACCTCTCGAACCTTTACCTTACCTCTCAAACTAGTGCCACTGAAAACGTTTACCTCTCGAACTGGTACTACTGAAACCTTTACCCCTCAAACTGTACCTCTTGAACCCTAGGTCTCGAACTAGTACTACTGAAACCTTTACTTCTCGAGCTCACCTCTAGAATCATACCTCTCAAATCTCTCCAACTGAACCTTACCTCTTGAACTCACCTACTGAACACGTACCTATCGAACCTAACCAACTAAACCTTACCCCTTGCACCTCACCACTCGAACTAGTACCACCTACCACTCGAACCAGTACCACATGAACTGGTACCACCCAAATCTGTACCACTCAAACCCTTCACTCGAATCCTCTACTCGAACCCATGTACTCGAACCCATATACTCGAACCTATCTACTTCACCCCTTGTACTTGAAACCTTATACTTGAACCTTTCTACTATTTACTTGAACTAGGTATATTCGAACCCCATTAGAGAGAGATATGACGGTTAGACCTAAATGATGGTATATATATTGACTGTAAAATTAATTGTGTATTTTATCATATTGTGATCAATTATCGTGAAACTGAATTTATGATCTGCTTTGATATTGTTCTGTGAATGACCGGCTTGTACTTTATCTTGCCGTGTCAAACTTGAATCATATACTGCTCTGATATGTTATGTGGATGATCAGCTTGTACTTTATCTTGCCGTGTCAAACTAAATTATTTGCTACCTGATTACCTATCTCTGATTTTAGGGGCCTCGACGCAATTGTAGTTCGGTCAAAGTCGGCGGGGAATGGTACAGATCGGACAGTCTGATTTGACCAACTACTCGTAGAGTTTCTGGTATGCTAGCATAACCATGTGTACTAATATGAGCTCGTAACTGAACATCTGACTGGGTGTGGTTGGCGAAACTGAATTCTGGACTGATAGCCTTCGGGCACTACTGAAAAGGTTATGTCTTGTGTGATAGTCAGAGTTGCCATATGGGCACTTGGCAGCAATTTGGCATTAACCACCTGTATCCTTTTACTGTGTGTTAGGATTTATGTGGCTATTTTTTATTTGTTATTCTGTGATCACTACAACTCAACTGGGTAAATACTGGCGATGGAACCTCACTAAGCAAGGTGCTTACCCTAGTTGAACAACCATTTTTCAGGTGAAGAAGAACAGTAAGAGAAAAGTGCTTTGATGTCTTTACTTCTTTTGAGAAAAGATCTTGGGTGGACTATTAGAGCTTTTGGTTAGAATGTAAAATATTAACATGAACGGATCCTTATCGGATCTTTTAGAAATTGTTTCTGAAGAAATTTAGTTGAAACTCTTGATTAACACTTGTATTAACAATTTCAATGTAATAGTAATTTAGGTGTTGATTGTTTTTCTAAATTTGCTTCCGCATAAACTCTATCTGCTCATTAATGCTGGAATTCCCAGTAGCACGTTGGACCCGACCCAATACTAGCATTAAGCTTATAGGTCGTGGGTTTGGGGTGTTACATACAGAGACATGTGACATGTGTCTGATAGGTCACAGACAACTTGTCTGCTCTCTGCGAGCTAATTGCTTCCTCTTCTAGTGGGAAAGTTGGCAGTTTCCTCATTTTGAACCGTCAAGATTATGTAGAAGCGATTTAATTCAAGACACGTTCTGACGGTTACGCTACATGCCTGGATCTACGCCACACATCTTTTTTCTCACTTGTCTTTGCATGCAGGTTCTTAATATTTGCCCTTTCGGAGACAATTATCACCACGCCTCAACCGTTTTGTCTTTCAAGGGATTTATTGGGCCTGTTGGGCTTTCTTTTTCTTTTCAAATTCCCCACTTTTTTAGTTTCTCCTTCTTTGATCTTCTCTTCTACTTGCTTTGCTTTCAACTTCCCGGCCGCTTTCCATTCTTTCTCTGGTACCCTCTCTATGTTTTCTCTCCACCTTTCATTTTTGTTACCATGGTTTCGACAGTCGGCCCTCCCAAAGAGGATTCATACTGTGATACCACTAACCTTGAGTTTCACTTGGCTTTTTGGGTGATTGAGGTTGCCTTTAACGCCAAAGAAGTCACCTTCCATGACATTGGCAATAACATCGCACTGTCAGAGTTCAACCAGGCCATGTTGGACACACCCTCTGGTGCGATCGTAGTTTATATGGAAATCCTAGAACATTGCTTCCTTAGGTTCCCCCTTTCATCCTTTTTCCAGGCCGTATTGGCCCTTTTTAAACTGAATTTGATTGATCTTCCTCCCAAATTTGTCTGACTCCTACTTGGCTTTGAGATATTATGCTGCCTTCTCCATGTTGAGCCTAACATCCCTATTTTTTGCATCATTTTCCAGCCATCCAGAATGCCTCCTAAAGTTCAGGCAGGACGCACATAAGTTTTTAACTGACTTCCCTACCCGCGTTGAGTGGAAATGGCAGTTTATCTTTGTAGATGAATCCTTGGTCTTGGGCCTTAGAAGGTGCCCAGATGGGCCTTCCAATTGGTCCAGAGAATGGGCGGGGATCTCACCCTAGCGATGTTAAGATGACTGCTAGTCAACCCTTCATCTCCCATCTTGAGGCAGTGCAAGTGAAGTGTGATTACCACTTGCAAGATTTTGCCATGCGGGATGTCGGCTTGCTCTATCTACCAGACAGTATAGCTCCCGATGAGAGACCCTCTGACCTGAGTAGTATAGGCTCATAGTTTCTGTTATCTATATGTTATTCTCCTCTCCCTTTTTTGTTTTTTTACTTTAAATTTCATGCTTTGACCTCCTTTCTACCTTTGCAGAGATGTTTGTTGCAAAGTTCTTGGGGAACCTGTAGAGGCTTCCTCGCCAGGCCTACAACTCTCTCCTCTCACCTGCAAGCGAAGAGTTTTCTGGTGTTATTGACCATAGGTGGTGACCACTGACATTTCTTATACTGAAGTTTCAAATGAGGAGCCCCTTCAAAAGTGAGCTCGCTGGTGTTTTGAGAGGAGGATTGAGAAGGGGGCACCAGTTCCGGCTTCGAGGTGATTCCCAAGGAAGTCCCTAAGACCCCATCTTCTTAGGCTATAACTCACCCTAAGAACATCACCCTCAGAGCTCTACCTGTTCAGGCAGTCCCCTTCTCGCCCCCGTTCACTCGTGACTCTTCCTTTAGGGCCAACTGCATGTCAGCTCTGTTACGTACTGCTGCACCTCTGGCCGAGTTTATTTCCCAAAACATCTCTATTTCTCACTTCAATGCTTGGCTCCAGGAAAGGTCTTTGAACATGGCTGTGTCTAGCTCCCTCGTTGATCACTCTGCTTTTGCTTTCCTTGAGGTATGCTCTTCACTCTTCTTCCCGTTGGGTTTTTATTTTTTGGTACCGCTAGATTTGTAACTTTCCTTGGCTTTTTTTAGCATTTCTGCACTGCTTGAGCCATGCAGAAAAAGATGGCCAACCTGTAGGCTAAGAACAACGAGTTTAAGAGTCGGCTTGTTTCCCTAATGGTCAAGGCACAACGTGTCGTTGAGGTGGAACAAGATCTCAAGCTTGAGTGGGGGGTTACTGGCTCTCTGTAGGCTTCTCTAGCTCGTGTTAAGGCTAAGATCACTAAGCTTAGTGCTTACTATGACTGGACTTTCACCCGTGGTTTCTTAAGCCTTTACTCACGCGTTGTGCGAAGCACTAGGGCCTCGAGATGCTGAGGGATGTCCTGATAAAGGCCATCCAGTTCTACTATGCAAATAAGGACGCAAACGAGGAGAAGTTGCGACCTGAGCTTGATGGTAGTTTTGTTCCTTTTATTGAACATGGCTTCACTGAGTACTTCACCAAGCTAGACCCTGGTATGAAGCTGGCTAAGCTGGATAGCAGGGACCCAGACAACCCTTCTGTTGAGCTGGACGCGCATTCTACTAGTGGTCCACATCAGGCTGCCAACTCAGGGAAGGTCAATGAGGATGAGACTTAGGCTGCCGGTGGTGTGAATGATGAGGCAATTTTGAAGGGTGAAGCTCAGGCCGTGGTGGGGGGCCAAACTGAGGATGATGCTACAAAGCCCCAAGGGCTTTGTAATTTTAATTTCTTTTCACGGTGTTGTATTTCCCATGCTGAGGGATGAAACGATGTTTCTTTTCTTATTTTGTTTTTTTGGAGTGTGCATCCCCCAGGTGAACTCGTGGGAATGGGGTATCCCTTTCTCCTTTTTTAAAGTTGCGACTTGACGTTTTCCTTCATGTTTATTTTTGTTCTTTTTTGCACTTATCCTACTTTACTGCTTTTCATGGCTTTGTGTTTACCTTGCTTTTGCCTAATGAATGTTGGGATTCTTGATCTTTCTCAACTATCGTGGTTCTGGCAAATGCACCTTTTTGGTTTTTTCATGCCTTTTAGATTTAGCCTGTCTTTTTATTGATTGTCGGCTGCCGGGATTTCCATTTTGCCTTTTTCTCGACGGCCGTGGTTGTGGCCAGAGTTAAATATTTTTTCCTACTTGCCCCTGGCTAGCAATTTTCCTGGTTGTTGGTGCTATGATTGCAACTTTCAGCCAGGGTCACCTTGTTTTCTCAACGGCTATGGCTGTGGTCGGAGTCTTTTTGCTTGCTTGCCCCTGGCTAGCAATTCTCCTGGCTGTTGGGGGCTAGTATTGCAACTTTGAGCCAGGGTCGGCTCATTTTCTCGATGGCAATGACTGTAGCCGGATTCTTTTTGCCTACTTTCCCCATGGCTAGCAATTCTCCTGGCTATTGGGGCCACAATTGCAACTTTCAGCCAAGGTTGGCTCGTTTTCTCGACGACTGTGATTGTGGCTGGAGTTAAATATTTTTTGTTTGCTTGCCTCTGGCCAGCAATATTACTGGTTGTTAAGGCCAGGATTGCAGCTTTTTGTCAGGGTAGGCTCATTTCAGACATTCTTTCAGCTACTTTCTCCCCTACATTCAAAGTTCGTGAAAATAGAAAAAAACAGGATGCAGGCTGGGATTCCCTTCAGATCATGCCCATTATGGTCTTACAAAAGACTTGATCTTCTCAGGAATCACCGCCTCGCATGCCCACAAAAATATACTGTCTATCTGCAGGCGCCGAATAGATAAGCATACTTTATAAATACTCATGCATAGTACCTTATTAGGTGGATGATATTCCAAGTGCGAGGGATTAGCCTGCCGTCCAACGCTTCCAACGTGTAAGCTCCTTTCCCCAACATCTGAACCACCTTGTATAAACCTTCCCATTCTGCATCTAGCTTCTTTTGCCCCTAGAATGTGCTTTTGCTTCATTTTTCCTTAACACGAAGTCTCCCAATTTCAACGATTTGGGCTTGATCTTGCTATCGTAATTCTGCTCCATCCATGACTTATATGCGGCCTCTTTTAGTGACGCCTTCTCCTTGAGTTCATCCAGCCCCTCTAGGTTTTCTCTGATTTCCTGGTTGTTCTCTTCTTTGTTATTTGCTCGACCACCCTTCTACTGGGCACAACAATTTTGGACGGGATGATGGTATCCGTTCCAAAACATGGCCCGTGGGGGGGGGCTTCCCCGTGGTTATTCTGGGTGTGGTCTTGTATGCCTACAACACACTCGCCAACTCTTCCTCCTATTCTCCATTTGCCTGTCCTAGCCATGTCTTTAAGCCTTGAATTATCGTTATGTTTGTTATCTTTGTCTTCATGTTTTCCGGTGGATGTGCCACTGACGTAAATTGCTGCTCAGACCAGCGCACAAGGATCTGAAGGGCTTATTATCGAACTATTTTCCATTGTCTCTCACTATCACCCATGAGATGCCGAACCTACACACTATGCTTCTCCAGGAAAAGTTCATGATTTTCTTCACTGTCGCACTTGCTAATACCTCTGCTTCCACCCAATTTGTGAATTGGTCTATTGCTACCACCAGAAACATTTTCTTTCCCGCAGCCTCCGGAAACAGTCTTGCAATGTTAATCCCCCATTTGGAAAAGGGCCAGGGCAATCTTATGTTGGTTATTCGCTTTGTAGGGAGCCTTTGTTCCCCCAACATGCTCCTGACACTTATGAAATTCCTTGACCGATTTCTCCGTATCCGCCCTCTTTGTTGGCCAGCAATACCCTGCTCGTATGGTCCTTAGCGCAACTTTTCTTGGTCCCTGATAGCTTCGACAACATCCCTCGTGTATTTCTTGGAGGATGGTGTCTGCAAGCTCGAGCTCTGCATACTTGAGCCATGGCCCTGTGTATCCTCTCCTATACAACAAGCCATTTTTCAAAGTGTACTGCAACACTTTTCTCTTGATTGTCCTCGCTTCCTTATCGTATATCGGCAACATCTTGTGTTCCAGATAACCTCGAAGAGGTATCATCCAGTTGGGAACCGTATCCTGTATTACTGCCACCAGTCCTGTGTCTGTTGACCTGCTTGCTAACTTCTCAACCAACAAGGACTTCGTTAAGTGTGCCTGTGCTGAGGATGCTAGCTAGCTAAGTGAGTACTAGTGATATCAAATTCATCAAATCCAGATGCCAGACTCCTGGCCTTGTCTCTGTACTTCATCATCGTTGGTTCTTTATCGGCGTACTGCCTATTGTACTAGTTAGCCACCAGCATGGAGTCTCTATGAGCTTGTAAATTATTTTCTCCTAACTTCCTGGCCATCTCCATGCCTACTATCAGTGCCTCAAACTCTACCTCGTTGTTTGATGTGGGAAACTTAAAAGGCAAGGCGTAGGTTGCCTCCACACTTTCAGGATCTTATATTACTAGGCCTACTCCTGAACCTTCCACCATGGATACTCTATCCATATACAGTTTCCACATGTCTAGCCTTGTTTGGCCGCCAGTGCTTATCGCCCTGGTCTTGTTTTGCACCTCTTCTGGTGTTTCACTTTTTCTTCCCTAGGCATTTTTGCCAGGAAGTCTTCCATTACATGCCCCTTCGTTACTCTTCTTAGGGAATATTCATTAGCATGTTCTCCTAACTCCACCGGCCACTTCATTAGTCGTCCTGAAGCCTTTGGTTTGGTTAGTATTGCCTTCAATGGCTTATTAGTCAGTACTACCACAGGGTGTGTGTGGAAGTACCGCCCAAGTCTCATTTCAGTGTGTACCACTGCCAGCGCTAATTTCTCCAGGTTCGTATATCCTTGCTCCGGCCCCTGCAGGGCCCAACTCACAAAGTACACTGGTCGCTGTATCTTTTCCTCCTCCTTCACCAGTGCATCGCTAATTGCTTCCTCACTGATTGCTACATACAAATACAGGGTTTTTCTCTGCTTCTAGAAAATATTGTCCACCACCCTCTGGTTGGTGGCCCCAGTGTTCCCCAGGCCGAACAACATTATTCAGTAGCCAAAGGCTCTTTTCTTAGTAATAAGGGCAATTTTTTTAATATATCGCTCTCTAGCATGGGGATTTGGTGATACCCCTTATATGCATCAAGAAAACATTGAATTGAATAGTTGGTAAGGGTGTTTACCTTTTGGTTTATGACTGGAAGTGGGTAGAAATCCTTTAGACAGGCCTTGTTCAAGTTCGTGTAGTCCACGCACATCCGCCAGCTGCCATCCGCCATTTTCACCAACACTGGATTGGCCAGCAAGGCCGGGTAGGGGATTTCTTATAGGATCCCTACTGAGACCATCTGGCTTACCTCCTTGTTTACTGCCTTGTTTCTTTCCCTGCAAAGAATCCTCCACTACTGCTTCAGCGGCTTGTGGGGTGGGTCCACCTTTAACTCATGACAGCACACATCTTTAGGAACTCCAGTCACATCCTTCGGTCTCCAGGCGAAGGCCTTCATGTTTTCCTTTAACACTACCAACTCACTTTTTACTTCAGGGGGGAGTGCTACCCCTACCTGTACTGGCTGGTCCCCATTTATCTTCATTGTTTCTACTTCTGCACCCAATTTTGACAGGATGCCTCCACCTGTGATCATCCTAACAGTCCAGGGCTTGCTAGCCCATTTTTCCTGGCTTGCACCATCATTCTCTCACTTTTGCTTAGTGAGAGCAATCCTATGACATTCCCCAGCTTTCTGGTGGTCTTCTTTAACGGCTGCCATTCCTCCCCTTGTTGGGAACTTCAAAATTAGGTGTAGGGTTGACACGATCCCCTTCAGTAGGGCTAGGGCTTTCTTGCCCAGTATCACATTTTACGGGCTATTTGCTTTTACAAATATGAACTCCATGTCCACAGTCTTACTCTTGTCTCCTTCCCCCACCATCACAGGGAGGAGTACGGTCCCTTCATGCCATATTATCCTATCTACAAAATCCACTATTGGAATCTCTGTTAGCTCCAGTTTCCCCTCGTGTTCTCATCCAACTGCTCAAGATAACTCCAATACATGATTTTTGCTGAACTTACACTATCCATGTTGCTCGGTGGATCCTCTTGTAAATTACCCTTAATGTTATTACCACAATGTCTTCTCCTACCAGCCTGTCCGGTATGGGGTCATTGGATTCAAACGTTATTGCTTCGTTTGACCCCAACTTCTTGCCTGCCGATGTCACTTGCGACGTTTGCTTGCAGTGCGCCTTCCGTTGAGGCTTCATCCTTCCTCCAACGCTTCCTCCTATGATGGTGTATATGTCTATTACCTTGGTCGGCCTACTATCTTCTGTGGGGGATCCTCTCTTTTCCATTTTCCCCGCTCCTTCTTAGTTTCAACTTTGGAAACCTCTTTTCCCCTCTCCTGCTTGCATTCCCTATCAGGCCTTCTTGCTCTGCTATGCCCCTCATGCCTTTGGAACCCTCCATGTTTATTCTTGCCCTAGTAGATGGACTTGCTATGAGCCCTCACGCTCTTTTCCAAGTGTGCGAGCTCTCCGCTCTGGACGCACTCCTCGATGTTGTTCTTCAGATGGATACAGTTATTCCTGTTGTGGCTGTGATCATCGTGGTAATCATAAAGCTGAGACGTGTTCCTCTTCTCAAGGTCTTTCTTCATCCTTGGCGGCACATCGAACATACATTTCCCTGTGTACAGGGAAAATATTTGTTTGGGTATTTTGTTGAGCGGTCTAAAGACCCTCTCTAACTTATTAAACCTGTTGGGCATCAGCTGGGTACCTATCTTGGTGCATTCCATTATCTTGGTCCTTTGTTGGCCCTGGCTTCCCTTTGTTTCCGTTCTCCTTTTGTCAGCTAGGTCTGCCCTTTTGAAATTTCCTACTCTTTTGATCAACTCATCAATTGTCTGTGGCGGATCCAAGGTGTAGTCCCTCAGCAACAGTTCATGCTTTAAGCCTTGTATGAACATGTCAATGTGGAATGGGCTGCTATTTTCCTCTACCTGATTTGCCTCATCTCTGAACCATTCCCAGTATGCTAACAATGTCTCTATTGGTTTCTGCTTGAACGTAAACCGTCTGGAATGTGTCTTTTGAAATTTCTTCCTCTGCATGAAGTGTGCGAAGAACTTCTGCCCCAACTGACTGAAGCTGTCGATTCTCTTATCCACCAGGTTCTTAAACCACACCTTGGTTTTTGCTGTCAAGGTGGTTGCAAATACCTTGCACCAAATGGCCTACGGTTTCACAAAGGAAGCCATATTGGTGCATCATGTGTGCAAGTGGTCTTCCGAATCTGCTTCATCATTATACTGTCCCAAGTTAATCGGTATCTTTAACTTCAGGTCTTCCGTGCACATTTGAATCTTTTATTGAATCGAGATCCCCTGTTCTTTTTCCTTGTTTCTTGCTCCAGCCCCCTTGCCGGGGCCTTCCCCCTAGCGGGTTCCTTCACCCTTGGCAGTGGAACATAGTCTTCCAGCCACTCGCTGTCTGCTGCAGTCTCTCCTTCTCTGGCTGGTCCCTTCCTTATGGAGTGGGCCTGGATCTGGGCTATCTCTGAACCTTTCCCCTTCAGGTTGGGCTCCTCGCTGTCTCCTTCCTATTTTGGGAATAGTTTTGTTGGCTGCTGGCCTGCCCACTCTGCCTCATCTTCCCATTCTGGTGATCCTCTATATCCTTCATCCTTCTCAGCATATTGTTCTGAGATGCTAGAAGTGCTTGAAGAACCTCCGAGTTATTTGCTAGCTCTGTTGAAGTGCGTAGCTGGTGCCTCTCTCCTGTCAATATTATCATCGGGGTTGAGTTATCCTCTAAATGCATCATGTCCTCCATTACAACTTGGTTGAACAGGTTCCCCCCCGGTTGTGCCTCCATGTCGTTCAAGCTATGCAGATGCTTAAGATTATGTGATCCCCATAGACGAAGCCAATATTCATGCCAGGATTTACTATCCAACTACTTATGGTCTCCCCAAGCCTGTGTGCTTTTGGACCTACAATACAGGCAGACTAAAGTCAGGTAGGCAGGCGCAAGACAGTGCCTGCTCCAATGCTCCGGTCAGCCATGTTCGTCATATGGGAGAATACCTTAGATAAATAGTAATGAGATTGTAAAAATTACCTCTCTGAACGTTCCTTTCCATTGTTTTTATGTGTTTTGGTGGCTAATGGGACTTTTTTCGTATGACAGGACCCATCAGCCACTTGGTGGTTTTGTTGGGGCTTTCCTTAGGACCCCCCTTGTGCCTTTGGGCCAAGATTCCTCAAAGTTAGGCCATAAGGCCTGTACGTTATCATATGACGATGATATTACACCTAATGGTAGAATAAGCAATGGATAGATCATAAAACACAATCTCAAATGTAACATATCCTCTCGCAATATGGAAATTCCTAGCCCTAGAAACTACACCGTACTCTCTAACCTTGTCCAACAACACACCCTCTCCTTGAATCTCCAAGGTGCTACCCTGGTACTCTCTGTTGGTGAAAACAATGTAGAACAAAACATGGATGTTAAGTCCATCTAACGACGACATTATGTACAATCCCTGGCCCTGGCCAAATTCTGGGAAGTCCCACTCAATCTGCTTCATTATGGGATCATCGGTGATAAAAACTGTCCCAAACTTGAGGAAATTAAAATTTGTGCTTGAGATTCAGGCTACAGCTAGGAGGGTGGCACTCGGCCCAGCCTCAGCATCTTAGAAGAATATATACATTGTTGTTTGCATATGAATGTAGTGAGGAAAAGGGCTGGCTTTTTAAAGAGCAAAGATTGTCGATTGATAATGTATGGGTCGAAAGCCAACATCCAAAATATCTTGGCCCAATTGAAAGGAGTTGACCCAATGCAATGGACAATAGACAGAATATCGCTGATGGGAAGGCTAGTACAATTGCTGTCCTATCAGCCACCAAATGCATATATCAAAGGAATAATCACAGAACCGAGGTAAGATTACAGAATCTAAATACTATTCACTCTTAAATTCTCCTACATGGAAAATATGGATGACCGGAGCGTCGGAGCATGCACGGCCAACAACCTGCCTGCTTAATCTTAGCCTGTCTATTTTGTAGGTGTTAGCGCAAGCTAGACCAAAGGAGATCACAAAGAGAATGCCAACAAAAAAATCATTAACATATGTGTCGTCTGTGGGGATCGTGTAATCTTTTTAGCATCCAAGCAGCTTGAATGACATGGATGCACAAGTGGTGAGAAATCTGTTCAACCTGGTGGTTATGAAGGATGTGACACATTTGGAAGGCAACCCCGGCACCCCGACGCTAACGGCGATGGGAGAGAGACACTAGCTTCACACCTCAATGGAGCTTGCAAACTACTCAGAGGTACTTCAGGCTCTCATGGCATCTTAGAATAAGGTGATGAGGAGGCTGAAAGAAATGATCACCAGAACAGAGAATCCAGATGGAGAAATGAGGGTTTGTAGCCAACAGAACTTTTTCCAGAACAAGAAGAAGACGACAAGGAACCCAACCAGAAAGGAAAAGGCTCAAAGATAGCCTGAAGTAGAGTCAACTCCGGGAGGAAGGTACATTAGAAAATGGGAGACTGTAGTGGACCACGAGTGGTGGGAAGGCTACGTACCACAACCAAGGGTGACAGAGCGTGACAGGCGTAAGGACCCAATCAGGGAATTAGAACATGAAGCAAGGACATAGAGTAGAGGCTTACCCTTAACCCAAAGGATTCAAACATTCATGATGGACCCAAAGATGAAGATACCTGGGAAACTTAGGGCAGTACAACAGAGAGGCAGACCCAGAGGACCACTTGCACATATTTTGCACCAACATGGCTGCCTGTGCGATACCGTAAGCCATCTGGCACAAGGTGTTTGCGACCACCCTGACAGCAGCAGGCAGGGTGTGATTGAAGAACCTAGGGAATGAAATGATTGGAAGTTTCAATCATTTGGAGCAGAAGTTCCTAGCACACTTCATGCAAAAAAAGAAATTCCAAAAGACACACTTCGAGATGTTGCCCATCAGGCAGAAGCCAGCAGAGACATTGTCGGCGTACTGGGAACATTTCAATGATGAGGTAAATCAAGTAAAGGAGAGGAGTTGCCAGTTCCTCATCGACACGTTCATAAATGTCTTAAGGCATAAGCTATTGCTGAGGGACTGCACCCTAGACCCTCCAGGGACGATTGATGAACTGATGAAAAGAGTTAGAAACTTTAACAAGGCAGAACTAGTCAACAAGTGGATAAAGGAAATGCTAAGTGGTCATGAGGGGCACCCAACAGATGCCCGGAAGTTTTTATAAGTCAGAGAGGGTTTTTATGCCACTCATCAAGATGCCCAAGGAGATCTTTTCCATGTATGTAGGGAAGGGTATACTAGATACACCACCAAAGATGAGGAAGAACCCTGATAAGAGGGACAAGTCCCAGTTCTACGACTATCACGATGATCATGGTCACGACACGAATGACCGCATCCATTTGAAGTACAACATAGAAGACTGCATGCAAAGTGGTCAGCTAGCACACTTGGCAAAGAGTGCCAAGGCTCATAACAAAGCCACATACTAGAGTAAGAATAAGCACGAGAACTCCAGCATGCGGGAAGGGGGGGCAGACCAGACCAAAGAGCCCCGACAGAGAGCGAATGTGGGATAATGGGAATGATGTAGCCCGGACTGAGATAGGGGAAGACAGAAACAAAAGGCAGAGGGAAAGTTCATCAATGGAAGACATTAGGGTAAAAAGAATAACAGACATACACACCATCATAGGTGGGAACCCTGGAGGAAGGACAGAATCCCGACAAAAGGCGCAATGCAGGCAGACACCGCAGCCAACGCCAGCAGACAGGAAGTTGGGTGAGAACGAAGCGATAATGTTCGATGCCAACGATCCAGTGCCAGACAGGTCGGTAGGCAGCGATGTGGTGGTGATAGCGGTGAGAGTGATGAATAAGAGGAGTCACCGTGCACATGTAGACATAAGAAGCTCAACAGAAATTATGTGTTAGAACTGCTTCAACTAGCTGGATGAGAACATAAGGAAGAAGTTGGAACCAACGAAAACCTCACTCGTGGATTTTGCAAACAGAATAGTATGGCCTAAAGGAACCATACTACTACCGGTGATGCTGGGCAAGGAGATAAGAGTAAGACCGTGGATATGGAGTTCATAATAGTGAAGGAAAATAGCCCGTACAACCTAGTATTGGGCAGGCCGACGTTAGCACTACTGAAAGGTATAGTGTTAACCTTACATCTACTCCTAAAATTTTCCACCTGAGGAGGGACATACGCTGTTAGGGGAGATCAACAGATGGTCAAGGAATGCCACAAAGTGGCTCTCAGTAAGCCAAAGCAAGTATATGAGAACGACAGTCAAAAGAGACAGGCCAGCGAGGCCAGACATGTTGGGATTATTATGAGTATAGGTATCAGAGCTCGATCAAAGCTCGCAGCTAAGGTTGAAGCTGTACAGTTGAACTAAGGCCAGTCGATACATGTGGGAACATTGCTCCCCCTAAAGTGAAAGACAAGCTGGTAAAGCTGTTAAGGGACAACAGGCAGGCTTTTGCCTGGAGAATGGAGGATATGACCGAAGTTCCCAAGGAAATTGGTTGCCATGAGTTGAAGGTTAATCTAGCCCACAAGCTTGTCAAGCAGAAGAAAATGATGTTGTGCAAGGAAAGGAATGAAGCTTTGACAAGGAGGCTAGTCAGCTGGTTGCGGCAGGGATCATGCAAGAAGTCCCCTACCCAACCTGGCTAGCTAACCCAGTGCTGGTGAAGAAGGAAGATGGTAGCTGGAAGATGTGTGTGGATTACACGGACATGAACAAAGTCTGCCCAAAGGATTGCTACTCGCTGCCGATCATCGACCAAAAGGTGGACGCTCTTACCAACTACCCAATTAAATGATTTCTTGATGCATATAAGGGATATCACCAGATCCCCAGACTAGAGAGTGATGTAGAAAACAAAATTCCTTTTTGAACTGAAAAGGGAGCCTTTGGCTACCGAATGATGCCTTTCGGTCTGAGAAATGCCGGGGCCACGTACCAAAGAGTAGTGGACAAGATTTTTTAGAAGCAGATCGGAAGAAATTCGGAAGTGTATGTGGATGATATGGTCATAAAGAGAAGTCAGTATGAAACCTTTGTAAAGGATGTTAGAGAGACCCAGGTGCAGTTCAGGGAGACAGGGATGAAGCTGAACCCAGCTAAATGTCAGTTTGGAGTGGGAGTAGGGAACTTCCTAAGGCACATGGTGTCAAATGAAGGGTTGAAAGTAAATCCTAAGAAAGTAAAGAAAATTCTAGAGATGAAGGCACCAGGAATGGTAAAGGAGGTCCAGAGCCTGAACGGGAAACTGGCAGCCATGAACCGTTTCATGTCCCGTGCAGCAGAAAAAAACACTCCATTTCGTCAAAAACTCAGAAGGGATGTGTGGATAGAAAGAGGGTAATATAGTGGGGGGAACTGGAACAGAAAGCCTTCGATGAACTGAAGGCCTATTTGAAGGGTCTCCCCACCTTGACCAGTCCAAAGAATGAGGAGACCCTATACCTTTATGTGGTGGCATTTGAGGAAGCAATCAGCGGTGCACTGGTCAGAGAGGAAAATAAAATACAACGGCCAGTGTAATTTGTAAGTTTGGCCCTACAAGGTCCGAAGCATGGATACTAAGGTTAGGAGAAGCCCACCCTGGCTCTGGTTCATGCGGCGAGGAGGCTGAGACAATAATTTCAGGCACACCCTGCGATAGTGTTAACTAACCAGCCATTGAATGCGATACTGACCAAGCCGGAGGCTTCAGGAAGGTTGGTAAAGTGGGAAGTGGAGCTGGGAGAGCACGCCATTGAATATGCCTTGAGAAAGGCTATAAAGGGGCAGGTCATGGCAGACTTCCTTGCGGAAGTTCCCAAAGAAGAGAATGTCAAAGCAATGGAGGAGAAATGGGGCCCAGTCCAGGCCGCTGAGGTAAACAGGCTGACATGGCCTTATGTATGGAAGCTATACGTAGATGGGACCTCGGGAGTAGAAGGGGCTTCCGGGGGCCTAGTAATATCAATCTGGAAGGAGTGGAAGAAACCTATGCCTTACGCTTCAAATTTCCCATGTCTAATAATAAGGGAGAGTATGGGGAGCTGATAGTGGGCGTGGAGATAGCTAAGAAGTTGGGGGAAAATAAATTACGAGCCCATAGAGACTTAATATTTGTGGCTAACCAGTACAATGGGCAGTACGCTGCCAAGGAATCAGCGATGATGAAATACAGGGACAAGGTCAGGAGCTTGGCGACTGAGTTTGACATAACCAGAGTGCCGAGATCACAGAACACGAGGGCGGATACACTCATCAAGTGGCATCCTCAGCACACAAACACATAACTAATTCGGTGCTAGTGGAGGAGCTGGTGAGCAGGTCGACCGATATGGATCAGGTGGCAGTGATACAGGAGGCAGCTGTCAACTGGACAACGCCTATCTGAAGCTACCTGGAACACTAAAGGCTACTGGTGGATGAGAAAGAGATGGTAATGGTCAAGAGGAAGGCATTCCAGCACGCCTTAAGGAGCGGGCTGATGTACAAGAGAGGCTACACAGAGCCATGGCTCAGATGTACAGAGCCAGAACTGGAAAATACTGTCTTCAGAGATACTGCAGCAGCCCTCAGGAATCCAGGACAGTCGCAACAAGAGCTCTGCGTGTAGGTTACTACTGGCCCACGATGAAAGCAGATGTAGAGAAGATGGTAAAAGAATGGTACAAATGCAAAGAACATGCCAAGGTGCAGAGGCTCCCTGCGGAGCGGATGACCAGCATAAGATTGCCGTGGCCCTTCGCCAAATGGGAAATTGACATCGCAGGAAGAAAGAAATGGTTGGTGGTCGCGATAGACTATTTCACTAAGTGGGTGAAAGCTAAGGCCGTAGCAAGCATAACAGGAAAGAAAATCACAAACTTCGCCTGGAGGAGCATAGTGTGCAGATTCAGTATACCAAAAGTGATAGTAAGCGACAATGGGAAACAGTTCACTCATGAGCCCTTTAGGTCCTGGTGCGCTAGTCTCAATATCATGTAGCAGTTAACCTCTGTGGCCATTTGCAAATAAATTGGCAGACAAAGGTGACAAATAGAACAACCGTTCAAGGTCTAAAAAGGATATTGAGACAAGAAAACAGAGAATGGGAGGAGGAGTTGGTGAGTGTGCTATGGGCATACAGAACCATGCCCAGGATGGCCATGGGGAAATCCCCTTACAGGATATGTTTTAGGATGGAGGTAATTATACCCCCAGAAATTTTGTGCCGAGTAGGAGAGTGGTCGAACCTCTCAGCCAGGATAAAAACGAGGAGGAAATCAGAGAAAACCAGAAAGGACTATATGAAAGCAACCCTAAAAGAAGCCGCATACAAGTCATGGTTGGAACAACATTATAACAGCCAGGTCTTACCAAGATCCTTGAAAGTGGGTGACCTTGCGCTGAGAAGAAACGAGGCTAGCAGGGCCTAAGGGCAGAAAAAGCTAGATGCAAAATGGGAAGGACCTTACCGGGTGATGGAAGCGCTAGGGAAGGGAGCCTACAAGCTTGAGATGCTGGATGGAAGACAAATACCTTGCACGTGGAACGTTGTTCACCTAAGAAGGTACTATGCTTAAGCAATTGTAAGTATGAAAATGTATTCGGCACATGCAGATAGGCAAGACGGGATTCCTAGATCAACTCTTTTGTAAGCCCACAAGGGGCATGATCCCAAGTCCTTTTGCTGTTTTGGCAGATTTGGAATGCAGGAAGTAAAATGGCTGAAAGAATATGTTGAATGACCCCTGGCCACAACCACAGTAGGGAAGAACGAGCTTGCTCCAGGTCGAAGCTGAGCCATGACCGCTGTCTCTCTTAGCCTGCAGAACAGGCAAGGAAAATTTGCCCTGCCCACAACCACAGCTGGGGGAATGACGAGCCTATTCCAGGCCAAAGGTTCATCCGTTGGCTCCTACTACAAGTGGAGCAGTTAAAGAAAATAAAAACCCGCCCTCAACCACAATCGGGGAACGAAGGGTCTCAACTTGGCCGAAGCTGTAACGACTGGTTCCCATAGCAATCGGAACATGCAAAGAAAATGAACCCCAGCAACAGCCCCAACCGGGGAATGAGAAACCCAACCCAGGCCAAAGCGTAACCCTGGCTTCAACAACCAGGAGGCCATTGGTCAGGAGCAAATGGGCAAGAAAAAAAACTTTGGCCACAGCCACAGCATGGGACGACACAAAGAACTTAAACAAAAAACTACAATTCTGGCTCTAATGGCTAATAGATTGCCTACCGGGATCACGCCATAAAAAAGTGAAAGAGACAATGTCACGACTAGGTAAGAAAACTATCAAGTAAAGAGTTCCAAAAATAATATAATGGGAGGTTCGACGAACCCAAATGGAAAAGTGGGCAAAAAAACATTGAAGAAACAAGTCAAAAAGAAATATTTTACAAGTAAGATGCAACTTCACAATAAACAAGTATGCAAGAAAGGCAAAAACGACAAAAAAAGGAGAAACTCAGGAACAAGTAAGCACAAAGATACACCACTACAAGGTGAATAAGGTGAATTCATCAAAGCGGGGGGAAAGGGCACCCCATACCATCAGTTTAAAAGGGGGAAATGGGCACCCTGCACCATCAGTTTAATGGGGGGAAAGGGCACCCCAAAACAACCCAAAATGACATGAAAAATATTTTTTCAAACCCCTTATGGGATAATATAGATCAAAATAATTTAAATCTTAAAAAGTAGCAAGACATGAAGGCTTGATGGAATTAGCAGCATCATCCTTATCAACATTCTGGGTCTCATTCTCACCAGAAGCTTGGGCAAGCACCCCCTCGGGACCGCCAGGACCAGCAGCTTGGTTGGGCTCACTGGTGGAAAGAGCATCAGGCTTTGGTTGCTCATTATCTGGATCCCAGCGGTTAAGATCGTCGAGGGTCATGTTAGAACGCATGCTGGAGTAGTAGCCAGTGAAAACGTGCTCCCGGAAGGGAACACAGACTCCACCAAGGCTTGGGCGCAACTGCTCCTTATCCTTGATCTCACTATAGAGCTTGATCCCCTCCATCATGGCGTGGCCTAACATCTCAGAGACTTTTTGACTCCTCATTACACTAGAGTACAAGCTCAAGAAGCCCCGAGTGAATGCCTAATCACAGAAATCTTGTAGCCCAGCAATTTCAACTCGGTCTTGCACATAGAGGCCTGCAACGAGCCGGAGACACCTTTCTCCAACTCTATGTCCTGCTCCAGCTCACCCATCTTTTACACTTTACATGCCAGGTCAGCGCTGGCCTGCTTCAGGGATGCCATCCCACGTTGAAGCTCCCTAACCTCATAATGTAGGCTGTTGAGCTCCCTCTACATAGCTTTAGCAGAGCAAAGAGCCTGAAAATGGCAAAGAAAGAATGCTAAGTGTGTGAGTGACAAAGAAAAAGAGAATAAAAGAAACAGAAAGAAGAAGCAAGTTACCTCCAGGGTGGCCGAGACAAACCGATCTGTGGCTAAGAAAACAGACAACCCAACCACATTTAAGACACGCTCCCCAAGCTAAGCATTGAAGTGGCGGACTAGGAAAACCTCGGAGATGAAGTCAGCACGAGTGGCAGCACTACGCATAGGAGCAGGGTCCTGGCGGCCTTGCGACGAGGAAGCACGAAGAAAAGGTGAAGTGGATACCACTTAATGGAGTAGCTGAGCCACAAGAACAGTAGATTCTGGCTGTGAAATCGGATTAGAAGTTGGGGTCTCTAGGACCTCTTCCTCTGCTACAGCGGAAAACCCGCTGGTGTTAGTAGCGGAGTCAGGCCCCCGCCCATAGCGAGGCTTCTTCACCAAATGCCTATTTTTGCTTACCTCAGTATTAGACAGTAGCTCTATGGTCTAGAACAGACGATCAATAATGCCCTCCCTATCTCCCGTGGGCTAGACCGGGTGGCTGCTGGTAGCACGCCTTGGGAGTTTGAACAGATCCCTGATGAAGCTGGCGATCAACATGTTTGAAGAAAGGAAGAAAGGAAAGGAGGGGCGAGAAACCCAAAAGATTAAATAAGAAGGAAAGAAAAAATGCAACCAACAAACAGGAAAAGAGCAATATAGTAAGACTTAAAACAGAAAAGCACATAGACAACGGTGAGCCTGTACCCCGCGAATAGTCAGGGCCACCATAGGGGATGAGGCCGACGGGCAGGAAGGGCATACCAATCGCTGCTAGGGTGGCATCTTACAAAACCAAGTTAGCATTCACAATGATTTTCTGAAGAGGAGAAATTAGACGCCACTAGGGGAGAAATGAGAAATGGAAGTGAGAAGACACAATGAGGAATAAGAAAAGAATAAAAGTGGGTTGAAATTTGAAAAGGAAATGATAGACAAAAGGCCACCCGTGGGAGGTGAGAAGATAGCGTCATAATGAAACCACCTCGAAAGAGTGCAAAATTAAAGGTCACGCACATTAAACTATCAGAACAAGGAACATGTGTTGGGCATCAAGACAGGTAGCGTAACTGCCAAAACACATCCCGCCAAAGTGACGTCGTAAGGTACAACTTTCAAATTTTGGGAGATGAAAGGTTATTCCGCCAAGAAGAAGCTCATGTGTGAGACACAGGGTGCAGGCACCGCAGGCACGCTGCCTGCGCCCTGTGTCTTGCCACACGGGTTATGATTCAGACCAACAACCCTCGACCCTGCGTCTTTGATCTAACAAAATCCTGGGCTGGGGGGACTTGATAATGTATGGGCCGAAAGCCCACATCCAAAGTATCTTGGCCCAACTGAAAGGCGTTGGCTTAAGGCATTGGACAACGGACAGAACATGTGCTGATGGGAAGGCTACTACGACCACTGTCCCATCAGCCACCAAACGCATATATCAAAGGAATAATTAGAGAACCGAGGTAATATTACACAATTTGAATAATATTCACTCTAGACTTCTTCTACACAGCAAACATAGCAGATCGGAGCGTCAGAGTAGGTACAACCAATGGCTTGCCTGCCTGACCTTAGCCTGTCATTTTTGTATGTGCCGATGCGAGCTGGATCAGAGGAGATCACGGAGAGAAGACCAACAAAAAAAAGGCATCAGCATCGACATAAGAGGGAGAAGAAGAAGAAATGGTGGGCGCATTTTGATGGTCAATTTGATATAGATCGGCTAGAATTCGAGCTGATAGGTGGTGGTCATTTTGATATAGATCGGGCAGAATTCGAGCTGATAGGTGTCTTGTTTGGTGTGTGTAGCTTATGAGAAATTCCTCCACCTATTTATACATTGGAATTATTGGATTAGGAGAGTTGAACTTGGATGTGATGTCATTCATGTGAAGTCTTCAGGCAATTATAATGCTAGGCCGACAATTTAAGAGGGTTTTTTTAAAAAAAATAAACAAATAGTCATGCTCATTCTCATTATCCGTAGGGTGGTTACATATTTGCGACAGGCTTAGATCGCACAAACCCTAACTAAGACCTATAATTAATCTGTTAAAATATTCTAAACTCTTTTGACTCATACATTGTGGGGTAAGCCTCCCACAAATGGACCTATCATTAGGTTCATATGTCATATTGGCGATCTGCTACTCGAATCGCACTTACAATTTTTGTTTTCGTTGGGTTGCGACAAATTTGTAGTTTGAAGAGGTTGCTGCTAGATTTCTCCAATCAGCAATGATGAGGGTTTGTTAAAGGAGTCTCGAGGGCTAGACCGTTTTATTTTGAAGCAGTATGGTACTACATGCCTCCATGTTTATTCAGTGTTGGCAATATTTGTCTGTACTGGATTGCCACAACTCCGTAGTTATGCTTCGTGAAACTTTTTGGAGGTTTTTGTTGGATTTCTCCAAAGAGCGTGGTGGAAGAGAATCTAAATCTCGTTGAAGTCGCAAGAGTACCAACAGCACACCTAGAAACAAAGACAAGAAACAAACTAAAACGGAATTAACCTTAACATTGTCGTCATTTAGGGAAGCCATGCTATAACGCATTCCCACCGTGACCCATAAGTAATTATCGCCATAAGAGTATTGTCCTCCGAACTCGCCGCTGATAGGGATGTTCAAAAAAATTGGAAAGCCGATAACTGGTCAAAACTGAACTGGTATTTAATTCGGTTAACCGGTTAATTGGTTAATCGGTTAATATTGGTTACAGTTATCGATTAATATCGGTTAATTGGTTATTTTATCGATTTTATTTTTTGGTAATCGCTCTAACCGAATAACTGGTAAAAGATTTTATAAACATTAATTAATTTATTTATTTCAACCCCAAAAATTAATTCACTAAACTTTGGGCCTTAATCACAAACCCAATAAGAAAACTTTAAGTTCCTAATCCAAATAAATTTATTCTTTAAACTCTATATTATTAGCTCATATATCTTTAAATAGTAATTTTGCCCAAAATAAATAATTATGCAAACAAAAGTCGATGTAGCTAATAATTGTGCCCAACACTAATACTTATTGACGAAAACTAATGGTACAATTTTAATATTGATTAAAAAAATTATTCAACTCCTATGCAACATAATCATCCAATTCCTGAATTTCTTACCTGTTATTCTAAAAATTTTGGCTCTAACTACTAATATATATTAAAATGGATTTATATTTTTAATTTTAAATGAATGATATATAGTAACCGGTAATAACCGACACATCATCCAAAACCGATACTAACCAAACCAGTAAAACCGACAACATTATTGTCGGTTATTCGGTTCCTTATAAAATTTCATAAACTGGTAAAAATCGTAACCGATTAACCGTTTAATTGACAAACCGACCGGTTGAACACCCCTAGCTGCAGATGTGATACTACAGCTAGTGGAAACTCCGTTGGGCGCCAGAAACTCTATTTGACGAGTATATACTACTACAGAAAGACATGTTTTCCTATAATTCAGTGGACACGGCCATATACCTTCCACCACATGATAACCTATTCTGACTGTTGCCCCAACCTAGCACCACTAATGACATAATCATCCAATGCTTCTAATCTGCTCTCGATTGCAATCACAAAGAGGTTGGCGTCACTACAACCGACCACTTTGAATATTTGTTGAGCAACTAGACAACACATTGGGTGGGGATAGATTATAGGGGTAGACTAAAGAAAAAATTACGTTGGATGTGATTTATGCCGGAATTTTTGACAGGTCCGAGTTGGGAAAGAAACGTTCACCGTCACCGCCCGTTTGACCCGGCCAGGGTGCCGTTGACCAGGCCGAGATTCTGTTGACCGTGGAGGACCTCCGAACAGCTCGCTTGAAAGCATTGCCGGACCGCTTGTAGCCTGACCAGAAATGTGGCCTGCGTCTCACACGTCTGAGCCGACAAAATCAGCGCTGGACTTCACCTGCAGTGATTCATCTGCCGACTCCTGCTCGCCGGATCTTAATTTGCCAAACGTGAACCGACAAGATGCACCGGATGTGAGCCTTAGTGGCCTCGTCGGAGATGAACATTGGCCTTTAGCCGGCCAAAGGTCACCGCCCAGATCTTGTGTGCTCGCCAGGTTTCTTCCTTATGTGCCCACAAGAGTTGCGATCTCCAATTGGGTATGGCGGAGAAGCTCGTATTCCCGTCGATAGTCGGGTAGAGCTAGTTTCTGTCGTCGTCTGCTCGAACTAGGCATATCAGCCTGGTCAGCTTAGCTCGTTCGCCGGCGAACTCCGGTGATCGTACGCTCATCGACCAGGTACTGCATCTAGCGTGAGTGTTCACTGGATTCCTTGTTTCGCAAGTATAGACTGCATAACACATTGATAGAGCACTTTTGATAGAAATATGTATATGTATTTATTTATATATTACAAAGTTATGTTTTAGACCGAGTAACTGTTAGATGAGAGCATTTTATAATTAGTGGAACTAATAAGATCATTTGATATTTTATTTAATTCAGTGAGACATATATAATTATAATAACCTTTAAAATAAGTTTAACATATAAATAAAATCTTTTTAATACTTTGAATGAAATATTATAAAAATAAACATTTTTTTATTTTATTCAATATGTAAAAATTTCTAACTAAATTAATCTTTTAACTTCATAACTCATGTAGTTTTGATCAGATGACTAAACTTTAAAATTGTAAATAAATTCTTACTTCCAATTTAAATGTAAAACATAAAAATTAATTCTAATTTTAAATTAATAATACCGTACGATGCACTCTACTAGTTTTGATAAAAAAATTTATTTTATTTGATCATTACTCTAACGAGACAAGTACGTGTGTACATAGGATGTGTGTACTTTTTTTTTTGATTAAACCATCCATAGATGGGGGAAATTATATTTGGCCTTCCCAAGCCATGAAATAAACAGAAAATTAAAACGAAAGTGAAATGAAGCCGTAGCTTAGTTGTGATATACAATGGTGAGCAATAGACTCGTGAAGCAACATTTGTTGCTTCCAAAAGAATGAAAGTAGACAGGAAAATAGTTAGAGGATTACAAAAGCTCTTTGTCAATAGTAGAGATGATCAGACTTATTAGTGAATCTAGGTAAAGAAACACAAGGCAATCCGAATCACTCCACATAGTCTAGAAGCGTATCCTCTACTAACAGAGAAAGCAATGAGTGCACCAAAATTGTTGCTGCAGTAGCAGCCATCCAAGAGTGAAAGACTTCCTCAAGCATGAAGAGCATTATGAGTCCCTTCCTCGGGTAAGCTAAAAAAGTATGTCCCAAAGGAACGAGATAGGCAACCAATGTACAGATAAATGCTCCTTAATGTGAATCTGTCCAAAGGAGAAGTCCCGATGACAAAGAGCCAGCCAACTCATGAAGGGCAACCAGTATGAAAGTACCACAAACCTGCAAATAACAGCTCAATTCAGTAGCATCCATTCAATGCACCATCCTTAAAGAAGGAGTACCTATCTGATCTAACCTAAGTAAACCCTGACTGGTGTTAGATAGACAATTAAATGTAGCCAGGAAGGAACTGGACTGTGCTCGGAGGCAAGATTTGGCTAGAGAATCCGCAACTAAGTTAGCTTGTCTCTGAATGTGTACTAAATTGATATCACCCAGAAGTTGGTGAATATCATCAGCTAATTGAAACAATTTCCAATGAGCATGCAGGGGATCAGCCAACACAATGAACCGCATAGGATGTGTGTACAAAAGGATTGTTTTTGTAGACATCCCAATCATTTGTGCTTCAAATGCTTAAAAGATATCAACTCACTCTATCCCAATTGAATTTGGATAAACACTTTTTATTTAGTTAAAATTGGTTAATTTGAAAAATAAAATTTAAGTAATATAAGATATTATAATATTATGTGGGATCTTCTCAGAATCATCGTAACATCTATTTTTATAATATTAATTTTTTATTATTTTTAAATATGCATACGTAATGATATTAATGATCAAAAATAATTTTAATTAACTTGTAAAAATCAACATGTGCAACTACATATGAGACAGATGGAGTAGAGATACTAAAAATTGCATTATTGTAAAGTCGTGATAACTACCTTTGCAGGCGTTACTAACTATTCAACCAACTCTCCAAAAACTTAAAATTACGACTTTACGAGTCCTAGTTCTAGTCCTCCGTTACCAACTATATATTCAACTGGCGCTTGAAAAGCTTCAATACTACAATCAACTAGTCTTCTTTAAATGAATCCCATCCATAATTAGTTATCTTTGACAAGGTTGTGTATGAGAACGTTTTACGGTACGATTAATGATTATTGTATAATATTATGCAGTTTAAATAGAGATGTAGTTTCAAATACTTTCTCCATTTTATTAAGAGTGATACACTTGCTTTATTTGAATTTTTTTAATGACACACTTTCTATTTTTGGCAAGATTCCTACAATCCCATCCACTCATTCTACTTTTTACTTTTGACACTCAATTTCAACCTCTCATTTTCTTCACATTAATCCAAGAGCCTAAAGCTAGGGTGTCACTTTTAGTGAAACGGATGGAGTATAATTTAAGAAAATTTGGGATAGGAAAGAGGAATCTGGATGCAAATCCTCTCTCCATCCCAGAGGAAACTTCACACTTTCATTTTTTGGGTGTTCCAGATAAATCTACACACTTTCCTCTTAAGGAAATATTTAACATTCTAAAAGACAATATGATGTGCCCATTTTATACTGTTATATTAGGACTTTTAGAATTCACTTTTGTACACTTTTGTGCTCTTAATGTGGCATTTTGCCTTGAAATTCTCTAAGGAGGGTTAAAAGCGACTTTTACACTTTTATTACTTTTCTAGAGAATTTTGTGTGACAAGGTAATTTGTTTGAAGACTTTGAAGAATACCTTTGAATATTTGAAGATTTGAAGACTTGTATTTGAGCTTTTAAAAATTTGAAGAATTGAAAAAGTGAAGAGAAAAGGAGGATATGAAACAAAAAGGAGAAAGAAGAAATCATGCTGGACTTGGAGTCCATCGCGAGGCCGTTGCGATGCCTTTGCGATGCCTTTGCGATGTCGTCGCGAGTCGCGACGGATGAAGGGCCAGAAATTCTCCTTGCTTTTTGTACAATAAATACTCACCTTATCATCTCCTCTTCAACAGCTTTTCCACCTTCTTCTTCCTACGTTTTTGGTGGGTTCAAACCCTAGCTTTTCTTTCTTTCTTTTCTTAGTTTTTGTAGGTTAATTATGTCCTTAAATTGTCTAGCTTAGTTTTACCTTGGGAGCAAAGGATTGAAGCTTCCATTTCTATATAGTAAGAATCATTTATATATCTATTTGGTGCTTTTGCTATTGTGCATTTATTGAGCTTTGAATGTGAATTGTTAATGGAATTGATGTTGTTGGAAGCTTGAGTATGTGAATTGCTTGTATGATTACTTGTTAGGGTTGGGAGAAAGTATCTAATTCTCCCCTCTTTTAATGTGGAATCCATGAGCATGAGTTAGAGGTTCTTAAATGATGTTGGTGTGCTGATAATTGCTAGATGAATGTGATGATGTCGAGCTCGTTGTCATGTTTGTTTTAGGTAGCAAATGAGAGAGGTCTATGAATGTCGATCATTTTTTACTAATCTTGTGTAAATGCATGAATTGGTTATATGTTTAGACACAGTGTAGTGTTTATAAGTGTTGTCAAGCTTGTTGATCCTTCGTGCTAAATGCATCAATGAGATACTCTTAGTAATAAGGGAGTCATTGGTAGGTTTGACAAGAGATGTCGAATTCACTCTTGCAAACTATTATCTAACAAGGTGGAAGATTTATCTTCACAACAAGTAGTCGAAGTAGTGAATAGATTGTTTCGCTAGTTCTTGAAGCCTTTGTTATTTAGCATTCATGTGTTCTTGATGCCATGTTTTACTTCATTTATGCCATATGTTGTTTGTATGATTGAAGTGTTTGTATGATTGAAGTGTTAGGGTGTTAGGAAAGTGACGAATTCCTTAGCTCCTTTGCATGAAAATCTAGGAACATGAACTTAGAACTTCTTGCGCATTATGTGTTGTAATTCTTGCTAGGTAAGTATATTAATTTGGATTGTTCTCAAATTTATCCTATAGATGCAATGAAAGGTTGAACCTTGAATGTGGTTTGTTCTAGGTTTAGCCCAATGAATGTTATGTTTGGTGATAGGATGAGTGAATGGTTCAATTATCTACAATTGGTTTGGAAGTGGATATCAATTTCCCCCAAGGCTTTGTTTTTGTAGTTTTAAAACCCCTTCTTCTTAGTTTGTTTGATGATTAGCATAGTTACTTGACTTTGCTAGTTATCTTGTCTTTTAATTTTCATAACTTAGGACAACCAACCAACCAAACTTCCCCCATTTACATGTTTTTATATCTATGTATATATATCTACTCCTAGCCTAATAACAACCATTTGTGCTTAAACGCTTGAGAAAATCCCCCTTCTTCGTGGACGACCCCAACTTGCCGCTATCTGCTTAGTTGTAGATAATAAGCAAAAATGGCTTATAAATATTAACTTTGAGAGGTACGACGATGGCCTTCCACAATATTATCCTCACAAACTCAAAATTTTACAAAATTCAATACCCACTTCTGACAAACCCTACACACCCTTATTTTCTTCTTTTCCAAAATTTTGGGCTATTATGCTCCTTGCACCGCTACCCCAAATTCCGCCACTACTTTCATCTCACATTGCCACCACTTCCGCCCCCACCACCACCACCACTTCTGCCTTCGACTACTCTCCCTTCCACCTCCGCCTATGCCTACTCTCCCTTCCAATCGACATCCTCATTTTCCTTTCCACTTTCTACTTCGCCTCCTAAAATTGCCACTCTTCATCGGTTGTCCTCTGCTTCCCGACGCTGACCTCCGCCGCTCTCCGACGCCGGTGTCTTTCAACCACTCACCCCCCTCCATATCCGCCTCTCATTTTTCCAGATCCAGCGCCTCCTCCCCTCCTCCTTCTCCCCACATCCACTGCCTCTCTGCCTCTTCTTTCGCCTCCTCTTCTTTCAGATCCAGCGCCTCATCTTCTTCCGGGTTAGGAATCGTGTTGCTTGAGGTTCTAACATGGAAGAGGGCAATTTTTAAGGTGGCGGAGGTGGAGAAGCTGGGTCAAAATTTTAAGCTGGGTCAAATTCTTGATAAAGGCAGAGTGCTGGGTGCGGCAGAGAAAGGAGGTGGTTTGAGAGAGGAGAAGAGGTGAGGTGGAAAAAGGAGGAGGTGGTGAGAAGAGGTAGCGCACATGGAGAAGCTGTGAGCGGCGGCGAGAGGAGGCTGAGCAATGGCGGCATTTTTGGCAGAGAGATAAGGCAGAAAATAGGTGAAGAAGATAGAGGTATATTAGTCTTTTCACCAGGGGAAATTTTGCAAAGAGATTTTCTCTCGCTGCAGATTCCCCTGGGACGGAGGGAGTACTACTTTTGGAGGGTGCTGGACATAAATAATTGGGGAAATTAATGATTTTGGGTTATAAGAATCTTGCTGGTCAAGAATCTGGATCGAAGAAATTTGCTAATCAATATTTTTCCTCAATTCCACGTAATGCGTGAATTATTACTACCATACTTAATGTTTCATTTTCAGTACTTGATGTTTCAACGAAACTTTGTAATGTTTTGATCTTTTATTGTAAATTTTGTGTTCATTTGTTAAAATTTTGACACTTTATACATGTTGACACTAGTTAGAGATATTTTATTATCTTAAATTTCAATTTATAGTTTATACTTTCATTTTGATTAATGTGTTAGTTTTTCAGTGCATTGTTTTAAAAACTGATATTAATGTTACCTTTTTTGGAATATTACATTTTATTTTAAATTTACATAACTGTGAATTAGTTTCAGCAGTTTGAATTAGTTTCAGCAGTGTGAATTAGCTTTTAAAATTTTTTTACTACTGGTGTTTTGTTTTTTCCGATATCAGTGTCACATTTTGATGTGACACTTGATATTTTAAAATTTATGTGTATTTAAATTTTTTTTAGTGTTTTTAGTTTACTGGTTTGATGTTTATCTATTCTAATTTGATGTATATTTTAGTGTTTTATTTGATTTTTCAACCATTTTTATTTGATGTATTTTTTTAGTGTTATCATTTGATGTTTAATTATTTTAATTTGATGTGAATTTTTTGTGTTTATATTTGTTACTTAAATATTTTCAATTACATATATTTTAGTGTTTTTACTTGATGTTTAAATATCTTTATTTGATATGTATATTTAGTATCTATTTTGATGTTTAACTATAATTTAGTGTATTTTTAATGTTTTTATTTGATGTTTAACTATTTTTATTTGATATCCATTTTAGTACTTTACTCATTTAGTTTGATAGTTTAGAATTTTTATTTGATGTTATTTACTTTTAATTTGATGTGTTATTAGTTACATTCTAAAATATAGTATTGAATCTGAGTTGGATAAATTCATAAAAGGGTTGAAAAAGATGAGTAGTCCAGGTTCGGATGGATTCTCTCCCAAATTTTACTCTAAGTGCTGGCCTATCATTAAAATGGACTTAATTTCTGCTGTTAATGAATTCATTGCTGGATCTGATATGCCCAGGGGAATTTCGAGTACCTGGATTACCTTGATACCTAAAAAACCCACCCCATGCTCATTTGATGATTTCAGGCCAATTAGCCCTTCTAATGTGGTGAATAAAATATGTTCTAAAGTGTTAATGGAAAGGTTAAAACCTTACATGGAAAGCTTGATTTCACCTAACCAAACAGCCTTTATGAAAAACAGAGACATATCTGATAATATCCTGTACTTACAGGAAATGATCAGATTTCTAGATAAAAAATATAGAACTCCAAACTGCATTCTGAAACTAGATTTAAGAAAGGCTTTTGATAGAATTAGTTGGAACTTTCTTAGACAAATCTTGGTAAAGTTTGGTTTTAATGGGAATTTTCTAACTGCTGTTATGAATAATCTGTCACAAGCATATTTCTCTATACTTGTAAATGGAAATCCTGTAGGTTTTTTCAAGGCCTCAAGGGGTATTAAACAAGGTGATCCTCTTTCACCCTTCCTATTTAACATATTCTCTGAAGCTTTCTCTAGGAGTTTAGCTTATGTATTCCTTAATAGTAGATTTGCTAGTTTTCAGATTCCTGCTTCTATTCCTTCGGTTTCTCATCTTATGTATGCGGATGACACGATTATTTTCATGCAAGCATCTAGGTTGAATCTAATTAAGATCAAAGCTTTCCTTGAAATATTTGAGTTTACCTCGGGCCAAAAGTTTAACTTTGATAAATCGGAATTTTATCTAAGTAAAAGAGCAACACCAGCTAGGCTTAACCAGGTTAGGACTATTTTAAAAATGAAAAAGGGATCTTTTCCTTTCAAATATCTAGGTTGTCCAGTTTTTAAAGGAAGAACTTTAATGCGATACTATCATCCTTTGCTGGCTAACATTGACCATAAGCTTCAAAATTGGAAAAATAAATGGCTTAGTGGAGGAGGGAAAATGGTCTTAATAAAATCTTGCCTCTATTCTATTCCTCAACATATTTGGACAGTAACAAATCCCCCTATAGGTGTCATTAAATTAATTGAGAAAAAAATGTCTCGTTTCTTCTGGGGAAAATCTGAGGATATGAACAATAGGGTTTGGAAAAAATGGGAAGACCTAGCTAAGCCTACAAAACTGAATGGACTAGGTTTTAGATCTTTCAAAGCCATAATTGAGTCATGTTCTGTTAAACTGTGGTGGAAGTGTCAACTAGGTACTTCTTTGTGGTCTAAACTGCTATGGGCACTTCCTCCATCCCACAGAAAATCTGTCACATGGAAAAGAATTTGCTCTATTAACTCCTTTGCTGAAAATAACTCCACTATAATCCATGGAAAAGGTAGCTGTAATTTTTGGTCAGCCAACTGGTGTCCAAATGGCCCCCTTTTAAACCATATTCCAGAGAGCATTTTGTCTCATATGTCTGATATCTCTGTGGCTGATTTCATCTCCAATAGAAACTTTGTCTTAGATCAGATTTCGCCCTTCTTGGAGCATGATACGCTTTTGTTTTTGCAGGGGACTGAAATAACATTGGAAAGGGATGACAGAATGATTTGGAAACCAGAACCCTCAGGTAATTTTACTTTCAAGTCAGCCTATAAGGCCTTAACCTCTTCATCAGGTAACTCCCTTGCAAATACTTCTCTTTGGAACATTCCTTTGCAGAAAAAGATTATTATCTTTACTTGGAAACTACTGCATTCATTTCTTCCATTTGATGATGTCCTCATTACTTGTGGATTTAGTTTAGCATCAAAATGTCCTATTTGCTATCATTCTGACTCGATTCAGCATTTCTTTATATCTTGTCATATGGCTCATGCTGTCTGGTCAAACCTCGCATCTTTGCTCCACTTTAATCTAAATGCTCTTCACTCCATTCCCCAAAGGTTTTACTTATTCTGGAACTGTAGTGATCTACCAAAATTTGAGCGCATTTATTGTAGAATCCTGCCTTCAATAGTATGTTGGGCTCTCTGGAAAGCTAGGAATGGCTTCTTATTTGATAATAAGCCCCTCTTAGTCAATTATATTTGTAGAGACGTGCAGGATCTCATCAAATTGACATTGCATGCGTGCCCCCCTAAATTGTTTCCCTCTGAACCTATCCCAGCCTCCTTTAGGCATCTATCACCTCTGCTCAGACCTCCCCCTAAGCCAAACATATCGAAGATTCTTTGGAATAGGCCTAAGCCTGGTTTCATAAAAATTAATGTGGATGTTTCTTGGTGTTATAACAAAGCTTCTGTTGGTCTTATAGCTAGAGATTCTTCTGGTTGCCCAATACAGATTAGTACTGCTGCCTCTTCTGCTGTTTCACCGTTACTAGCAGAAATTGATGCCATTTTGCATGCTTGTCATATTTTCCCTCAGCTGGATCACACTTTTATAATTGAATCTGACTCAAAACTTGCGGTCAATATGATAAATGATCCCTATGCTGCTCATTGGGAATTATTTGACAAAGTTTATAAGGTGAAGTCTTTGCTTGGTAGAGCTGAACTTCAACATGTTTTTAGAGAGGGGAATTCTGTAGCTGATGCTTTAGCTAAGAACCATCCTGACTCTGATCAAGGCCTTTCTATATCTAATATCCCTAGGTATATAAGAGGCCTCATCTCTTCAGACAAAGAATCCACACCTAATATTCGAGTTTCCAGAAATGATAATGGTCTTGAATAGATACTGCTGAGTTACGGTTTTCTTCTATGCAGGACCGTGCATGACGTTGGAAGGGAGCAGCTGCTCACTCTATGGTTGCCATTTCAGTTTTTGCAGTTATTTAAACCATACTGAGGGACTTCGATGATGCCATTTATTTGGTGCTGACCAAATTCTCCTTTCTCACTTCTGGATTAGAAACTTTTAAATTTATAGAGTACTTATGATTTTGAAGTTGCCTGGCCAAGAGAGAGAATTAACACAGGGGGTGGAGATTCTCTCTTTTGGATCGTAACTTCATTACAGTTTCTGCTACCTTTATATAGCTGTTCATATTCACAGTTTTAGGACTTTTGGAGGCAAAAACGTTGCCTCAATGTCTAGGGATCTAGATACACTTCATGTACCAACTGTTAATCTTGTTATAAGGCTTGGGGAACCTAATACATAACTCCCCCACCTTCAGGTGTTTTCATTTAAAAATATATAGTATTGATGCCCAATTGTCAAGAAACCAGGGCCAAAATAGTAACTTGATGAGGCAAGGCTAATAAAACGTGAGCTCAGCTTGGCTGAACCAGAGCAAGTTGGAGCAAGGCAGTTGTTTGTTAGATTTTTCCTATCCAATTCAGAGGTATATAGATCAGGGAAGATGTAGAAGGGTGGCTATTGATTATTTTGGAGAAACTTATCAAATTGTAATTCATCTCTCTCATCTATACTCTATATGTTCTTTCTCATCTAAAACCCCAAAATTCTCAGCAATTTAACTGCTCATTTACGGTTTTGTACTTTGCATCTTGACCCGCTTCCATTCGGGGTCATTAATAAGCGTAGCTAACCCGAGTGAAGGCGTTCGATCAAAAGGAATGAATGAGAGATGGTCAACTTTAAAATTTATATTTTGCCCCCCAAACTCACAATTAAGCTACCTATGGGGTCGTTAGTGGTAAGACCTGGTTTGTCCAAGTAGAAGCTAGAGTCTAATAGCCAACTATACACAACCACATCCAGGTTGTCAATATGTCTGTGCGCTAGGAATAGCTAATATTGTAAAATGAGGTGATTTTGGAATTTTCAATTAATAACTATGAACATAAGAACTAAAGAAAGATAAAACTATGTATACAAGCACTTGGGGAATATTGCGTAACATGGTTGACTAAATGTTTCGATCCTCGATTCCATCACATACAAGATATCAAAGGCTATTCTAGTGTTCATAACACGTGGTGTGGTCGATAGTCAACACTTCCCCACACCTGTTACATTGGGTGCTCTTGCGATCATCCATCGACATTGCCTCTGTAATTAGGGGAGTGCAACAACGGCCATGTTGTTGCACAGATCTGTTTCTCCCCCATATGCACTATTCCTAGGCCTACAGAGGCAAAGGATATATGCACGTCATTGTTGGCTCTAGGGTTGCTAAACCCTAGTTTGCTACCAAAGATTATTGCTACCTGTAACCCTTCAGGCCAACTTGCTGGCTTAGACTAGTGTGCTATTACAAAACTTGGAAAAGACCTATATGCACACACCCACGTGGACCCGGACCCCGCTACCCATATCACATATAGGTTTCCCTCCTCGGGGGGTACCAATATATGCACTAACATGGACTATAATGTGAGCCAATCTTAGTGTATCATTCATGCAATTCATAAGCAATTCAAGAACAATCCAACATAATATCATAAACACATATAAATAGGTGGATCTATGAAATCTCACAAAACATAAATCAATACATGAATACAAATATTATCCCCAGGATATTAAACTACTCCCTAAACATGGAATCCAAGTATTGCATTGGATTCCACATTTTAGGGCAAAACAAGAATAAAAAGATGAAAAGAAGAAATCCTAGAGAGAAGGGATATTATTTTCTCTCTCTAGCCAACTTTAGAAAGGTAAACTCTGACCTTGAATATAAAACTTGGTAGACTAAAACCCATATACCTGGTAGGGATTTGGACCTAAAATAAGCTAAAAACCCTAGCAGCCGCAAAAGTCACGAGAGGTAGCGCCTGGTATGGCCCGTGCTGATCGACGTGGCCTCGTGGTGGAGCGGGCCATCGGTCCTGGCACGGGCCATGATGCTCATGCTGGCGTGGGTGTGCTAGTGTAGTCCGTGTCAACTGGCGCAGGTTGTCGGCTGGAGCTCCATTTTTATCTTCTGATTCGCACCCCATGTTGTTTGGCACAGGCTGTCAACCGGATCCTCATTTTGCTAAGTATCTTGGCACAGACCACATCATTCTTCTCACCCCGTGGGTGGGTCTTGACATTGGTGACTTGAAACAAAGTGGACTGTGTGAAATGGAACGGCTTGTACCCATACTTAGCCAAATTTTGGAGTGAAAGAATACATGTGGCGCATGACTGGCCTAGTTTGGCTCGGTCCATGCTAGGGCTTAGCACGGCCAGTGTCGGCTGGAATGGCTCGTGGAAAAGACCCTTGGCACGGGCTGTGCTTGGTTAGCCTCATGCTGGCCATGTGCGGTCTATGCTGGTCGTGGCTGGTTCAGCAAACTGACTTGTTTGCTCGGCTACAGATAAACCATTGGTCCGATTAGAGAGTTCGTGTAGTTGATTTCATGGCGATTGAGAAGACAAATCCAATGGTGCCCTCTTGAAAGGCAGATTCTTCTTGGATCTTTCCCATAACTCTGTATAAATCTCAGAAAACAATTCCTCCGCTTCTTCTTTGGCCTTTTGAACTTTGAATTTGCCTTTATTGGGCTAAACTCCATCTACTACCATGCTTTAGAGTCCCTGGCCTTCAATCTACTACCATTCTTGCAAATGATCTTTGATATCTTCTATACAAAGACGATGAAAAATACCCACGAGTAACCTACTAATGTGATCATAAAGGAAGATCTAGGTGCTCACAGATACAAAGTGTCCATTAGTATCAATTAAGTGTACAAAACTTGGGATTTAGACATGAAAAGTAAACATGCCCATCTAAACCCTTTGTCGTGTAAACATAACTAAAACTAGAAATCCAACAAGTAAAACATGCCAATTATTTTGCCGAATGCATTGGTTAAGCATGCAATACGGTGCTTATCAATCCCTCCACGCTTAAACCTTTACTCTTCCTCGAGTAAATAAAAATAAGAAAGGGTCTAAGAAAAGTGTAGCATGCAAAGATAAGTTAGCCAATGCATTCAACCTATTCCCAAGCTACCTAGTTCCCCCAAAGAAGTAAGAATCTCACAACTCTCACACTCCCTGAAGATCCTAAAGTAACATAACCACCCAAAACATAGTGCAAAAAAAGGTAAGAAAGAATTATGAGTGTTGAACTAGCTTACTTTCCCAATAGTTCCCCAAAAGTAATCCAAGAGTCATTGCCAAAAAATACACCAAGGAAATCCAAGACATCCTCGACTTGGTTGTAACTAAGGATAACACTAGATTCTCAACTTAGTTACAACCAAGGATGATGCCAAAGAATCGTCAACCTAGTTTCCAATTTCTCTTAATTTCTATCATTTTCCCTAGGAGCCCTTTCGGGTTTTCATCCTAGCTTTCACACATGTTGGACTTGCATTCTCACATTTTTCCACACGACATCTCCTTTTTGCCTAGGTTTGTAAACCTAGCCGGGCCTAATCTCTCAGGTTTACCTCGGCCTTTTGACATATCCTGGTTTTTCCCATTGTTGCCTAAGTTGCCCTTTCGGGTTTCCAACTTAGCCAGGTATATATTATTTTTTCATTTTTTCAAAATTTTCAGCTTTTTGGTGTAGCTCAAAATGCCCCAAAGTTGGGTTTCATACTACATGAAGATAAGAAAAACAAAAAAATTACACCCCCAAAGTTTCCAAAACAACTAACCCAAGACAATTACAAGGGCTACCATGCAAATCACACCACCAAATTTGCATCCAAAACATCCCCAAAAACAAATTAACACCAAAAGCACAAATACACAAAGGAATATCAAGATGAAAACTCCTAAGTGCCCAACTACTCCCTCCCCCACACTTAAATCATGCATTGTCCCCAATGCATTATGAAAAATGGAACTCATAAGTGGAGTTGGGAAAATAGTGATACTTACTCTTGTGGCCCTAAAGGGCCTTCCTTCACTTGCCTCGTCTCTTCCTTCTCAATGTACCCAATAGCTTGCATGGTGGCCTCTATAGAATCCAATCTAGTACCAAACTCCTTCAATTGTGACTTCATATCCCCTACCGTGTGACCAACCTCTTTCACAACTTGGGTAGAACTCGTAAGTTGTTCCCCAAGAGTGCGCAATTGGTCAAGGAGGTTTGTGGGTATGTGAGTGCGGCTAGGCGGCACTCTAGATAAAGTCCTACCATTCTTCTCATCGATATCTATCTCCGGGTTGGATAGGATCCTATAGAACTCCTTCTCAAATCGTGTGTCAGGCTCTAGAAATAAATCCTCCAATCGCATCTCATGGTCGATGGCGGTGCGCTCCAGCTGTAGAGGAACCATGAAGTTACAAGTTGTTGCACCATCATACATCTATACAAATCAGTCGTCCGTGGAGGTTGGGGCAATCATAGAAGCCCAAGATAGCTTCCCTGTGGTATACCTCGTTCCCAAACATCCAAAACTCACCAAAGTAAATGGAGAAGGGATTGGATGAGCCAAATATTGAGACAAGAGCCCTACCATGCCTCCCATTGAGATCTTTCCACCTTTCTTGTCTCCCATTGCTAAATACTATTGCAAAAAGGCTCCCACCAAGTTCATGTAAAAGTTACCCTCCAGAGTTATCGCCCAAAGGGCATGAACATCTGAACCCGGGCATTTCGAAAGTTCCCCATGGAAAAATACTACCAATTATAACAAGCGTTAAACATAGCGTAACACCGGGTGAACAATAGTGGTGCTCTTGCATAAGTGTTTCCTTTCTATGCCCGCTAAGATCCTCTAAAATTTTTTGAGTGAGAATGGTAATCTTTGACGGTGCATCCTAGGAACATCCCTTCCATATTTCCATCTAAATGCTTAGGCCACATCTCAATGTGACATTTTGTAAACCTTGTCATCCAAATGGAATATGTTGGCTCTTCGTCCATCTATATCTGTAACTTTCTCAAGAGTTGCTAAGAATTCCAAGGTCCAACGGATATAAGTCTTTGAATGCTTCTCTAGAAATCCTTTAAGGCCTATCCAACCTAGCAAGTAGGTGACATACTCGAGTAGGACTAGGGCCTCTAGAGTATCCTTGCACGCAAAACCTGTCTCCAAAACGATCCTCTATGGTCCAATCAAGTACCTCCACCTCCAGGTTGCAGTCCCGGAAATGGTAGTCAGCCCTATGAAATTTCCCGTCACAAATGCGGGTTTGCAAGGAAGGGAAGTCTCCGGCTCTTTTCTCCTGACTTTAACCGGCTTCTTCCTTTTTCGTACCCAGGGAAGATGTCCTTTTCTCTGACCCATTCCTTTTCGAAAGCATCCTATCACAATAGGAGAATGTAGTAATGCAACTAGACACTAGGGTATGCCCACAATATCATTCAAAAGGAAGATTCTTCCTAAATAGCCCAGTCATTCTAAATCATGCTATTCTCAACATAAAAACTATTCAACCAAGAACCATTATCCTCAAACAATAAACTCATGGAAAATCATATCAACCCATCAACAAGATCATGGAATTAGGAATCATCCCTCCTAAATCACCACAAGAAATGAATATTATATCATCAAAGAACCATAGCACATCCATCTGCCCACACTTACTTCAACACAAGATCATTCACATAACCCAAACAACTTCTCAAAAACATACTCACTTTCAAGATTCAAGCTTCACATAATATCACCACAATGCTAAACAAAGCAAGTAAACATGAAGTTCAAAGGATTACCCAAAATTTGAAGCTAAGAGTTGAGAGATCCTCACAAGAAAAAGCAAACAATGCTAATTTTTTAGAGAAAAGCTTCAATTTTTTGAGCTCACCAAAAGAATGTGTGGGTGAGTATTTATTGAAAAGCTTGAATGTGAAATGACTTAACTAGGTGGGAGAATGTACCAAGAATCTTAAATTTTAGCAAAAGAGTGATAAGGAGGGGAGGCACAATTAAGATAAGGATGGAATTTTGAAAATGCAAATTTAGGGGACAAAAGTACCAATCTATTTAATCACAAGAGATGTTTTAAGTACTATTTACATTAAAAAGATCCAAAGGAATAAGGGGATTTCAAAACTTATGAACCAAAACTGCAGCTTTTTAGCTTAAAATTCAGAGTTTTCAAGAATCTGCATTTTTTGTCCAATTTGAAAGCTCAAATGGGGTGCCGACACGTGTACCCTCATGTTGAGAGCATCCGGATAGACCCTCCTTAGGATGAGGGTGTCTGGCACGAGACCCCCCCCCCATGCCTAGGGGCTGTGACACAAGCGTATCTCGTGGAATGAATCGTGTCGAGCCCTGGCACGAGGCTTCCAATATTTTACCCCCTTTTTCCTTAGTTTCTTCCTGTTTTTGAAAAAATGGTCACCCAACAAGCCTATTTTCATCCAAACAAAATCAAGAGACATCAAGCTCAAATTTACCAATCAGCAATAGTTTCGTCTCAAAATCCTCATCACACACAAAAACATGCAAAATCTATGCACTACAAATCACAAAACCAAAGCAAGAAGAAACACCGTATTTTTATTATCGTCCTCATGAATTATTTCTTTTTCATGAATTTCAGTTGAAACAACCTATTGTTGGGTCTCCGGAGTCACTATCGGCAACTCCACCCACAATGACATCACTGTGGAGAGGTCTCCACAATGTGTCACCCCTGCATGTAAATGCTTTGTTGGGCATAGAAGATGAATTCCCACACTTTTAATGTAGAATCCTTAGACATTACCTTGGAGTTAGGAAGAGATCAAGGGGTTTTTATGCCCTCACTACTCTTTCCCAAATGTTGCATGTCAGTGAGCAAGGAAAAGCATTCTGGCACAGATATATCATTACTAGAATCATGCAATGTAAAGGATCCATCATCAATATCAACATTACTAAGGAATTTATCTAAGCATTCATTATCATTGATCATGAAAGAACTGTCACATTGATCATGCTTATCAAATAAAGTTATGCATTTGCACAGAAAAGGTGAGTTAGATGAATCTAGACTTATAGATGTCAAATCCCACCTTATCAATATCATCCTCTAGGGTTAGTGTTCCCAAAAGGACGTCAATCTTCATCCTTGACATTTTAAGGAATGGTCTTCCCAATAGTATTGGGGGTGCACTACCATCATTCACCACATCAATGATGTAGAAGTCCGCTGAAAACACCAACTTGTCAACCCAAAGCATCACATCCTTCACTAACCCTCAAGGGCTAGCTTGGAAGTGATCGGCGAGCAGGACAATCACCCTAGTGTCCCTAAGTTCACCTATATCTAGGTGTTTGTAAAGACTATATGGAATCACATTAATAGATGCTCCTAAGTCAATCATGACATTTTCAACTAACTTTCCACCTAAGGAGATAGGAATATAAAACATCCCGGGGTCATCACATTTTTTAGGAAAATTCTTATGGTTTATAACGGTGACTCCTCCCACTTTCAAGTGTCCTACATTCCTAGTTGGTTTATTTCTTTTTTTAGTGCATGCAAGTTTCAAAATTTTAGCATATGATAGTGCATGTTCAATCAACTCTAGGATCAGAATGGTTACCTCAACCTTTTAAAAGACTCTCCGAATGTTTACATCGTTTGTCACCACCTTTGGCCTCCCCCTTAATGCATTTGGAAATAGCAGTAGAAGGGTTACTCATGCCTCGGGTGGTGGAAGCTCCTTGGAGGGAGCTTCCTCGGCAACAATCTCATGCTCCTCAAAATTTGTTTTGTTGGCCACTAAGATCCTATCATCTTCTTGCAAACCCTCCTTCTTGGGCTCAAGAACCCCCTTCATGCTTCTCAACTTTAGTGCACTCACATTCCTCGGATTCACCTCTGGCTGGGAAGGAAGTTTTCCAGACTCCTTGGCCTCAAGTCGGCTCACTGAGGTAGCGAGTTGTCCGACTTGGACTTCAAGGTTCTTGATGCTTGAGAACGCCCTAGTTCCAAGTTCTTCAATCGCATGCCTTGTTCGCTCCAAGAACACATCATTCTTCTTTTCTAGTTGGCCAATGGCAATCAAGATTTCTTCTCGATTGACTTTTAGAGAGAGACAATGTTGTTGGAAGCCTCTTCATCTCTTGGATAGGGTTAAGGTGGATCTTGTCCACCTTGATATCCTTGAGCTTGGTTTTTTGGCCTCCAACAGAAGTTGGAATGGTCAAGGTACCTTAAGTTGAAGGAATTTATGTAGGGGTCTTTCCTTGCATCTCCTTGGTTCCCTAGGAACCTTTTTTTTGTCCCCTAGAAAACTATAGCCTATTCCTATTGTTGTACTCCAATGCTTTCACCTCTTCCAAGTCCTCCGCTACATGTAGACAAGCTTTGGTGTGATGGTTAAGATTGCGTAAGCCGCAAACCTTAACTTGATGAACCCTCCCTTTCAAAATTTTCTTCATCATTAAAGAAAGAGCTTGAACATGATCTTCCAACTTTAGAGATTGAGATGGTTCATCCAAAGTCTTCACCCTTGAGCTTGTACCAAATTGACTCATCCCATCAGCTATCTCTTCAAAAAAAAAGGCCAAAACATCTTTTGGAATCTTGTTGGCAATTGATCTGTTGCACGCGGTATTCACCATCCTCATATCATCGTGGCACAATCTCTCAAAGAAGTAATAAGAAAAGTCCCCTTCCTTGAACAGGTGGTACGGACAGCTGGCCAACGGTCTCTTGAATCTCTCCCAGTAATTGTACAATGATTCATTTGCACCCTGGGTGATGTTGGATAATTGCTTCTTCAATCCAGCGGACTTGGAGCTGAGAAATACTTCTCGAGAAATTACCTATTCATATCTATCCATGAGGTTATACATCAAGGCGGGATGTAGTACAACCAATCTTTTACGGCATCTTGAAGAGAAAAGGGGAATGCCCACAGGTTGTAGTCATCCTTTGAGACCCCATGCAACTTCATATTCATGTAAAAAAGGTGGAACTCCAAAAGATGTTTGTTGGGATCCTCCCCAGCCATTCTAGGAAAAATGGGGAGATAGTGTATTATCCCACTCTTAAATTCACAGTTTATGTTGGGTGGCAGTGGAGGGAAGGTGATACACAAAGGTTGGTTCTCCAGATTTGGATCCATAAGCTCCCTTAATGTCTGATTGTCTTCCGCCATCTTAAGCGGCTCCTCTACTACTAAAACTGGTTCAGGTGGAACCCACACTCTAGTTCTCTATCTCCTCATTCTCCTACTACTTGCATTCTCCATTGGATAGTGTAAAATCCCTAAGTTAGTGATGCAAGTATGTACCATTCACTAGGAATAAAAAAACACCCAACTAAAAGAAACACTAGCAAAAATGATTAGAAGTAACAAGATCACTATCACAAAGGCTCAACAACATAAACCAACAAAAAAAAACAAAACTACTCAACTAACGTGTTATGAAAATTGACAATTAAACTTTTAAACTAGCACCCCAGGCAGCGGCGCCAAAATTTGACCCGCCTCTATTCGGGGTTGTTAATAAGCGTAGCTAACTCGAGCGAAGGTGTTTGATTGAGTGGAATGAATGAGGGATAGTCAAAATTTATATTTTTCTCCCAAGCTAACTACCTATGGGGTAGTTAGTGATAAGACCGGGGTTGTCCACAGAGATGTTAGAGTCTAATAGCCAACTACACAGACAGGTTGTCAATCAGTGTGTGTGCTAGGAATAACTAGTATTGTAACATTGGAGGGGGGGTTGGATTTTTCAATTAAAAACTATGAACATAAGAACTAAAGCAAGAGAAAACTATACATGCAAGCACTTGGGGAATATTTGCGTAACATGATTGACTAAATGTTTCGATCCTCGATCCATCACATACAAGATATTAAAGCCTATTCTAGTGTTCATAACACGTGGCGTGGTCGATGGTCAACACTTCGGCATACCAGTAACGTAGGGTGCTCTTGCGATCACTTATCGGAACCGCCTTCGTAATTAGAGGAGTGAAACAACGGCCCTGACATTGTGCAGATCTATTTCTCTCTCATATGCTTACGCCCGGGCACTACACCACAAATGCACTATTCCTAGGCCTACAGAGGAAAATGATATAGGTACCTTATCGATGGATGTAGGGTTGCTAAACCCTAGTTTGCTACCAAAGATTATATCTACCCGTAACCCTTCGGGCCAACTTGCTGTTTAGACTAGTGTACTATTATTGTAACGGTAAAACTAAAAAAAGACCTACATGCACACACCCATGTGGACCCGGACCCCACTACCTATATCACATCTAGGTTTCCCTCCCCAGGAGGTATCAATAGATGCACCAACATGAATGTAGACTAAGGTGTGTGCCAATATTAGTGTATCATTCATGCAATTCATAAGCAATTAAAGAACAAGCCAACATAATATCAAAAACACATATAAATAGGTGGATCTAATAAATCTCACAAAATATAAATCAATACATGAATATAAATATTATCCCTAAGCTATTAACTACTCCCTACACATGAAATCCAAGTATTGCATTGGATTTCACATTTTTGGGCAAAACAAGAATAAAAAGATGAAAATAAGAAATCCTAGAGAGAATGGGGGAGTACTTTCTCTCTAGCCTACTTTAGAAAGGTAAAACCTGATCTAGAACATTAACCCTAGTAGACTAAAGCCTATATACCTAGTAGTAGGGAATTTGGCCTAAAATAGGCCCAAATTAGGCCAAATGCCCCAGCAGCCGCAAATGGCATGGGAAGGGGGGGGCTTGGCACGAGCCATGTTGACCGACGTGGCCTTCTACTACTGCATGCTATCAGTTCTGGCACATGTGTGCTGGTGCAGTCCATGTCATTGGCATGGACCATGTGCTAGAGCTCCATTTTTTATTTTCTGATTTGCACTCCATGTCGTTTGGCGCAGGCCATCAACCAGATCCTTATTTTTCTCAGTATCCAGACATGGGCCACATCATTCTTCACACCTCGTGGGCTGGTTTTTACATTTGTGTCTTAAAATTATGCGAGCCATGTAAAATGGAACAATTCGTGCCCATACTTAGCCAAATTGTGTAGTGAAAGAAGACATGTGGCGCACGACAGGCTGAGTTTGGCACAGTTCGTGCTAGGGCTTGGCACAACCTGTGTCCGCTAGAATGGCTCGTGAAAAAAACCCCTGACACTGGCCGTGTTTCTTGGTACGGTTCGTGCTTGGTTAGTCTCGTGTTGGCCATGTGCGGTCAGTGCTGGCCATGGCTGGTTCGGGCAGCTGACTTGTTTGTTCCGTTATGGATGAGCTGTTGTTCCAATTTGAGAGTTCTTGTTAATTTCATAGAGCTCAAGAAGACAAATCCAATGGTTTCATTAACAAGGGATGAATCTTCTCAGATCTTTACCAGAACTTTGTGCAACTCTCGGACAACAATTCCTCCGCTTCTTTTTTGGCCTTTTGAACTTTGAATCCGCCTTTCTTGGGCTCAAATTCATCTACTACCACACTTTAGAGTTTGTGTCCTTCAATCTATTACCATTCTCACAAATGACCTACAATATCATCTACCATTCTTGGGAATGGCCTTCTATATAAAGACGATGAAAAATACCCACGAGCAACCTACTAATGAGATCACAAAGGAAGATCTAAGTGCCCATGGATATAAAGTGTCCATTAGTATCAATTAAGTCTACAAAACCCATAATTTAGACATGAAAACCAATCATGTCTGTTCAAACCCTTTGTCGTGTAAACCTAACTAAAACTAGCAATCCAAAAAGTAAAACATGCCAATAATTATTCCAAATGCATTGGTTAACGCATGCAATACGATGCACATTACATCTTGTTGTTTCATTACAAGTGGTATCAGAGCTTGGCTTTTCTCTGATTAGAAATTATGATGGAGGGAACACGAGTGAAAACGCTGGGACAAACCTGAAGGAACTGGAGCTTAAGATGAATAATATGTTCAAAGAAATGAAGGAGCAAAGCGCGAAGGTCAAATTCCAGGCGAAGAACTCTCTTGAGGAGATGAGATGTGAATTTACGTCCTAACAATTTGAGCTCGTGAAGCAAAAATCCAAGAACAATAGAAAAATCCAATTGTTAATACAAGGGCTGCAGAATCTAACCAAGGAGAGGAATGATGATATCGGAGCAGGCTGTAGCAGCCGATCGGTGGTGTCAAAATCTCAAAATCTCAAAACACATCCTAAGATATTCACAACTCCAAATCATGAGAAATTTAAAGCTTCCTCACCTATTGTACGTATGCCTAGGGTTAGTCATATTAATGAAACTGGGAATAAAGGCTGGAGAAACATAATAGGTAGAACAATAGGGAACTTACAACCTAAATTGAAGTTAACTTCATTTTCTAGAACTAACCGAAGGATTGGCTGAGGAAATGTGAGAAGTTATTTACTTTTTTCCAAATTAAGGATCCATAACGTGTTAAGGCTGTGGATGATAAGACATCATAAACATGTATTTTCCAAAGCATTTAACATCTCTTTTGTCATCTTTTGGTTGGAAGATTGATTGCTACATTTATGTAGGTTTACATCATAAGGGGTTTAGATGGCCATTTTCAGTTTTCATATCCAAATCCTCCATTTGTAACATATTTATAGTCTAATGAATTTTTAGTCCTTACGAGGTCTAGATTCCTTTTTGTAAGCTTAATTTGTAAATTGCTCCTAAGCACTTTGGGTTGGTTTAGTGAAGGCCATTCGCAAGGATGGTAGAGGATTGAAGGCCACGAGTAAAAATGTGGTAGAAGATAAAAGGGTCGAAGAAGAAAGACAAAGAAGAGGATGAATTGTGACCCAGAAGTTTGGACCAAGTTCTTATAATGATCCCAGAAGAATCAGCATCCAAGGGTGGTACCATTGGATTAGTCTTCTCGAGCACTATAAAATTGACTACAAGAACTCCCAAAACGGATCGACAGTTCACCCGTAGCGATGGAAATAAGAAGAGGGTAGCAACACCATTGCGTGCCACAACCCACACTGCAGTCCGCAACAAAAATGCTCATTTTTACAGACAAGGCAGAACCTTCACTGCGGGCTGCAACCCATATTGCAGGCCGTAGTGGCCAGTTGTGGCCTGCGTTGAAAGCATATTTTCAGCCCAAAAAAATCTCTCCCTTCTTCCCCATTCATTTCTACCCAACCCTGGACATAAAAACCCTAGCTTTCACCAATCTTTTCTTAATTTTTTTCATTTATTTTCCATGGATTCTTTCTATTTTGTTATAATTTTTCATAATCTAGGCTAAATATACTCTTGGGAGCAATTGGTAAGCATTTCTAGTATGAATTTGTTAGATTATATTTATCCTATTTTGTGCTTTCTTGTGTGATTTATGCATGATTTAGACTAGGATGATCAACTAGTTGATAATTTTGGATTGATTATGTGCTACGTTTTTTTGTCAAACTTGGAAGACTTTGACTTTTAGTCAATGTGATTGTTGTTGGTCAATGCTAGGTTATAATTAGGAGTGACAACTAATTATGATTATTGATTGATGGAGTTTCTTAGACTTAGATTGAATTTAGATGGATTCGACCAATTATCAGTGTAGCCCACTAATAACGATTAGCATAAAGACCGATCCTCGTAGTCGCTATTAGTAAATATACTTGTGCTATCTACGTGTTTCTCGCTTGTAGGACATTGTGGTAGTCGTATTGGGTCTTTGTGTGTATTTCTATCCTCGGGGAAGTCTACGAAGTCGATTGATAGCGGGCGGTCGTCGCACCCCTATTCAAAGATAATTTATAAGCTCTTTTTTGCTTACTTTCTACAACTAGGTAGATAGCGGCAAATCGGGGTCGTCCAAGGAGAAGAGGGATCTTCCTAAGCGCTTAAGCACAAATGGTTGATATTATGCTAGGAGTAGATATATATACATACACATAAAAGCATGTAAAAAGGGGGGGTTTGGTTGGTTGGTTGTCCTAAGTTATGAGAATAAATAAAAGACAAGATAACTAGCAAGGTCAAGTGACTATGCTAATCATCAAACAAAACTAAGAAAAGGGGTTTTTAAACTACAAAGATAAAGCCTTGGGGGCAATGGATATCCACTTCCAAACCTAATGTAGATCATTGAACCATTCACTCATCCTATCGCATTCGTTACTTGGCTTAACATTAACATACCTCTCTAGCAAGAATCACAACACATTATGCACAAGAAGTTCTAAGTTCACATTCATAGATTTTCATGCAAAGGAGCTACGGAATTCGTCACGTTCCTAACACCTAACCAATTCAATCATACAAACACTCCCTATTCTCAAACAACTCATGGCACAAATGAAGTGAAACACACCATCAAGAATACATAAATGCTAAATAACAAATGCTTCAAGGATGAATTAAAATCATTTATTCAATACTTCAACTACTTGTTGTGAAGATAAATCTTCCATCCTTCTTAGTTCGTAGTTTGCAAGAGTGAATTCGACATCTCTTGTCAAACCTCACCAATGACTCCCGTTGTCGAGACCACGACTCAAGGTATCCCATTGATGGCTTTTAGCACGAAGAACCAACAAGCTTGGCAATGCTTATGACCACTACACCGTGACTAAGCATTTAACCAATTCATGCAATTACACGAGATTGGATGAACGTGCAACACACATTCATCCAAGAGCATATAACTCTCTTGTTTGCTACACAAACGAACATGACAAAAAGTTCAACATCAATCACATTCATCTAGCACATTATCAATCCATCAACACAATCAAAAGCTCTAAATCATACTCATACATGCCTAACAAGAACAGGGGGGAAATCAACCCAAATCCCCCAAACCCTAGCTAGCAATTCATACAAGTATTTCATATGCTCAAGCTCTCAACAACATCAATGAAATCAACAATTAACATTCAAAGCACAACAAATGCAAAATAGCAAAAACACCAAATAGATAGATATAAATGGTTCTCAATACATAGATATGGAAGCTTCAATCCTTTGCTCCCAAGGTAAAAACTAAGCTAGAACAACAAAAGACATAATTAAACTACAAAAACTAAGGAAAGAAAGAGAAGAAAACCAAGGGTTTTCAAGCCCTAAAACCAGAGAAAAATGGGCTGGGCAAAAGCTGGAGAGGAGGAGGAAAGAGAGTGGTATTTATAGTGCAAAGAAGATAAAGTGGATTTCTGGTCAGTGGCCGTCGCGACTCGCGACGAACATGTTGGTCGCGACGAGTCCGTCGCGACTTTTGCATGTTTTCTTCTTCTTCTTCATATTCATCCCTATCAATCTTCAAGTCTTCATTGGCTCCAAAAATGGTCTTCAACGGCCTCCGGTCTTCATGTCTTCGAAGTGAGTATCAAAAGTCTTCGAAAGTGTAGTCTTCAATGTCTTCCGGTCTTCGTTGCTTCCGTGTTCTTCCCTCGTCACACAAAGTCCACTTAGAAGAGGTAAAAGAGCATAAAGTTGCTCTTACCTCTCCCAAGAGAATTTCAAGGTAAAGCACAAGCTCTTGATAATAAAAGAGCACAAAAGTGATCCTAAATACTACTAAATAATGCATATAAAATGGACACATCATCGATCATCTAGGTTGACCATAGGATAAGGGTTACTGTGTGGCGCCGATCACCCACTCTAAATATAACAGAGGAGAGGTGAGAATGTCAAAATTTGAAAGGTGTTGACAAGTTCTCCACAATATGTGATTAATGCATAAAAATGGGACAATTAATCAATGATCAAAGGATGACTAGAAATGTAAACCAATTACGCCCAAGACTCGTTGTAATCTTAGTTACATCAATTGTGCTATTTGTGATCATTTTTGTATCGTCTTTCTACTTACCTTTAATTTAGTAGTTTAAAGTAGTCGTAGTGGTTTTCCAACTCAAAACCCCACAACTTGGTTACCACACACGAAGAGCGACTCCTTTGTGTGCATTTCAACTATGCTTCAACACTTGATAAAACCCCATTTTCCTCATGGATGACCTCGTCTTACTACTAGCTAACATTTAGTAGTTAGCCGTAATTTGGGCTTATAAATATTATCTTTGAGAGGCACGACAACGAACTCCTAATAGATATGTAGAGGGTAAAGTTGAGGTGTGGTGTCAATCTGAAAAATACCATGCAAATACCAGTTTGTGGAAAGTGTTTCATGATGCAAAACCTGAGGAGGTTTTATGATCAGAGCGGTAGAGACGAAATAGAAGAACTTAAAAAAGTTTGATAGAATATAGAATCATCAATTAGCATCTCTAATCAGGGGAGAAACCAGAGGGGGCCAGGGGGGTGCTAGCCCTAGGATCTGGCAGTCCATAATTTAGGCCTAGAGCCATAGGGAGCCACCGGATTGTGCACCCCCCTCCCCCCTGAAAGGTAGCAGCGCCCCCTATTCCGGCATCGTCTTGAAGAAGACGACCTATGTTACCCAATTTTCTATTTTTTTGTTTCCTTAATAAAGAAAATGACCTCTTTTACCCGTGTTTATGTAACTTGTGTGAATTAATTATAAATTTATAATAATAATTTAATTGCTACACATTTTTCTTATTTGATGTCAAATAGGTTATGAATAAATTCTTAATTCGAAGTAGTGGATCATCTATTTTTAAGAGGCCGAGTGAACCAAATGAAGAAAGGGTTAATGAAGAGGGTAGTAGTCAAAAGCATTCTCGTGTTGAGTTCAATTCGGTTGTTGTTATAAATGATCCTAGGAAATGTAAACCTATTACGGATTATGATGTTTCTATTAGAGATTAAGTGATCAGCAAATATGTGTTAAGAGATCCTTGCCAACGTAAGGGTCATTCTTTTCCAAAGACAAAGCAGGGAAATGACTATAGATGTTTTCAAGATTCTTGGTTTGAAAATTTTGATTGGTTGGAGTATAACGCATCAAAGGTTGAAGCATTTTTCTTTTATTTCTATCTCTTTAGGAATTTATATAAGGGGTGTCGGGATGGAGAGGATGCATTTACTGTGAGTAGGGTTAACAATTGGAAGAAAGCTCTTGATATCTTTAAGAAACATGTTAAAGCGGGTAGTGCTCATAATGATGCAGCTCAACAGTTATATGCATTTAAGCGTCAAAGACAGAGTATCCTTCATTCTTATCAGGCACATGGGCGTGAATCAGATATTGCATATCGAACACGTTTGATAGTCGCTTTGGATGTGACACGGTTCTTGCTAAATCACGGTATGGCTTTTTGTGGCGACGATGAAGGGCTCGATTCTCTGAATAAGGGAAATTATCTCGAAATGATTGAGTGGAATTGCAAGCGAAATGATGTTTTTGCTAAGAAAATGAATGAAAATGGCCATGGAAATTGCAAGCTCACATTTCCCAAAGTACAGAAGGAACTGTCAAGAGCTTTTGCTGGTGAGGTAACAAATGTTATTGTTAATGAAATTGGAGATAGTTATTTTTCTCTATTGTTTGATGAGGCTAGAGATGCATCAATAAAAGAGAAAATGGGGTTTGTTTTGAGATATGTCAACAAATAATGATGCGTTCTTGAACGTTTTCTTAGTGTTGTGCATGTGCGTAATAATTCAGCTATTAGTTTGAAGAGTGCTATTGATGAACTGTTTGCAAAGCATAAATTATCAATGTAGAAGTTGAGAGGTCAGGGATATGATGGGCTGAAAGCTTTGATATTGAAAGAAAACTCATCTGCAAGGTATGTCCATTGCTTTTCTCACCAGTTTCAATTGGTTGTTCTTGCTGTTGTTGATGATAATCGAGTCGTGGTAGTTTTTCATTTATCTTGGTATGATTGTGAATTTAGCTGGAGTTTCATGTAAAAGAAAGGACCTGCTTCTTGATTTATAACATTATCGATAATGAACCAATTTTGGAATCGATAATGATCCAATTTTGCAACGTTATCAGTGTATGCAACATTGTAGGATACAGTTGTCTCCAGTGGTTAGTGGTTCTACTTCTAGCAACGCAAGTTTTTCAGCCACCAACCCACCCACACCCCTCCCCCCCCTCCCCTTTTTATATAATGTCCTGGTTCCGCCACCATCTCTAATTGATTTTTGATTGATCTTGATTGATCCGTACATATATAGACTAGCTACAATTGATCCTAATTGATCTGTACAAATATATACTAGCCTAGGTTCATTGTAACCGTACATATTGTAACCCATAAATTGGATATAAGAAGAGATATAAGACACGAATAATTACTGACTTTCATGGTATTAGAGCAACCTCTAATCGTCCTTCTTTCCAATCCAATCACACAATGTTGATGCAAAAGTCAGTGATAATCGCCTTGTTCTTCAATTGGTTGTTAGTCTTTCCAATGGTTACGAGGGTGTGGCTACAATCATTCACAGACCAATCCCCTGCCCCCATTCTAAAAAGAAAGATCGATGCTCATTCTTAAGGAAACTTGGCATAATTAGAGTTCAACCAATCTCAGGGGTGGTGGTACTGGACTCGTCGCGGGGACCGGCGACAACCACAGCGAAAACTCCGCCCGTGGAAACACGGGAAGCTCATTCCCTTCCATCGGACCCAACTCACAGCCAGGAAACTCAGGTGGAAACGCAAGCCAAGAAGGGTGGAGTAGCTGCGGTTGCAGTGGCAACAAGGAGAAGGCAGCGGGCGTTTTCATCGTGATGGTTCTCAGAACTTTGGGAATTTTTGCCTAAATTTTCTTTACTATCAGCCCTATGCACACATGAGTTGGGCCGGCCCACTTGCAAGCTCTCCCCATTGCCCATATCCAACTTCAGGTTACTGGACTCCTCCAGCAGACCCAAAAGCTGCTAGAATTCTTGGGCCCTGCCGCAGAAATCCTTCATGCCTATCAATCCAGCCCAAGCCCAAATACAACTCCAACCGACATTGCCACTTCTCACATGAGCTCGGATAAAGGTACACTCTCGTCTTATTCTAATTTGAAAAATCATAGAAATATTATTGTCGGTAATGGTCATGCAATCCCAAAAGTTGGATTTGGTAATAGTCACCTATCACATCCCCATTCACCTCTTTCTCTCTTCGACGTACTTTATACCCCTGATTTAATTAAAAATTTAATCTATGTCCGTAAATTCACCACTGATAATCGTGTCACTGTCACATTTGACCTGTTTGGCTTTGATGTGAAGGATCTTATGATGGGGACACAACTTATGCGATGTAACAGTTCATGCAACCTTTATCCAATCACATTTTCTTTCTCCCGACCCTCTATCAATTCCTATGCTCTCACTGTCGCACCTGATCTCTATGGCACAATCGCCTTGGGCACCTTAGATCACCTACCTTTAATACTCTTCGTTCTAGCGATCATATTCAATGTTGTTTGGTTAATAAATCTTTTCATTGTCACTCATGTGAACTTGGAAAACATATAAACAATCGATTCGCCCCTGAAAAGCAGCTTTTGCTAAAACTTGAGAAGTTTCTTGAAAACTCGCTTCCGATATGAAACTTTGTCCCTCACAAACACGTATTTTTTCTTCATTTGATATTGTTCATGGTGATTTATGGACATCCCCTGTTGTGAGTAACACAAGTCATCGATACTATGTCCTAGTCTTAGACGACTTCACAATTTTTTGTGGGTTTTCCCTCTCCGTTCTATATCCTAAGTCTTTGAAACATTTTCCGCTTTCCTCACCCTCATCCAAACTAAATTTGAAAAAACAATAAAAACATTTTGGTGTGACAATGGTAGAGAATTAAAAAATGATTCTTTTTATCAAACTCTTCGCCTCTCATGGAATGCCATTTCGTTTCTCATGCCCACACACATCTTCTCAAAATGGCAAAGTTGAACGTAAAATTTGAACTCGCAATAACACCATCTGCACCCTTCTTCTCCACTCTCACATGCCTCTCTCATTGTGGCACCATGCCTTGAAATGGCAACATACCTCCACAACATCCTTCCTAGCAAAGCTAACAACTACTCATCTAAGCCTCTTCCACTGGTATCCCACATACTCTCACCTCCGAATGTTCGGATGTCTCTATTACCCTCAACTCCCATCCTCCAAAATTTATAAAATCCAAGCTCTAACCATCCCATGTGTCTTCCTAGGGTTTCCAGGTAATCATCGAGGATACAAATGCCTTGACTTATCGACGAATAATATCATCATCTCTCGACACATCACTTTTAACGAAAATATTATCTCCTTTCGAGATTTGTATCCTTTTAAATCTCCTTCTTATGACTTTTTGGATACTGCCATTTCTCCATGTATCGCTCATCATATCCAATCATACACATCTCATTCCTCTATCCAGGCCACAGCTACCCCCCATATTTCTCCTGCTCCTCAAACATCTACATTGTCTTCTCCAACTAGTTTCCCAACTAGCCCAACACAGTTCCCATCACCCAACCTGCCACCACAACCACCTCAGTCACCACAAATGACTACACATAGTCATCGCGGATCTTCAAACCATGATAACTGCTGAACTTATGCACGTCTACTACTCAATGACCCAAATTGGAAGCAATCCATGACTGACGAATATACTGCTCTCATTAAGAATGAGACGTGGGTGTTAGTGCCCCGTCTATCTAATGCTAATGTCACCCGTTGTATGTGGTTGTTTAAACATAAATTCAACTCTAATGGTGACTTGGAGCGATACAAAGCTCGCCTTGTTGTTAATAAAAGGTCTCAACAGGTGGTTGTTAACTGTGAAGAAACCTTTAGTCCGGTGGTCAAATATGCTACTATTCATAATGTGCTCAGCATTGCCTTGTCTCACAACTAGCCAATTCATCAGTTGGATGTCAAGAATGCATCATGTATTTTGAAGCAATGCGTAATGGGGTAACACAATTTTGGGACACAGTGTAATTTCAAAGAATTATATTACAAGCTCTTTCGTCCCATTGTAGCCCAATTTTTAATAACATACTAATCTCTTTCTTAATTGCTTTTTGATTTCTCCAATTTTGTGATTCGCCTCGTCCAAATTTATTCTCATGGAAATTATTGTAAAAATGAAAATTTTAACTTAGAGGGCAAAATATACTAGCACCAGCATATTTTTTCAGTCATACTATCACTTTTGTGTAGCGGGAAAATGAAAATTTTGAATTTTCATCCAATATTTTTAAGGGATTTTTCTGAGCACCGGTAGCACCATCATAGGCACAGGTCAGCCTACCGGTGCTACGTACTTAAAATATTTTTCTTCCCATTGTTCTCATGAAGAAAAAAAATTAAAACGCCAATTTAAAGCAGCGTCATGCAGCTGCGTTTAAAGTATTAGAACCAGTATTCATATTGTTGCCACGGTGTTGAAAAAAAGAGCCCAACTTGGTTTCATCTGAACCATTGATTTCTTTTGTTGATTGAATCTCAACCATTTTCCTACATAAATTAAATATGAAACCCTAAACCTACCCACCCTCATTTCCCTCTCATTATCTTGCCTCTACCTCATCTACATCTTCTCCATCCTCCTTCACCACCTCTCCCTCTCCACGGCCGATGAAAGTGCACCCCTTCTCCGCTTCGACACTGCCGCCGCCCCTCTCTGCCCTCCCTGCGACGTTCCATACCCGATGCCATCTCCCAGACCATCCCAACTCCATCTCTGCCCTCCCTGTGGCGCACCATCCTCGATGCCATCTCCCCGCATTCCGGTGCCAAAGTGATCCTGTGCAAGAATGAAGTTTCATATGCACCGATAAATGGTTTCGTTGTTGGAATAGATTCTAGCACCGGTACGACTTACCTGTGCCTATGAAACTACATTTTTTGCACTGGGGCACTTAGGCACCGGTATGAAAATTCTCAAAATACCGGTGCCTATGGGAGGGTCCCCAAGAGTGTTTTAGTTAAGAAGAAGGATTAAACATAGAGATTATGCATAGACTACAAGAGATTGAATGATTTGACAATAAAAGAGATTCCCCAATACCCATCATAGATGAACTTTTAGATGAACTTCATGTAACTTTTTGAGATCACTTTTGTGCTCTTTTGTTATCAAGAGCTTGTGTTTTACCTTGAAATTCTCTTAGGAGAGGTAAGAGTGACTTTACGCTATTTTACCTTTTGCAAGTGAATTTTGTGTGACAAGGAAAGAACATCAAGACTTGAAGATCGGAGGCCATTGAAGATCATCTTTTGAATACTTTGAATATTTGAAGAGTAGGTTTGAAGATAACAAGACTTGAATGAGTGTTTAATGAATTGAGGGCTAAAAGACAAGAAGAATAGCAAAACATATTATGTTCAGGGCACCCGTCGCGAGTTGTGATGGACCCTGTCACAACTCGCGATGAACAGGTGGCCAGAAATCCATCAACCTTTTATTGTACTATAAATAACACCATATCTCTTCTCTTTCCTCACTTCCCCTCTTTGCAATTTCTGCAGAAAAAACCCTAGGTTTCTCTCTTTTTCATCTTGTTTCATCTTTGATTTATGTTTAAATTGTTGTTGTTAATTAGTATGGATTTTAGTAAATCTAGTTCTTGAGAGAAATTGACCAAGACTTCCAAGCCTATGTCTTATTTGATACTCTTGCTATTGTGCATTTATGGAGCATTGAATGCGGTTTGTTAATGTCATTAATATTCTTGAAAGCTTGAGTATATGAAATTCTTGTATGATTTCTTGTTAGGGTTTGGGAAAAAGTAGCTAAGTTCCCCTCTTCTTGATATGAAATCCAAGAGTATGAACTAGAGTTTTTTATTGTGTTGATGGGTTGATAATTGCTAGATGAATGTGATGATGGTGAACTTGTAACCATGTTTTTTTTGGTAGAAAATGAGAAAAATCTATGAATGTCGATCGTTCTTGACTAATCTTGTGTAAATGCATAAATTGGTTAAATGCTTAGACACGGTAAAGTGTTTATTAGTGTTGCCAAACTTGTTGATTCTTCGTGTTCAATACCATCAATGGGATACTTTAAGTCATGTTTCGACTAAGGGAATCATTGGTGAGGTTTGACAAGATATGAAGAATTCACTCTTGCAAACTACTACCTAAGAAGGATAGAAGATTTAGTCTTCACAACAAGTATTGAAAGTAGTAAATAGGTTTCATGTTCAATGATGGAGAAGAGGCTTGGAAGTGGAAGTCAACTGCGGCCAAGGTTCCATTAATTGTTGATTTAATCACCTTTTATTTTTTGTTGCATGATTTGCATATTTAACTTGCTTGTTAGTTAACTTGTCTTTCAATTTCATAACTTAGGATTAAAAACCAACCAAAACCCCCCATTTACATGCTTTTATATGTATCTATATATGTCTATGCCTAGTATGTTATCCGCTCTATATGTTTAAACACTTGAAAAGATTCCTCTTCTTCGTGGACAACCCCGATTTACCATTATCTACTTAATTGTAGATAGGAAGCATTAGGGCTTATAAATTTAACTTTGAGAGGTACGGCGACGACCTCCCAAATTTTGGCGCCGTTGCCGGGGAAGAGGCGTTTATTTTTAAGTGTTTGGGCATATTTGTGTGATTATGTGCTAATTGTAAATATTTTTTTAGTTTTCTTTTATTTTGTTTTCTTAGTTGACTTGCCATTTTTGCTTGGCTTGGAGACGTATTGTTCGAGTTCTTGGTTTATGGTTCGTACGCGATCCTCTTCACGAGAACCTCTACACTACGACCCAGAGTTAGAGTTGAATTTGAGACGGGCTAGGAGGATTTCTTTGGAAATAGTGAATAACACCCCTTCTAGTAACCATTTTGTGGATACCTCTACTTTTATGGAGCACCAACACGAGCATGAAGATGCGCATCCAGGAGGAGGGCCTCAACATCCTCCTCTCCAAGAAAGAGCTCCTCTCATCCAAGGAAGGAAGATTCCTTTAGGGCTAGCCCTATTGAGGGACGTTATGGCCCCCAACCTTGACCTACAACTGATGTGCATAGAATATCCCTTGGTTGGACCGAATGGGCATTTCAAGCTTAAGATCAGGTTTTTAAACTTGCTACCTATCTTCCTTGGTAGGTAAGGGGGAAATTGCCAACAAGGATCTCACCGAGTTCCACTTTTTATTTGGTGGTACGGTTCCCCACAGAGTAGATGAAGACTTCTACAGGCAATCCCATTCACATTGAGGGATGGTGCAAGGGATTGGCTCCACTGCCTACCACCCAAGAGCATCAAATGTTAGCTTGACATGAAGACAAAATTTCTTGCCAAGTACTTCCCGGCCTCAAGGTCTGCCGCTTTGGAGAAGAACATTAGAAACATCATCCAATGGCATGAAGAGTCGCTCTACAACTATTGGTAGAGGTTCAAGAAACTTCTCTCAAGTTTTCCTTACCATGGATATTCGGAGGGAGACCTGGTCCATTATTTTTACAATGGTCTTCTTGATGATGACTAAAGACTAGTGAGGAGTTCTTGAGGTGGCACACTTGGGAACAAGACTTCGACGGAGGCTATGAAGTTATATGAAGAGTTAGGCGAGGAGTCAAGGAATTTTACCTCAAGGGCCAATTTGAGAAGAATAAATCCAATGCCTATAAGTGATCCTTCCACTCTTGGAAAGCTCGAGGACTAAGTTTTGGCCCTTACTTCTATGGTAAAGTATCTCATGACCAAGTCCGGGAATGTGCCGCTTGTAAAGTCTTGTGAAATTTGTTCATTAGTGCATCCTACGGACGCTTGCCCTACTTTACAAGATGATTATATTGAGAAGATGAGTGCCACGAGGTATCAAGGGGGGAAAGGCTATCAAGGCAACCAAGGGTACCAAAGTTATCAAGGAAATCAATGCTACCAAAACTGGCCTTACAATTTGAATCATGATCACCCGAATCTCTGGTATGGAATCCCTCAATGAGGCCAAAACTCTCAATTGTATCACCCTCCTCAACAGTAATATTGGCCACCTCAACAAAAATACCAAAGGTTTCAAGAAAAGCCTCGAGACCAAGGGGAGAGTTCAGGCTTGACAAAAGATGAGGTGATGCAAGCCATTTATAGGTTGAGTTTGTGTGTGGAAAAAGGCAAAAATTCCAAGATGAAACCAAAGTGAGCATAAAAAACTTTGAAACTCAAGGGAGCCAAATAGCACAAGCCGTGAATCGGATGGAGGCACAGGAAAAGGGAAAGCTCCCTTCCCAACCTGAATTGAATCCTCACCAAAATGCTAGTGCTATCCCTTTAAGAAGTAGTAAAGAGGTTGACACTCCCCCTGGTGGTGACATTGTTGAAGATGAGCCTAGAAGAGTTAAGGTGTTTGAAAAAGAGGTGGAAGAAGAGGCCGAGACATCGGCCAAGGAGAAAGCAAGGAAGGGGATGGAGAAGGAATAGGAGGTCATTGTTGAAAAATCAACCTCCATTCCTGAACCTTCATCCCCTCCTCACAAGAAGGCAAAATTAGTGCAAACCCCTCCATATGTGACAGAATCACCCTTTCCGAAAGCCTTGAAGGATAAAAGGAGGAAGGAGGACAACAAGAACATCTACAAAGTCTTTCGTAGATGTGATGTAAATATTCCACTCTTAAATGCTATTGAAAAAATTCCTAGATATGCTAAATTTCTTAAGGAATTATTTTTTGTGAATCAAAAGCAAAGAGCCAAGAATAAGTTGAAAATTGGGAGAAGTGAGCATGTTTCCACCTTGTGTCAAAGAGAGTTACCCCCTAAGTGTAATAATCCCGGCATGTTCACAATCCCTTCCATAATAGGAAATATACATTTTGAAAAAGCCATGCTTGAACTAGGTGCATCAATAAATGTGATTCCCTACTTTTTGTATGAAAGCCTCAACTTAGGTACTTTGCACAAAACCGGGGTGGTAATCCAATAAGCCAATTGTTCTAGTGGGTATTGTCGAGGATGTGTTGGTTAAGGTGGATTCCTTAGTATTTCCCACAGATTTTTATGTCCTTGACATGGAGCATGATAAACATGCCGCCCTAATTTTATTGGGGAGGACATTTTTGAAAAATTCAAGGACGATGATTGATGTGTATAATGGTACCCTCACTATGGAGCTTGATGGGATAAAAGTAGAGTTTAACATAAATGACTCTATGAAGTATCCTAGTGAAGAATATGCTTGCCATGCCTTAGATGTTGTTGAACATGTTGTGCAAGATTTTTTTGAACTAAGTGGTGATGATTCTTTGTTAATTGCTTTGAAATGTGATCATGATGATGCATACAATGTATATTCTATGAGCACTAACTTGAAGGAAAGCTTTTAGGACTTGAACTCTCTTGAAGAGATGAGACCAGCCCTCTCAAACCCTCATCCTCTACCCTTAGAGGAACTCGAGAAGCCGAAACTCCTTCCATCACTTGTGAAAGCCCCAGTGATTTAGCTTAAACCATTGCCAAGTGACCTCAAGTACGCATTTCTTGGGGAAGGGGAAACACTCCCGATTATCATTTCAAGCCAGCTCGCCCAAGAGAAAGAGGAGAAATTAATGGTGGTGTTGCGGGAGAATAAGGAAGCAATTGGATGGACTATTGCCAACATCAAGGGCATAATTTCATCCACTTGCATGCATAAAATTTTTTTGGAGGAAAATGCAAGGCCCGTGCGGCAACCCTAACGCTGATTGAACCCACCTGTGATGGAGGTGGTGAAGGTAAAAATCATTAAGTTACTCCAAGCGGGTATGATCTATCCAATCTCGGATAGTAAGTGGGTGAGCCCAACTAAGTGGTACCCCGAATGGGTACCTCTGGAGTGAGAACCTCTCAGATAGCCACCTCTCGAATGGGTACCTCTCGAACCCATCATATCGAACCCCTCCACCTAGAAGCTCACATCTCGAATGGGTACCTCTCGAGTAGGTACTTCTCGAACCTATCCAATCGAACCCCTCCACCTGGGACAATACCTCTCGAATGGTACCCTCGAACCCATCCAATGGAACCCCTCCACCGGAAAGTTCACCTCTAGAGTGGGTACCTCTAGAATGGCCACCTCTCTAACCCATCCAGTCGAACCCCTCCACTTGAAAGTTCACATCTTGAATGGGTACATCTCAAATGGGTACTGCTTGAACCCATCCAATTGAACCCCTCCTCCTAAAAGTTCACCTCTCGGAATGGTACCTCTCGAATGGGTACCTCTAGAACCCCTCCACCTGAAACTTCACCTCTCGAATAGGTAGCTCTCAAATGGCCACCTCACGAATGGGTACCTCTCGAATTGCCACCTCTCGAATGGGTACCTCTCAAACCCCTCCACCTGAAAGTTCACATCTTAAATCGATACATCTCGAATCGGTACCGCTCGAACCATCCAATCGAACCCCTCCACCTGAAAGTTCATATATCGAATAGGTACTTCTTGAATTGGTATCTATCGAACCCATCCACCTGAAAGTTCACCTCTCGAATGGGTACCTCTGGAGTGGGAACCTCTCGAACCCATCCTATCGAACCCCTCCACATGGAAGTTCACATCTCGAATGGGTACCTCTCGAGTGGTCATCTCTCGAATGGCCACCTCTCGAACCCATCCACCTGAAAGTTCACATCTCGAATGGGAACCACGTGAACCCATCCAATCGAACCCCTCCACCTCAAAGTTCACATCTCGAATAGGTACCTCTCGAATTGGTACCTCTCAAACCCATCCATCTGAAACTTCACATCTCAAATGGGTACCTCTAAAGTGGGAACCTCTCGAATGGCCACCTCTCGAATGGGTACCTCTCGAACCCTTCCTATCGAACCCCTCCACCTAGAAGTTCACATCTCGAATGGGTACCTCTAGAGTAGGTACCTCTCGAACCTATCTAGTCGAACCCCTCCACCTGAGACAATACCTCTCGAATGGTACCTCTTGAACCCATCCAATGGAACCCATCCACCTGAAAGTTCACCTCTAGAGTGGGTATCTATCTCGAAAGAGCTCTCAAAAAAATTCTCTCTCTAGCTCTGGGGCGAAAAAAGAAGAAAAAAGGCGCAACCTTTCTTCCATCCTTTGGAGGCCGATTTCTTCAAATTTCATTCACTTTCCACCGATGAATTATGGTTTAACGGATTCTCCTTCTGATTCTGCACAAAATCATATGAAATTTGTGGAGGGTTTTTTATCTTATTCGGCCTTGGAGTAGGGTTTGATACGGAAAATTTGAGTTCTTTGCAGATCTTAATCGTGTTTGGTTTGTTTCTTGGTTACGGACTCGGATCTGGACTCGTGTGGGTGATCGCAATTGGTTTCTTGCATTGATTCCTTGTTCGAATTGGAGATTTGGCCGAAAAATCCAATCTTTTTGGGTTTTGGTTGGGTTTTGGTTGGGTTTTGGTTGCGGCAAGGGGTTTAAAAGGGTTTGATTAAAATTTCCAGCACACTTTTTAATCAAATTCCTACCTTCATCATTGGAATTACTTCAAGGGTTTGGCGAATTTGAATCGGAGCATAATACGGACTCAAGATTTTGTGATCGGATTGCATGGTAGCAACGGTTTCCAGGTTTTCTCGATTCAATTCCTTGCGGTTTGATTGTTTTTCGATTTAGTGAATTGTGTTTATGCATTGTTGATTCCGATCTGATCATTGGAAGATTTCGGTTTTGATTACAAGCATTGTGATTTGTTTATTGCTTGCTTGGTGATCTAGAATTGGTGATTTAATTTTCGTACGTGTGAATTTCGATCGGTTTGTGTTAATTTTGATTGTTTTTTTGCTTATTTGTGAGGGTGAATTCCAATCGATTTGTGTTAATTCCGATCGGATCTTGCTTACTTGTGCGGGTGAATTCCGATATGTTTTATCAGAATTTGTTCGTTCGGGTTTGGCTTATTAAACAATTGTAGTTGGTGAATCTTCCGTTGGCAAAAAGAACAATAGCAATACTCGGAAACAAGGTATGGTCGAGGGTGATGGCAAGAAGAGACAAAATCAACAAATTCATCCAAGAGAATGGAATGATCCGAAGCTGAGAGAAGGAGGCTATGGGATGATCCGGACATTCTCATGAACAGGTCGACTATTGAAATTGTTGAAAACAATGGAGATAGTGTTGACTTTGTTCTCACCGAGGAGGAGGTGCACAAAGAACTATACAAACCCTTCTACAGATTCTTGGGTGTCTTTACGGGTTTCTTTCCTGGTATGTATGCAATTCGAACTCTTTTGGTGGCAAAGTGGAAGGTGGCATGTACTGTTCGGAGCAAGCGAAATGGCTATGTCATGTTCACGTTTAATTGTGCTGAAGATAGAGATCTGGCGCTGAATGGTCCTGACCATTATCTCCATGGGAAAAAATTGTTCATGTTGTTAGTTAATGAATTTGGGCAGTATGATGCGAACATCCAAGCTACTAAACCAGTTTGGATAAGGATGGAGCACTTGCCAAAGACTTATTGGCATAAGAAGGCATTGGAGAAAATTGCCACTTCGCTAGGAGATCCAATCCTCACGGATAATGGTCTTTTAGTATAGATTGACACTTCAAAAGAGCTCAAGGAGGAGGTCAGCTTTCGTGTTCCAACTGGTGAAGTACTTAAGCAAAAAATCATCTATGATTATTGCCATCCTTGGTGTCTGAATTGTGGGGAAAATACTCATCTTATGGAGATGTGTAATGATTTCTGGAAAGCCAGGGAGGGGGGGTTGGAAAATCCAACGGAATTGAAGAGTAAAAATGCCACAAAGGAGAAGGGTAAGAAAAATTGGAGATCTCGGAATAATGACCAAGTTTGGGTAAAGAAGATGCATATGGGATATATTGGAGATAGTCCAAGTGATAACTCGGTTGGAGTTGGAGAAAATAAAATCGTGGAGGATGCATCCTCGGACAATGAGGAAGTAGAGAGGAGAAGGAAATTCAAGGGAAAACTTGTTGAAGGCATAGTCAAAGGCATCGAGAAAGCTGGAGGTGTTAACAAAGGGCCTGGTATAATTATTGGCGTAACGCAAGATGAGGTTAATCAGGCAGTTGTCACGTTGCCAGCAAGACTGCCCACATTGCCAGCGCCTGGAGCTGCAAACTGTGGCGCTGGAGACCTCGCCGTAGGCTCCAGGACTGCTCAAGCAGCGCGCGGCAGGAGTGCCGAGCGCTCGAAATCCAGCAACACCCGTGCCATCAAATCAGCAAATCTAGCGCCTAAAGAAGCCGATAGGCAGCAACAAGCTTTTGGAGATGATGACCATCCGATTGAAGGTGCTGGAAAATTACCTAAACAAATGATCCACCCGGAAGCTAGAGGCTCAAAAATTCCAAGATTACATAGGAGCAAGAGTAAGAGTAGAGCTCCCCCTACACCAGGGGCTTTGACTAGGTCTCGGAGTAAGAGCAGGACTCGAATAAATGAGCAAGGGAAAGGCATTCAGAAACCCTTCCAACGCATGTTATCGGCTGCAAGGAGTAATTCAGACAGTTCTAGAAGCAAACCACTTGAAGGTTGCGGTCCGAAGCCAAAAGGGACCTCGGTTTCCCAATGAATGTTGCATATATGAATGTTAGGGGTCTTTCGGCCCCTGTACGGAGGAGGTGGGTGAAAAATATCATCTCCACTAATAGGGTTGGACTGTGTGGTTTGTTGGAAACGAAAATGGAGGACAATGTGTTGCAAATTTTCTTAAAAAGTTTTAAGGGATGGAAGTTTACGCATAATTTTGGAGCTATGGCAGAAGATGCTCATTATCTGGGATCCGAAAGGCTTCTTGGTAGATGTTCTCGGGAAGTCTCCACAATGTATTCACCTCAAGGTTCATAACCTTTCTTCTGGCATTGAGTTTTTTTGTACATTTGTGTATGGGCATAGTGAGGGACGATTGGTGCGTTTACCACTATGGGAGGAATTGAAATCTTTTGGTGTTAATCTGAATTCTCCTTGGATGGTTCTTGGTGATTTTAATGCTATTCTTAGTATTGATGATCATTATGGAGCTACTGTCCCTAGCTTGTATCCAATGAAGGAGTTTCAAGATGTTTGTTTGAAGTGTGGTTTAAGAGATGCTCCCTCCATAGGTGAGCATTTAACGTGGCATAATACTGATTGGAAAATTTGGAGAAAACTGGATCGGGTTCTCTTAAATCACGGATGGGATGATGATGCATGCCGTACTACCTTCCTACCAATTTCTGCATAATCGGATCACTCTCCTATGGTGGTTGATATGTCGCAAGAAATTGATGGAATAGGTAGGCATTTTCAATTCCAAAATATGTGGTTAGGTCATCCGAATTGTGGGCAGATTGTGGAAGATTATTGGAGTCCTTTGGTTGAGGGAACTAAACAATATTCGGTGACCAGAAAATTATTAAGGATGAAGCGCCCTTTGAAAGAATTGGGTAAACTAGATTTAAACCATATATCCGAGAAGGCCAAACTTGCAGATGGTGAATACAACAAAGCTTTTGACGAATTTGATGCTAAGAATGCTTCGGAAAGTGATGTTGCGGCATTGAGGGGTTTAAAGAAGACCGCTATGATGTATTATCTTGCGGAATCAGCTTTTCTTGCTCAAAAGGGGAGGATCAATCACATAACTCTGGCAGATAAGGGATCTAAGTATTTTCATACTATGATCTCAGCAAGGAAAGGAGGAGGTATTCCAGCGATTATTGACAGTGACAATCGGATTGTAACGTCGAATAGTCGGAAGGGAGAGCTATTGGCAAATTTTTATAAAGGATTGTTCGGCACAAAGAGGGATAGAGTACCTATTGATCCGAGTATTATTGGTGTGGACAACAATCTCACGGATGTGGATAGGGCCTATTTAAACCAAGATGTTGTGAACATTGAAGTTAAACAAGCTTTATTTGCAATGGCGGATGATAAGTCCCCGGGTCCAAATGGTTATACAGCTGGTTTCTTTAAGAAGCAGTGGGACATTGTGGGAGAGGAAGTGACAGCTGCGGTATTAGAGTTCTTTCAGACAGGTGACATCTTGGCCAAGCTTAATCATACTTCGGTTGCTCTGATACCAAAGAAGCCTGATAATCTAAAAGTAAGTGACTTTATACCAATAGCGTGCTGCAATGTGGTTTATAAAGTTATTACCAAAATTATTGCGAACAGGCTAGAAGGAATTCTGCCAGGGATCATTGACCCCTGTCAGGGTGCATTTGTGAAGAGTAGAAATATCTCGGATAATGTAATGTTAGCGCAGGAGTTTGTTCGGGGATATGGAAGGGTTCGGAATTCTCCAAGATGCATGATTATAGTGGATTTACATAAAGCTTTTGACATAGTCTCTTGGGATTTCTTGGAAGAAGTTTTGCTTGGACTTGGATTTTCGGAAAGACTGACAGATAGAGTCATGACGTGTGTTTGCACTTCTTTATTCTCGATTGCAGTTAATGGTAAACTGTGTGATCACTTTCAGGGGCAAAGAGGAATTCGTCAAGGAGATCCATTGTCGCCTCTCCTGTTTGCATGGAGTATTTCTCGAGATTGTTGAAAAGGAGAACAAATTCTAGGCACTTCACCTTTCATCCGAGATGTGAGTCGTTACGGATCACACACTTGGCTTTTGCGGATGACCTTATGCTCTTCTCTAAGGTAAACACGAGTTCAGTACACATACTCATGGATGCCTTGAATGAGTTTGAGCGCACTTCTGGATTGGGCATCAATGCTGCAAAATTGAAGTTCTTTGGAGTCGGCATAAAGGAGGATTTGAGTTTCACGGGTATTCCTTGGGCGACATTCCCTGTTTGGTACCTAGGCGTGCCACTGGATTCCAGCAAGTTGAAGGTGACTCAATTTGGTACTTTACTTGGGAAAGTTGATTCGGAAATAGCAAAATGGAAGGGCCATACTCTTTCTTACGTTGGTAAATTGGAGCTTGTGAAATTAATTGTGGGAGGTATTGCAGGATTCTGGATACAGAATTTTGTTATTCAATCAGTGGTCTTTGATGCTCTTGAGCAAAAATGCAAACGCTTCTTGTGGGGAGGAAAGTACAAGAATAAAGTGGCGTGGAAGAAGCTGTGTACTCCTAAATCGTTTGGGGGACTTGGCTTGCGAGACTTTGTTACTTGGAACCGTGCTTCAATGGCCCAGAGGTTGTGGGATATACACATGAAGAAGGATAGTTTGTGGGTGAAGTGGATACATTTGTACTACCTTCAGGAGGATGAATTTTGGGTTTTAAATCCCAGGATTCAAAACGGAAGATTGGGCGAAAGATATTCAAGTTATATCGGTGACCTATGCAAACTTTAGGATGAGCTAATTGATATGTTTCATGGAGATTTTAGGGCGGTCCAAGATCATCTTTGTTCTTGGAGGAATTTGGGTAAATTCACGAATACAACTTATGCCTTCATGCATCGTCACAAGTACCCGTGGTTATATGAGGAGACCGGCCGTGCATGTGAGAAAGTATTCAATAGCATTTCACGAGGTTTTGTACCTCCGAAGTTCTCTTTCATTACATGGCTGGCAGCAATTGGAAGACTCTATACTAAGGACAAGTATCGCAACGAAGTAGAGGAAGGCTCTGATAAAATTTGATCATTGTGTCATTTAGAGGAGGAAACAAATGAGCATTTATTTTTCAGATGCGAGTTCTTGGAAGTAGTATGGGGTTGGATACGGAATTGGATGGGGCTTAGGAGATGAACAAATATGATAGCAAGTTCAATGATTTGGGTGAAAAGGCAGATCAAGGGTTCCAAAGCTCGCAAGAAATTTGGTATTTTAGCACTAATAATCACAATTTATCGTATTTGGAGAGAGCGAAACAATGTTGTTATGGGTGGAGCCTTACCCAGTTCCGATCAAGTAGTGAAAATAATTATGAAGGATTGTTACGTGGTTATGAATAGACTATTTCCGGAAGAGCATTTATTTTAGTACTTCGGATGGAGTGGCTGATAGAAGGGTGTTGGGTGCTGGTTGTTGTGCACTGGGTACTGCATGTTGCGGGCAATGGGACTGGGTGCCTGGCGCTAACTGGGCGCCAGACGCTGAACTGGATGACGGCAAACGCAGAGATGGATCTCGGCAACCGGGCAACTAGCATGGAGAGGTTTTTCTAGGGACGGGGCGCTGGATCTGGGCAACATGATCAGGCGCTACTTGGCACTGGAAACTGAAATTTCACATGCCGATTGGTGCTATATCCCGGGCCAAGAGGGAGCTGTTGGAGCTCGATGGAGTCAAGGTCTTTCATGGATTTTTCTGGTCACTGCAACAACTCGGTTTTCAGGATGAGGTAATAGGTTTTAGAGTAAGGATTCACACTCCGATGCTCTTTCTCCTAAACCTAGTTTTTACTTATGCTTTAACGGTTATTTATGCGCTTTATGCTCGCGCTACACTTTGTGTTAAATTAGCATATAGTTGTCCATTTGCTCAAAATGTAGTGGGTGATTACATAATCGTCACGCTTGATGCACGCGGTATAAGTGTATCCATTCTCACATCTTCAGGAGGTTGATTCGACTGGGATTTACAAAGGTAGGAGGCACGGCCTCATTAAACCTTTGCCCACCAAATCACTCTCGGCGCCAACAAGAGAATGCTTGAATACCAATAACATTCCTCTATCTCCACCTTAGGGATGTACATGGTAGAAGCTGATATTCATTCGTGCCATTAAGGTGCAACTCGGATCATCGGCTTCATTTTTATGCGACATCCAAGACCCGAGACACTCTCGGCTGCATTAGGATATTCAAATAATTTGTTTTGGATCTTTGTACCTTCATCAACATTCCGGAGACGACATTAGTTCAATACCCGAGTCTTACAATTCTCGGCTGCATTATGGAATTCAAATGAAGATGGCCCCATTTGTTAGGGGTAGAAGCGGATTTTTTGTTTATGGGTAGTGAGTTTGTTCTCACCCCATTTTTCGTGTGTTTTATAGCCTGTGTTTTTCTAGGTTGTTTTGTGCTCCCTTTGCTCGATCATCTTGCTCAGGGTTGGTATTTATTTAACTTGGACAAAAGAGGGGTGGGGGAGTGTTATCCTTCGGATTTTCATTCCCACACACCCCCCCCCCCTCCCTCTCGTATTTGCCTCTTAGGTTAACCTAAGGTTGGATTATGTTTTGTATTTGGTAGGGCTCTTTTCGGGCTCTACCATGGGTTCCACCGTCTATACTATTTACCTATTTACTCTAGAGTGGGTACCTCTCGAATAGCCACCTCTCGAACCCATCCAGTCGAACCCCTCCACCTGAAAGTTCACATCTCGAATGGGTACCACTCGAACCCATCCAATCGAACCCCTCCACCTGAAAGTTCACCTCTCGGAATGGTACCTCTCGAATAGGTACCTCTAGAACCCATCCAATCAAGCCCCTCCACCTGAAACTTCATCTCTCAAATGGGTACCTCTCGAATGACCACCTCTCGAATGGCCACCTCTCGAATGAGTACCTCTCGAACCCCTCCACCTAGAAGTTCACATCTCGAATGGGTATATCTCGAGTCGGTACCACTCAAACCCATCCAATCGAACCCCTCCACCTGAAAGTTCGCATATCAAATGGGTGCCTCTCGAATTGGTACCTATCGACATCCACCTGAAAGTTCACCTCTCGAATGGGTACCTTTGGAGTGGGAACCTCTCGAACCCATCCTATCGAACCCCTCCACGTGGAAGTTCACATCTCGAATGGGTAGCTCTCGAGTAGCTATCTCTCAAATGGCCACCTCTCGAACCCATCTAGTCAAACCCCTTCACCTGAAAGTTCACATCTCGAATGGGAACCGCGCCACCTGAAAGTTCACATCTCGAATGGGAACCTCGCGAGCCCATGCAATCGAATCCCTCCACCTGAAAGTTCACATCTCGAATGGGAACCTAGCGAACCCATCCAATCGAACCCCTCCACCTGAAAGTTCACATCTCGAATGGGTACCTCTCGAATTGGTACCTCTCGAACCCTTCCACCAGAAACTTCACCTCTCAAATGGGTACCTCTCGAACCCATCCTACCGAATCCCTCCACCTGTAAGTTCACATCTCGAATGGGTACCTATCGAGTAGGTACCTCTCGAACCTATCCAGTCGAACCCCTCCACCTGGGACAATACCTCTCGAATGGGTACATCTCGAATGGATCCTGCAGAACCCCTCCAACGGAACCCCTCCACCTGAAACTTCATCTCTCGAATGGGTACCTCTCGAGTGAGAACCTCTCGAATAGTACCTCCCGAACTCATCCAATGGAACCCCTCCACCTGAAACTTCACCTCTAGAGTGGGTACCTCTCGAATGTCCACCTCTCGAACCCATCCAGTCAAACCCCTCCATCAGAAAGTTCACATCTCGAATGGGTACCGCTCGAACCCATCCAATCAAACCCCTCCACCTGAAATTTCACCTCTCGGAATGGTAGCTCTCAAACCCATCCAATCGAACCCCTCCACCTGAAAATTCACCTCTCGAATGGGTACCTCCTGAAAGGGTAACTCTCGGATGGTAACTCTCGAATGGCCACCTCTCGAATAGGCACCTCTCGAACCCATCCTATCGAATGGGTACCTCTCGAATAGCCACCTTTCGAACCCATCCCGTCGAAGCATTCCACCTGAAAGTTCACATCTCGAATGGGTACCGGTCGAACCCATCCAATCGAACCCCTCCACCTGAAAGTTCACATCTCGAATGGGTACCTCTCGATTAGGTACCTCTCGAACTTATCCAGTCGAATCCTTCCACCTGAAACTTCACATCTCAAATGGGTACCTCTAGAGTGGGAACCTCTCGAATGGGTACCTCTCGAACCCATCCAATCGAACCCCTCCACCTGAAAGTTCACCTCTCGAATGGGAACATCTTGAACCCATCCTATCAAACCCCTCCACCTAGAAGCTCACATCTCGAATGGGTACCTCTAGAGTGGGTACCTCTCGAATGGCTACCTTTTGAATGGCTACCTCTCGAACCCATCCACCTAAAGTTCACCTCTCGGAATGGTACCTCTCAAATTGGTACCTCTCGAACCTATCCAATCGAACCCCTCCACCTGAAAGTTCACATCTCGAATGGGTACATCTCGAATGGGTACCGCTGAACCCATCCAATCGAACCCCTCCACCTGAAAGTTCACATCTCGAATGGGTACATCTCAAACCCATTATATCGAACCCCTCTGCCTGGAAGCTCACATCTCGAGTAGGTACCTCTCGAACCTATCCAATCAAAACCATTCTATCGAACCCCTCCACATGGAAGTTCACATCTCGAATGGGTACCTTTAGAATGACCACCTCTCGAATGGCCACCTCTCCAACTCATCCAGTAGAACCCCTCCATCTCTCCAGCCAATCCAGTCAAACCCCATCCAGTCGAATGTTTACCGCTCGAACCCATCTAGTGGAACCCATAACCTGAACATTCACATCCCGAATGGGTACCGCTCGAACCCAACCAATCGAACCCCTCCACCTGAAAGTTCACATCCCGGATGGGTACATCTCGGACTCATCCTATCGAACCCCTCCACCTGGAAGCTAACATCTCGAATGGGTACCTCTCGAACCTATTCAGTCGAACCTCTCCACCTGGGAAAATACCTCTCGAATGGTACCTCTCAAACCCATCCAATGGAACCCCTTCACCTGAAACTTCACCTCTCAAATGGGTACATATCGAATGGCCACCTCTCGATCCCATCTAGTCACACCCCTCCACCTGGAAGTTCACATCTTGAATGGGTACATCTCGAATGGGTACCTTCGAACCCCTCCACCTGGAAGTTCACATCTCGAATGGGTACCTCTCGAACCCATCCAGTTGAACCCCTCCACCCGAAAGCTCACATCTCGAATGGGTACCGCTCGAACCCATCTAATCGAACCCCTCCACCTGAAAGTTCACATCTCGAATGAGTACCTTTTGAATTAGTACCTCTCGAACTCATCCAATCGAACCCTTCCATCTAAAACTTCACATCTCGAATGGGTACCTCTGGAGTGGGAACCTCTCGAAGGGCCGCCTCTCGAATGGGTACCTCTCGAACCCATCCTATCGAACCCCTTCACCTGAAAGTTCACATCTTGAATGGTTACCTCTCAAAACCATCCTATCGAACCCCTCCACCTGGAAGTTCACATCTCGAATGGGTACCTCTAGAGTGGATACCTCTCGAATGGCCACCTCTCGAACTCATACAGTCGAACCCCTCCACCTAAAAGTTCACATCTCGAATGGGTACTGCTCAAATCCATCCAATCGAACCCCTTCACCTGAAAGTTCACATCTCGAACCCATCCTATCGAACCCCTCCACCTGGAAGCTCACATCTCGAATGAGTACCTCTCGAGTAGGTACCTCTCGAATTGGTACCTCTCGAATGGGTACCCAAAACGACGTCGTTTTGGGTAGCCACCTGGTAGCACATGTAGACACACATGACGACGCCACAATGTTTGACAAAGGGGATGCACTAAACGATAAAAATGGTGCCCAAAATGATGTCGTTTTGGGCGGCCACTTCATAGCACATGCAGGGACACACGTTCGGCTTGCCTGCGAAATAACCAATATGCCCCTGACGACGGTTGACATAAGCGTGTGGTTTCAAAGTATTTCTTTTATATAGTAACCAGACAAAAGTCCTAGTCCCAAATACAAGTATAAGGATTATATAGTAATTGATTATTTAAATTACATTTTTGGAAAAAAAATCATTAAAATTACATGTACTGTACTTAGAAGTTTTGTTTCTGTACATAGACTCGCCCTTTTAAAATTCAAAATCGATCGGGACTAAAATTAAATAGCTGAAAATTAATTAGGATTAAAACTAGATTAAGAATGATATAGTAAATTAATCATTAAAATTTTCTTCATGTAGGAATTATATACTTGTACATAGATTTTGTGTATTTTATTTTAATATAGATTGCTTATATTCTCTCCGTCCCAGCCGAATCTGCACACTTTTTGGTCAACTTTCTCGTGACATGTTTGACCATAAATTTCAACCAGTATATAGACACTAATATCATCATGTGAGATATTGTTGGGTTCCGTGCATGACGTATTTTCTAAATTTCAATTTTAACACACTATTAATATACGTTACTAAAGTTATCGTTGGTCAAACATTCCTTGAGAAAGTTGACCAAAAAGTGTGCACATTCGGCTGGAACAGAGGGAGTACTTTATTTTAAATATCTATATTTAATATATTAGATTGGTTTGATAAACTAAATGAGTTAAACAAGCCATGTAAGTTGAGTTCTATCTCAAATTCGAGTACAATACGTATTGGCTCGAACTTTTTTTTTTTTAAGTTTAAACCATCCTAAGGATGAGGGGAATTTTATTTGGCTCCCCAGGCCGAAAGAACTGGCATAAGCCTGAAAGTGCATATTGGTTTACAAAATTCATCAATATGATGATCAGAGAGCAAAACAGATGCTTAAGATGCTAAATAACTAGCTATCGAAAGGAAGAGTCTAGTGAGGTACTTCCTACAAATTGCTACCAAATGTAGTCCATAAACAGATCGGCGAATCGGCCAAAGCGAGACCCCTATTAGTCCGTGGAAAACATTAGGAAGGAATCTGTGGGAAGAGCAGCAAGATAGAGAGAGTGTAGCAGTCCTAGATACAAGAGTAGCAGCAAGGAACTTCAACCAGTGAAGTTAAAATTGAGGTAGGTCTTCATCCTTGAGTTGCACCGTGGTTGAACTCCCAGTTCCAGCAGCAGACCTGAAAAGGGAAAAGAAACACAGTAGATTCCATTCCAGTGCAATGAAGAGAGAAAACTCATTGGAGTCCGTATAGTATTAACATGTGAAATTAAGAGTAGAAAGAGTTAAGTATCATCTCCTGGTCTTGAGCCTATTCTTACTGAGGGGATTTCTAATCTATCAAGGGAGATGAGTCCTCTAAGCACAATTGGAGCCAATAGGAGATCGAGGTTCCCTTGGATATTGTTCTGTAATGAGAATTTAGCCAGATAATCAGCTACATTATTGGCTTCCCTGTGAATGTGAGAGATTGGAAATTTCATATGATGAATATGGAGAGCACTGCAGATGGAGAAGTTCCTCCATGGGGCATTCAATGGGTTGTGAATACCTCTTACAGCATTTAAACAGTCAGTTTCCAATGCACCATTAGCAATTCCTAGTTCATATCCTATTTCATACCCATCCTGAATTGCTACCAGTTCAGCATCAAAAGGTGTTGGTGACTGGAAGGTTTTGGTCCTCATGCAAATCACATTACCAGACATGTTTCTAACAATTACAGCTGATGAGGCCAGACCTGGATGTATCCATGAGGCATCAGTGTTGATTTTGAAGCCAGAGGAAGGTTTCTTCCATGTTACAACTGTTATAATTTTCTTCCTCTTGGGGTGAATCTTGGGAATAATGTTAGAACAGGTCCAATATCTGTTCCTTTCTAGGTTGCCAGAAGGCTGGTGAGCAGTAAATATGTCATAAATGAGGCATCTAATCTCATGAATACAGGCATTAAGGGAAAAAGATTCATTGTCATAAACGTATTTATTCCTCTTAACCCACATAATCCAAACTGTGACCAAAAGTGAAGCTATGATGATTTGAGACTGAATCCTTGTGCCAGTTTTGAAAGATAGGATGAAATCAACTCTAGACTTCAGACTTCCAAACCTTGGCATATGCATATCAAGTAAGACACCAACAGCCTCCCAAACTTTAAAAGCAAATGAGCATGAATTGAAAAAGTGATCTAGGATATCAGGATGATTCATGCAGGAAGGACATATAGATGCAAATTGGAAGCCTCTTCTTGCCAAAATATTATCAAAAGGCAGAATGCCATTTAAAGCACGCCACAATATAACAGACTTTTTCCTTGGAATAAAAGAACTCCATACCTTTGACAGTTGTCTGATTCTTTTTTTTCTTTGCCTAAAGGTATGATAGGCCTAGCTAATAGAGAATCTACCATTGATATTTGGAGTCTATATCATCCTATCCTCATGTTGGTATATCAATTCAGCAACCTGCAAGATGGCAAGAGTATTGGTAGCCAGGTGTGGCTCCAGGAGAGGGAGAAAATTATTTTTATTTTGTATGAAAAACCTCAGGGAGATATCCTCAAAGGGGATAGACATCCCTTCTGGCCATTCATAACAAAGGGCCCCTTTTCCAATCCAATTGGAACTCCAAAAGGAGCACTCACCCTGACCATAAATAACTTTTGAATGTCTATTAGCCTTTTCTGTGATTAAGCAGATTCTTTTCCAGGTGTGGGATGTTTTGTAAGAGTTAGGGAGTGACCAAATTAAAGAGGTCCATTGATATTTGTTGGCTTGTAATTTCCACCAAAGTTTGCATGAGAAAACCTCAACAATTGCTCCTATATCCCTAAGTCCTAAGTCGTTTTCATCAATAGGTAGACACATATTTTTCCATGATCTCCATTTCTTTTTTTCAGTGTTATCCACTTTCCCCCAGAAAAAAGTAGATGCCAATTTTTCCATTTTCCTTATAACAATCTTAGGAGGTAGCAGAACTGAGAAAATGTGAGTAGGAATTGAGAGTATACTGTGGTTGATAAGAACCAGCTTACCAGCACTGGAGAGCCACCTGTTATTCCAATTGTTTATTGTCTTCTCCATCCTTTCCAGCATTGGCTTGTAATAAACCTGCAAGTTTCGACCATAGAATACTGGCACACCAAGATACTTAAAAGGGAGTGCACCTTGATCCATACCCAAAAGTCTCTTAACAGTTAGAATGAGGTCAGGGGGGTTTTATGTGAGGTGAAGAATTCGGATTTCCCAAAATTTACTTTCTGACCTGTGGTATGTTCATAGGCAATTAAGAACCTTTTAAATCTCTTTAAAGTTGTGGGTTTGGCATTTAGAAAGATAGCTGTATCATCAGCATACATGAGGTGAGTAACAATTGGACAAGTGAGAGGCAAACTAAACTGGTGAAGGTAGCCAGTGGTTATCATTTTTTTAAGACTCCTTGAGAAAGCCTCAGAAACTAAGTTATATAGAAAAGGGGACAGGGGGTCTCCCTGTTTTAGTCCTCTGGAGGATTTAAAAAAACCTGAAGTGACTCCATTTATCAAGACTGAGAAATGGGCAGAGGCTATGTTACTCAGAATAATTTTAACAAAGTGTCCATGAAAACCAAATTGAAGGAGTATAGAGTTTAAAAAGGACCATGACACTCTATCGAAGGCTTTCTGCATATCAAGTTTCACGATAATATTATGAGCCTTTGATTTTCTGTTTAAAACTCTCACCATTTCCTGCATTTGTAGCACATTATCTGAGATGTCTCTTCCATTAATAAAGGCACTTTGTTCAAGAGAAATTAAGGAGTGCATTAGTGGTTTAATTCTCTCCATTAACATTTTTGAAAAAACTTTGTTGATGAAGTTAGAAAGACTTATTGGTCTGAAGTCAGAAAAGGAGAGTGGAATTGGCTTTTTAGGGATCAAGGCCAACCAAGTACTAGAGATTGCTAAGGGAATATTTCCAGAAACCAGAAAGTCATTAGCTGCATCAAGCAGGTCATTTTTTATGATTTCCCAGAAAGTTGTGTGAAAATTCCCTGAGAAACCATCAGGGCCTGGGGCACTATCTTTTTTCAACTCAAAAACAGCCTTCTTAAGTTCCTGGATATTAAACTGTTGAAGGAGCAAAAGATTTTGTTCTTCAGATATGAGCAGAGGAATTTCTTGAAGAAAAAACTTAAGATGAGATCCAGTTTTAGGGGTTGGTTCCTCATTCAGTAATTCTTTATAAAACCGGATTCCTTCTTCCTTAATCAGATTAGGGTCCGAGATCCAATTGCCTGAGAAATCCTTAATTTTGCTGATTCTAGATTTTGCCCGGTTTTCCTTTATGGCATGATGAAAAAATTTTGTATTAGCATCCCCAAACTTAAGCCAATTAAGTCTAGCTTTTTGTGATAGGAATGTTATCTTTTCTTTCTGAGATCTTAACAATAAGGCTTTTGATTCATTTAAAATTGCTAGATCCTTATCATTCAGTGTTTGTTGGTAAATTATTTCCAGTTCACTAACTCTCACTTCAGCCTGAATCAGATTCTGGTTGACATTCCCAAAAATAAGTTTATTCCACTGTTTTATTTCTACTTTTAGCCTCTTGAGTTTGAAAACTAAACCAGTCATGCCTTTTAGAGGAGATGTTAAAGTCCAACTCTTTGTTACTATATCCCTGAAATCTTGCCTAGAAGACCACATTTCCTGGTATCTAAAAGGACTAGGGGAAAACTCAGAAGCTGATTGTATGGATAAGAGTAAAGGAGAATGATCCGAGGTGATTCTATTTAAAACCTGAATAGAGCTGTGGGGAAATAAATTGAGCCATTCTAAGTTGCAGAGACCCCTATCCAGTCTTTGGAATATTACATCTTTACCCCTGTCCTTGGTCCTATTGTTACACCAGGTAAAAGAATTCCCAACAGTGGGAATATCATGCAAATCAGATCTATGAATGAATTCATTGAAATGTTTCATACTTTTATGAGGGGTTGATTTCCTTCCTTTATATTCATTAACTGAAGAAACCGTGTTGAAGTCCCCTATATATATGGCAGGTTCTGAGAGAGCTGAGCCTAAATCATGCCATAAATTTTCCCTCATAATCCTATGTACACTAGCATAAATGAAAAAACAATTCCAACTGGATGAGGTAGCAACTTCAGTGATTTTAGCATGAATGAATTGATCTGATTCTCTAACACAAGATAAATGAAAAGATTGATTCCACAGAATCCATATTTTGGCATTTTGAACAGCAAGAGCATTATTGAACCCTAGGACATGCTTAAGATGATCAATCTGCTGGTTATCATGCCAAGGTTCTAAGAGGCAAAGGATGTCTATCTTATGATTCCTCTTTAATGTTTTTAGTCTTTCCAGAGATGTGCCATAACCTCTCACATTCCATACCAAGATATTACCTATGATGGTGTATCTAATCATTTAAAACTCATTGGAACGGCTTTATGAGAGGATCTGAGTTTTCTAGATTTACTAGGCAAAGCTATAGTAGAATTATCCTGAGTCTCTTTACCTTTGACCGAAAGTGCTTTAGACTTCGGAGTATCAATAGTTGTGTGCTCTAAGTTAAGTTCATCAGTAGTAGGTTGAGGTTTGTCACCTGGATTGGCAGTAGCTGTTACCTTCTCAACTGGAGATTGCTCAAGAGATGATGATTGTTTTGGTGCAGAGACTAGGTTCTGATCTGGTCTGACTTCAGGTATGTTTTCTGAGTTAAGTTGACCTTCAGAGCTTCTTTCTGATGAATATGTGGTGCCCGAGTGATTTACCTGGTCGTGAGTTTCTTGAGTCTCATGGAAGATCTCCACTGCCTCTTCTTCCTGTTCTTCTTCAAAGGATACATCTAGAGCTTGAAAAGCATTAGAAATAGACACTGAGTGAGTATGCTCTAAAGTTTCTAATCTGGGGTTTTCAGATTGCTTAGTCTTCTTCCTCCATATTATGTTGTTAATAGGCTTTGAAATATCGTCCAAAGAGTAGAAGTCTGATCTTTTCTTATGAGTATTGTTGAATGTGTTAGCAAAAATGTCCTGTGGATGGCCTGAGTGATAATTCTATTTTTGAAATTCATTTTGTTTCTGTGAAACAGTAAGGGCTGAGGTTCCAGTTATCTTATCCTTAGCTAATTCCTCATGGTGAGACTGTTTCTCAAATATTCCTTCAGTGTGGGCTTGTTTCTCAACATCAGAACTATCCTGAGCCAGATCAGCTGTGTTACTTTCTGCCCTTCCTTGTTTTTTCTTAGTTTCAGTAACCTTTTTTTTGAGCTCAGGGTGTAAGAAAGTACACTTATCTTGGTTATGTCCAACTACTTTACAGTGAGCACAATAATATGGAAGTTCATCATATTCTATTGGATATTCAGAGACCTTATTACCTATACCTACAACAATAGAAGCAGGGGGTTGGGACTGAAGGTCTATTTCAACGCAGACTTTTATTGCCGAGGGTCTAGTTAAAGCTGCCGTAGCAGCGTCCATTTTTAAAAACCTTCCAATCTGACTACTTAGACCAATAATGGCAGAGTTGTTATAGAAATGGAGAGGGAGTCTGTGAATCGTTACCCACGCCGGGACGATTGAGGACTCTGCCGTTGGTGAGAAATCGGGCGTCCATTTTTGCACCTTCATCACCGCGCCCTGGATCATCCACTGCCCCTTCATCCAACAGCGCTGATAGTCTTCAGGGTCCTGAAATCTGATCAAAACATGGCGATAGTCAATAGAACCTAGCTGAAATTTAGATTTAAATCCTATTGATTTGAAAGCAGTTTGTAAGAAATCCATCGAGGGCTTTCCCCGATTGAATTTGCCGACCAGAGCATTCTGGTAATGGGACGCCAGGCGTTCTCCTTCCTCAAGGGGAAGGATAAACGCAATCTTCCCTTTGTATTCTGTGACCGAGTGGAGATTAGGAGTATCCGGGAGGGATGTGAACAGAGGAGATGGCTTAGTGGTGAGAGCTTGGATGAAACTCTTATTGATCGCGGGACCCGACTCCACCATGGGAGCGGGCGGCGACAACGCCATCGGTGGCCGATATGAATTGGCCGAGAATAGTAGCAGATGGTGAAGGGAAAGGAAGAGGGGGAACGGAGGTGTGTGAATCGCACTGTAATCGCCAGAAATCACCCCTAGTGAACAGTAATAAATCCGTTGGTGTATATTATTGGCTCGAACTAGAGCTCAGTCAAACTCGAGTTCATGAGTTCAAGTCAAATTTTAACCTAACAGCTCGATTCATTTGTGCCTTTACTCACACCACTTTGGAAAATTTTCCGTATGTTACCAAGATGTTAAAACTCAAAAAAAAGTAAAGAAGAGCATAAATGGGTTAGTATATTTGTGTCGCAGCCTTTTTTTTTAAAAAGGAATTATTTCATTTCATGTTACTGGTATCGACCAGTATCGTTTGAAGGTTGGAAACTTGGGGGAACATCTCATACATTCTCCAAAGGTTCACTTTGTTTTACAAAACTAGCGAGTGAGTGAGCAAGATTATTCCTATCTCTAGAGATCCAGAAAGGTGGAGTGACGCATGTTTTCTCAAGGAAATGTTGTATTTGCTTAATCGTGTCGACACAATGAAAAGAAGGCTCAACCTCACCTCAGACCATTCTTATAATAGTCAAAGCATTGCCAAGAATATGTACGTCATTTCTCCCATCCTTCATAACCCATTGTATTGTTTTCATCAAGGCGAGAGCTTCAGCCTTCTCTGCGTTGATAACACCTTTTGTTCTTATTGTGATGGCCCTTTCAAAATGGTGCTCTTCGTCCGTCTGTATCTCTTCGATCTTAGCTAGGGCATCCCCTAACCCCACATCAAAGTAGATTCGCCTTCTTTCCTCCGGTGGACACAGTAACGCATGGCAGTGCAACTCCTCTGATTCTCTCTCCGGCCATTGGTTTGCATTCTTGAAGCTCCTCAAGTTTTCTACACTTCTCGCAGCCATCATATCTGGTGCTAGCCCTCTGCCTTCAAAGATTTTCTGGTAGCGCTGAAACCAGAGTCCATCGCACAACATTATACAAAGCTTGGAGTCATCATCATTGCACGTAGCGATAAGATTTTTGAACCAGTGCCCCCTCTATTCTTCTGCGCCCTCTCCATGGTATCTTTCAACCCAATACAGCTCCAAGCTTCCACCACGTAACGACACTCAAAGAAGACATGCCCAGATGTGCCATCATCTTCTCCACACCACAAGCATATCGTGGAGACTTTCATCGTCCTCTTCCTTAGATTTTCAGCCATTGGAAGAGAGTCCGTAGCTAAGCCCCAGGCTAGGTGTTTTTTTGCATTGAGGGATGCAAAGATGCCATAGCCTTTTCTATAATTTTTTGTCCCTATCGTCCACTTGTGCGTGTGGCGTAACCTGTATGGGAGTTGAGTAGTGGGTGAGTAATGTGTGGGAGTTGAGTAGTGGGTGAGTAATGTATGGGAGTTGAGTAGTGGGTGAGTAATGGGTTTTAAGTTTGTATTAATTCAGCATTGTATTACCTATAAATGGCTAATAAACTCACACCTCATGATGATGAAGGTTTCTCTCATTCACATGGTTTCTCTCATTTACATGGTATCAGGCAGTGCCTTTTGGCTTTCTCTCTTCCTTAACTGACGCCTTGCGTCTCTCTCCCTCCCTTCGTCTTCGATTTTTTTCTTTCTCTCCTCTTTCAATCATGGCAGAAGACAAACTTTCTTATAGCAATATGATTCATCTGTTGACAATAAAGCTTGATTCCTCCAATTACATGATGTGGAGGAAGCAGGTGCAGCTTCTCTTTCGATCTCAGAAGTTGTTGGGGCATCTTGATGGTTCCACTCCGTGCCCTCCATTGCCGACGCCGCCCACGTTCCTCACGGCCGCCTCTGCCTCGGGCTACCCCTAAGCGTGAGGATTATGACAAGTTGAAGGCTTCCTATGATCAATGGATCGCTGATGACGAGAAGTTGTGTTGTCTCCTTCTCTCTTCGGTCTCTGTTGAGGTAATGTCTGAAATCTCTGCATGTGAGACTGCTGCTCAAATTTGGGAGACTCTTGCTACTATTTTTCAGAATCGTAGTAAGTCTTCTGTGTTAAGCTTGCGCGTGTAAATCATGAATCTTCGCAAAACTGGTTCTGTGCATGATTTACATCTCCAGTTTAAGGTTTTATTTGATAAACTTGCTGCCATGGATGCTCCTGCTACGAATGATGATATGGTGTTATGGTTTTTGCATGCTATTGGGGCTGATTATAGAGATTTTAGTGCCCCGTTGTTGTCTCGTTCTCCGACTCCACAATATGTTGATGTTGTTGCTGAGGCGGAGAATCAAGAGGTATTTTTGAAGAATTTGCAGATTTTTGGGGGTACCGGAGCAGCCCCTATTGCCTTTCTGGCAGAGGTAAAATTCGGCAGGAGTGGTGGTGGTGCGTGGGCCTCACGCGCCAGCCGGAATGGCCACTATGGTGGCCGGGGTCGTAGCAATGGACGTCCTTCTTCCTCTGGTGGCTCTGGTGGTCCCAGTTCTGGTCGCAATGATATCACTTGTCGTTATTGTGACAAGCCCGGCCACACTGCTCAGACGTGTTTCAAGCTTTTTCCTCCGCGTCCTCGTCATGGTGAATCTGCCCTGCTGGCTGAACAATTCCAGCGCTCGCTTCACATGGAGCCTTCTCATGTCACCTCTGATTGGTACATTGACTCTGGAGCAACCAATCATCTCACCTCTTCCGCCTCTGCCTTGGAGAGTGTCACTCCATACTCTGGTAATTCTCAACTTACAGTTGGTAATGGTGATTCTATTGGTATTCATTCCATTGGTGATTGTCAGCTTACTCCTTCTTTGCGACTGTCTGATGTTTTATATGCTCCAAAAGTTTCTAAAAATCTTTTGTCTATAAGTCGTCTTACTAAGGACCTTGATGCATTTGTGATATTTGATGACCGGAACTTTATTATTCAGCACAAAGTTACCAAGGGGATTCTGGGAAGAGGCCACAGTGAGCACGGTCTCTATGTGCTGGACAGAGAAGAAGCTGCCTTATTGTCTTTTATTTCTCAGAATAAAACTCGAGCGTCATTTGATTTATGGCATGCTCGTCTTGGCCATGTGGCCCCTAGCATTGTTTCTACTTTAATTAAGATTGGTGTTTTGTGTGCTTCTTCCTTATTACCTAAGCTTGGTCCGTGTACTCCCTGTGTTATGGCTAAAGGTCAAAAACAATCTTTTCTTGCTAATCCCAAACGGGCTTTGAAAGTTTTGGACTTGATTCATTGTGATTTATGGGGGCCTGCCCCTGTTTTATCGAAAAATGGGTTTTCTTATTATGCCATCTTTGTGGATGATCATTCTCGCTTTACCTGGTTGTACCCGCTTCACAGAAAATCGGATTTCGTAGACGTTTATATGCAGTTTGAGGCTCTTGTACAGAAAAAATTCTCTACCACTATCAAAACCTTCCAGAGTGATGGTGGTACGGAATTTCTCAATCATCGTCTACGCTCCTATTTTACATCTAAGGGCATTCATCATCAGTTATCGTGCCCCTATACTCTGGAACAAAATGGTCGTGCAGAACGGAAGCATCGGCATATAACTGAAATGGGGTTGGCTATGTTGTTCCATTCTCACCTGCCCTTGTCACACTGGGACAATGCTTTTGCAGCTGCTGTCTACACCATAAACCGATTGCCCACTCCTGTCCTTGATGGTGCTTCCCCTTACAGTCTCTTGTTTGGTCAACCTTCAGACTACTCGAACTTTCGACCTTTTGGCTGTTGGGTTTATCCCTTTGTCTGACCTTATGCTAATCATAAGCTCTCTCCTCGTAGCATTCCTTGTATCTTTATTGGTTACAGTTCTCAGTATAAGGGGTTTTGCTGTCTGGATGGTGTCACTGGTCGACTTTATATCACTCGTCATGCTCGTTTTGACGAGACGTGCTTTCCCTTAGCTAATGGGAGCACTGAGCAGGATTTTTTATCCTTGGATGTTCTTACTTTTCTGAATCCTGAGCTGTCTACTTCTGAGCCGGTCTTGTCCTCCTCGGCAGTTTCTGGTCCTTGTACTCTTTGTGATCAGTCTCCATCCTCGGCTTGTCTACCGCCTCCCATGCCCATTCCGGAGGTCTCAGTTACTCCTTTGATCCCTTCACCATCGACGCCAGTTTCTCCATCTTCGAGTTCCTCCGCTTCCTCTGGGTCCATTTCTGATTCTGATGCTCCGCCGCAGAGGGTTCATCATATGACCACCAGAAATCAGGATGGTACTCGTCGTCCCACGTCTCATCCTGATTTTGTTCCCACTGGTCTTCTAGCTGCAGTTTTAATTCATTCTGAGCCTCGATAATTTCGTACAGCTCTTAAGGATCCGAAATGGGTTAGTGCAATGGATGAAGAGTTGAATGCGCTTTGTCGACAGAACACTTGGGAGTTGGTGCCTCGGCCTTCAGATGCCAATGTTTTAGGTTCGAAGTGGGTGTTTCGCTTGAAATACAAATCTGATGGGACTATTGATCATTATAAGGCCCGTCTGGTTGCTCAGGGTTTTTCGCAGATTCCTGGTTTTGATTTTGATCACACCTTCAGCCCGGTGGTCAAGGCTGCTATAGTCCGGACTGTTCTTGTTATAGCTACGCTTCGGAAGTGGCCGTTGCATCAGCTTGATGTCAAGAACGCCTTCCTTAATGGTGTTCTTGATACTCCTGTTTATATGGCTCAGTCCGTCGGGTATAAGGACCCTGCTCGTCCTGATTATGTTTACCGTCTTAAAAAGGCTATTTATGGCCTTAAACAGGCTCCTCGGGCCTGGTTTGATAGATTCAATTCTTATCTACATCAGCTTGATTTTCTTTGCAGTTCTTCGGATACATCCCTGTTTGTTTTCTCTAGGGGTTCTACGCTGTTGTACCTTCTGGTCTATGTTGATGACATTATCCTTACTGGCAATGATGCGGGTGCAATTCGTCAGTTTATCACCAGAACTGATCAGGAATTCTCGATCAAGGACTTAGGTTCTTTGAACTATTTTCTTGGTCTTGAGGTGTCTTCTTCTCCTTCGGGTATCTTCCTTGGACAGGCCAAGTATGCTCGTGATATTCTTTCTCGAGCTGGCATGACTGAGACTTCTCCAGTCACCACTCTGTTTGTACCGCTTTCTCAGCTTTCTCATAGTTTCAGTGCTTCTTTCGGTAATCTGACTCTTTATCGCTCGCTTGTTGGTGCTCTTCAGTATCTGACTATCACTCATCCGGATTTGGCTTTTGCCGTTAACTCAGTTAGTCAGTTTCTTCAAGATCCCCGGGAGGATCATTTTGCAGCTGTCACCAGGATTCTTCGATATGTGGCTGGCACACCTCATCTGGGTCTTACTTTCCGCTCGAGTGGTTCCTCTGATGTTTGTGCTTACTCGGATGCTAACTGGGCTTGTTGTTTGGAGACGCGTCGTTCGACCTACGGCTATGCGGTTTTCTTGGGTGGTAATTTGGTATCCTGGAGTGCCAAGAAGCAACCCACTGTCTCGCGCTTGAGCTCGGAGTCAGAGTATCGTGCTCTCGCAAACACTGCGGCTGAAGTGGTTTGGCTTTCTCATCTACTACGGGAGTTGCGTTTTCCTTTGGATGGTTCGCCTTTATTGCTGTGTGATAACAACAGTGCGGTCTTCTTGGCTCAGAATCCCGTTGCTCATAAACGGGCAAAGCACATCGACATCGATTATCATTTTGTTCGGGAGCTGGTGGCTTCTGGCAAGCTTAGTGTCAGTCATGTGCCTACTTCCTTGCAGCTTGCGGATATCTTCACCAAGGGGCTACCTAAGCCATTGGTTCAAGTTTTTCGTTCCAAGCTCTGCGTTTCGGTCAACCCGACGCTTCACTTGAAGGGGGGTATGGGAGTTGAGTAGTGGGTGAGTAATGTGTGGGAGTTGAGTAGTGGGTGAGTAATGTATGGGAGTTGAGTAGTTGGTGAGTAATGTATGGGAGTTGAGTAGTGAGTGAGTAATGGGTTTTAAGTTTGTATTAATTTAGCATTGTATTACCTATAAATGGCTAATAAACTCACACCTCATGATGATGAAGGTTTCTCTCATTCACATGGTTTCTCTCATTTACAACCTGGAAATTGGAAATTCCACAAGTGTGTGGTATGCTGACTTGACGGTGAAGTTTCCTATCCAAATATTCTGCCAGACCAAGTGATCGATTCCAACCAAGAGTGAAGGTTGACTTTTGCGAATGATTGTCACGTCGTCTACACGGAAGAATTTTGTCAGGTACTCCTCATGTCATCTTCCTGTGGACTGGTCTACAAGGTCTCCAACCTTCGATAACACGATCTGGCTCTGTGACGTAGAAATTTGTCTCCCTCAGAAACCAGGGATCATGGAATATGCTCGTCTGCATTCCCAACTTAATTCTTTGCGACAAATAAGTCTAAGCACTTCTACTCCATTTAAAATGCTCCTCCAAGACCATGATGGCCTCGAGCCTCCTGTGGCTTCAAAGATAGTACAATTGGGAAAGTATTTGTTCTTAAAGACTCTTGTAACCAGTGCTTGAGAGTTCACAAGTAGCCTCCATGCCTGCTTTCCCAGTAGTGCTAAGTTTGCAGCTTTTAAGTCTCTAAATCCCAGTCCTCTATTAACTTCCGCACGAACCATCCTCTCCCATGATACCCATGGAATTTTCTTCTTTCCTGTCTTGGAACCTCCCCACCAAAATTTGCTGATCATAGACCAAATATAATCTAGAATGCCATCAGGGATTATAAAGCAACTAATGGCATACATTGGAATGGCCTGTAGGACAGAATTGATCAGTATCTCCTTCCCTGCTTTTGATAGGTTTTTCTCGCTCCATCTATCAATCTTCTGTCTAATCATATCCTTCAGGTTCTAAAAAATTACCGACATCCGATGCCCAATCTCGTAAGGCAGTCCCAGGTAGGTGCCATGCGACACCACTTCAGAAATCTTAAGAATATTACACACTCGTGTCCTAGCTTCTTCAGTCGTGTTTGGGCTGAATAACATGCCTAACTTGTCTGCATTTATTCTATGCCCTGAAACATTTTTTAACAAGGTGATGGCCCTGCTTCACCTCCTTCTATGTCGCCTCTCCAAAGAGAAGGGTATCATAAGCAAAAAAACAAATGAGATATTTCGGGCCAAATCTAGAAGCACCAATCCCCTTGATCTTTCCTGATCACATAAGATCCATCAGAAGACCGGAGAAAACCTTTGTGCATATGATGAAGAGGTAGGGGAGAGAGGATCTCCATGTCTGAGTCCTCCCTTAGGCTGAATTAGTCTCATTTCTCCGCCATTGAGGATGAAAGAGAAAGAGACCATTGAGAGGCATAATCGAACTACTTGGACAAATGCTTCCGAAAATCTCATTGCCCTCAAAATTTTGAGAACAAAGTCCTACTCAATCCTGTCAAATGCTTTACTCATATCAAACTTAATGCTCATGTGTCTCATATTTTCCGTCCTCATATTCTTCATTGTATGATGAAATTCACATACAATAAGGATATTGTTGGTAATTAACCTGCCCAAGAGAAAAGCCGACTAGGATTCTGAGATGATCTTCGGAATAATCATTTTAAGTCTGTTTGCCACCACCTTAGAAGAAAGTCTGTAAACCATATTACACAGGCTAATGGACCGAAATTGTTTAATCAACTTTGGTTCCAGGGGTTTTTGGGATTATGACAATATGAGTATAATTCACTTCTGCCTCAAACACTCCATTGTTCAAAAAATCCAACACAAATGACGTAACATCAGCTCTAACAATATGCCATAATTTCTTAAAGAAGATAGGGATCATACTGTCAGGTCCCGGACACTTGTATGGATGCATCTGTTTCACCGCCTTAGCTACATCAACTCCGGTATAAGGCCACAGGAGACTCTCGGCCATCTCCCCTGTGACCTGTGGCTGAAGGCAGCTTACAACTTGCTGGATTGCCTCTACAGGTGGTTCTGATGACGAAAATAATCCTCCAAAATAATCCACAATTATGCATTCAATACTAGCATCATCATACTTCATTTCCAAGTTTGCATCCTTCAATCCTCCAATATGATTCATAGCACGTCACTTTGATGCAAATTTATGAAAGAATCTATTATTCATGTCTCCCTCCTTGTACCAATGTTGCTTTGCATGTTGCCTCCACTTCATGCTCTCAGCCTCTTGTAGCAAGTCATAGTCCCGTCTTAACGAGACTATTTTCTCCTTGACTTCCTGCGTGATAGTGCCACTCTCAAGCTCTAGGATTTCTTTTTTAATTTCCTCTATGCGCTTCAGAATGTCCGGGTAAGTGGCTTTTCCCCAGTTCATCAAACCGATAGAGAATTTTTCCATTGTCTATGGCAGTGACGTCGACATCTCATTCCAGGTATCCTCTACCATCTTCTCGCAATCACTGGACTTGATCCAATGTGCTTCAAACCGAAACTTCTTCCTCCTTCTCTGCTGATTTGCTATAGGATCTCGAGATTGAAGTCTAACATGCAAGCACATATGATCGAAGTAGACCATTGGCAAGACATTGACTGACAACCACAGAAAAAGATCATAGAAACCCTGATTGCATGTAGCTCGGTCTATCCTGGCTCTTTTTGTATCTAGCCGAGTAGCAAGCCTGCTCTAGGTATACTTCAACCCTGTATAACCCATATCAAATAAACCACAGAAATCTAGAATTTCCCGAAACTCATCAATCTGCCACTCAGCTCTTGGATGACTTCCTTGAAATTAATCATGTGACAGAACTTCATTAAAATCTCCAAGACATAACCACGGTACAAAGGGGTCCGATACAAGATGTCTGAAATTCTGCCAACCTTCTCTTCTTCTAGCCACAATTGGTTCCCTATAGTAACTAGTAACATGAACTTGACTCCCATAAATTGAAAGAAAAATATCTATAAAACGACTCGATATCAACTTTAAAGCAACTACTACTTGCTTACTCCATAACAAAGCAAGACCCCCTGAGCGACCGTGCGACACGATAACAACACCAAAATAATTTAACTGCGACCTTAAACTATCAATAACATCAACAGAACACTTAGTCTCACTAAGGAAAATAACAGCAGGGGATTTCAAGCGTACTATGGTACTCAGTTCCTGAACTACCTGAGCTCTTCCAAGCCCACGGCAGTTCCGGCTCAGGATGTTCATTAGCCTAGGCAAGACTAGTCGTCAATGCCAGTCGCTACCTGAATAATGCTCGTTCATGTTCATGCCACGGTCAGGGATGCCTCCTCGAGGTTGTTTGGGTTTTTTTGCTTCTTGCTCTTAGTCTTCAAATGGTCCTGAGAAGATCTACCAAGTTCTTGTTTTCTTTTTGTTTGCCCCTGATCATTCTTCACCCTAGTGTTTCCCGAAACAATTTTTCTCGGAGCTCTCTTCTTCAGCGTCCTTTTCTTCTTGCAACTCTTCTCAATCTGCTTCATGATTCGACATGCCGGAGAAGTAAATTCAATCGGGACCTGAACCATGGTCGGGCTTAGTGGATCAGCACCAATGGGATTTGCATGTTTGACAGGGGATTCCACTTCTAGACCTACGTCCTCGGTTCCTTCCGGTGGCATCGTACCATGCAAGGGATTGGCCAAAGAACTATTCACAACACCTTGCATGTTTGTAGCTTCAGACGTGGTTAAGTCATCCACGGTGAAGTCATCCTAATTTCCACTCTCAAAATCCTTGTTCAAGGTTTCTGAGTGTGAATCCTCGACCACGGTACGAGTTCGATCATCACTTATCCTCGGGTATGAGAGGAGTAACTTGCCTCCAAAGGTGTCCGGAATACCATCTAAGTTAGAGATCCACTTCGGGTTTTCAAAAAAACCTTGGCGGTAGGGGTTTCTTCAACACTTGTCCCGATCTAGTCTCCCTGTCATTGTTTTCCACGTTCTGCACCGGGATTGCCATGGAGTTAACAATCGACATTATAGTTCAGGCCACCGTTTGTTTGCATCCATCAACAAATTAACCGTCCTCGTCTTAGCTTGCGGCGAAGTTTGTTCCTGACCCAAATTTGCTCGCTTGCACCAGGTTCATTATGAGAACTTGATGCACCGATTTTTATTTTTTTTTTGACAATTTTGTTTAGAGGAAGCATTCCCTGAATGCGTCCTCAATTTTTTAAAAAATTTTAAACCGAATTGTTTAGAGGACGCATTGCATGAATGCGTTTTCATGAATTTATTTTTTAAAATAAACAAATGTATTTATTTTATATTATTATATTTTTTTTAAATACTGTTTGAATCATACTTTTTTTAAATCAGTGTTATTAAAAACGTGTATTGAATTTGACATGTATATGTACATAAATCATTATTATTATTGATACATTTTTAATTTAAAATAATTTTATATAAATACCTTTCAGTCACAGTGTATTATAAAGAATTTTATCCGTTTTTCAAGTATTCAGTTCCTTCCATTATCTTGTTGGACTTATCTTCTTCGTCATACCGCTCAACGGAGTATATCAATTTTATTTTTAATTTTTTATAACGGAACTTAATTAATCTTAAGAAATTCTATTGTATATATATAGTATCACACAAATACAATACATAATAAATCTAGTAATTATTTCAAATATAGTTATTCTAAATTAAAATGTTACTTAATTTTAAAAAATATATTTAGTATAAAATCAGGCATGCAAAGTCAGGAAAGGTAGGGAATCTATGCTGCATGCAAAGCTCTGCAAAATGGAATTCAAAGTCAAGAAAATCAGGCATGCAAAGTCAGGGAAGTCAAGGAATCTCTGTTGCAGAGTTTGAATGCTCAGGGAGGACGCATTGCCAAAATGCATCCTCCTGCAACGTGGATTTTTTTAAAAAAAATTAAACCGAGAACGCATTCCGGCAATGCGTCCTCTTCTTCCCCTGACGAAAAAAACATTAATGCATCGAGGACGCATTTGGCAAATGCGTCCTCAGAAATTCAGAACAAAAAAAAATAGAAAACCTAGAGGACGCATTAGAACAATGCGTTCTACACATTTGTATCCAAGGCTAGACACTGTAGCCATAGATATAGAATTTTTCCGGTTCATTATGCCTCGAAATGACTTCGATCTCGTCATTCACCACCGCATTAGTATCATTCAGGCCCTTTTCCCAATTCAGTGGCGCTCCACCATCTTGTTCTCCAATATCCTTAGCCATGTTAGGCGTATTCTGTTTCCTTCTCCACGAGCTCTGGAATGGTGACGAGTTTGGATTCACCCCCAACATTGGCGAGTAATAAACAACATCTCGGTCTGCCATTGGTGCTTGGGCTCTAGCTTCACACTCCCTTGCGCCATGATTCAAGTGTTCGCAATATGAACAAAACCTAGGTAGTCATATTGCAAAAGAAGTTGCATATGGTCCCCTAGTTGACCTACCATCTGAACCCCTTTTAAGGGTTTTGCTATGTTGATTTCGCATTTTATTCTCATACACGGGCCAATCATCGAACCATCCACATCTTTCTCAACCATTACATACTTGCCAATAGCATCACCGATCAGTTTTGCCGATTCCTCATTCATATCGAGCGTAGGAACTCTATGAACATGAATCCAAAAGGAGCATGTCGCAAACTGGATCTTTGAAGCTATCATCCCTTCGTAAGATTCTCATAGCGCAAGCAAGAATTTGCCAAATAGCCACGGTTCCTTCTCCAAAACTCAAGCCTTGTCTGCGGGTTTCGTAAACTGAAACAATACCACATTATCTCACAGTTGCTTACCCGTCATAGTGTTTCGCATCCCCAAACTCTTTGAAACAAGTCGATGATGTCTTCACACAGAATTTCAGAGGTGCCAAAACCCTTCCAACCAAAGCCAGTTGGACCTGTGAGGAATATGATTTGAGTGATATTGATTCGTGCGGATTCTCTTCCTCCGTGAGAGAGAGATTCACATACAACTGCTCAAGTGCCTCTAGGTTTTCCATGCTCTAGGTTTGGCGATCTCCGCCTACTTTTTATGCTGAGCATCAACGCAAAACCTAGATTGCTGTTTATGTTTTCCACCGAACTTCCGTATATTTATTGATAGGAACTCCTCCGATCGAGCTTGGAAGCGGAATTTGAGACAAAATCCTGCCGATCCGCGCCAAAAATGGAATTGAAGGAAGAAGAGCTTGTGACGTGAAGCAGAGGCGGAACCACCTTTAGGCGGGGGCAGGCGCGCGCCTGCCCTGAGATCCATCGGCCAGGCGGGAATTACTGTTCCCGGCTGACGTCTGCTTCACGGCTGACATCTGCTTCACGGCGCTGCCGCCGGCAGACGTCTGCTTCACCGTCGCCGCCACCAGTCGTCCGCCACCCGCCACCGCCAGTCCGCCACCGCCGGCACCGGCCACACCGCCAAGATCCACCGCCATTTAGGTATTTAAAAATTCAAATTTCAATTTAATTCAAACTCTTGAACTAAAATTGAAAGATTCAAAACATGAATTTAATTGTTTCTAGTTCAATTCCTTTTCAATTTTGATTTTAGTTATGCAATATTGTTTTTATTCAATTCATTTTAATTTTCGTTTGAATTGTGATTTGTGAGATTTTGAAGAATTTGTGAATTGTGATTGTGAGGTTATTTAAATTCATTGTAATTTTCGTTTGAATTGTGATTTGTGAGGTTATTTAAATTCATTGTGAATTTGTGATTGTGAGATTTTCGTTTTTATTCAATTCATTGTGATTTTCGTTTGAATTGTGATTTGTGGGATTTTGTGAATTAATAATTTAGGGTTTATCATGTATTCATGTTGTAATATTCATATACTCTTGTAGATTTTATAATGAGTTGAATTTGGTGTTTGATAGGTTATGAAGAATTTAGTGCAACGGAGTATAGGATTTCCACCTTTGAAGAAGAAAGCTCTTGAATGTGATGAAGGTACTCAAGATAGGCATAATGAGGAGGGTGGTAGTGGTAGTAAGCAATCTCGTTTACAATTTTGTGCCAATGATGTTATAAGTGATCCCGCCTTAAGAAAACCTATAAATGAGTATGATGCTTCTATTATAGATAATGTGAGGTGTGAATATGTGAAAAGAGGACCTTGTCAACCTAGGAACCATAATTTTCCCAAAATATTTTATTCAAACGAATATAGAAAGTTTCAAAAGAATTGGTTTGATATGTTTCCTTGGTTGGAGTATAGTGTGTCAAATGATGCCGCATATTGTTTTCCTTGCTATCTTTTTAAGGATCCCACAAGTAATGATGACTATAGTGTGGATGGGGTGAAAACTTGGAAGAATGCCCTAAACTCTTTTAGGAAGCATCAAAAACATGTGGATGGTAAGCATCATATTGCCAATGGGAAATTGAAAGACTTTAGTAATCCAAACCAAAGAATCCCACATTTTTTGGAGGTTCATGGGCGTGAAGTAGAAGAGGCATACCACATCCGTTTGAGTGTGATTTTGAATGTGATAAGATTCTTGTTAAAGCAAGGTTTGGCTTTCCGTGGTCATGACGAGAGTATTGATTCTCTCAACAAAGGTAATTTTCTTGAATTGGTTGATTGGTATTGCGATCGAAGTGAGGATATTGCTAAGGTAATGCATGATGCTCCGGGAAATAACAAGTTGACATCCCCCTTAATTCAAAAATAACTCTCACATGCTTGTGCCGAAGAGGTAAGTGATGCTATCATTGATGACATTGGAGATGGTGTATTTTCTATTCTTGTTGATGAGGCTAGAGATTGTTCAATAAAAGAGCAAATGGGAGTTGTTTTGCGATATATGTCAACAAAAAAGGATGTGTTCTTGAGCGTTTTCTTAGTCTTGTGCATGTGGATGATACTAAGTCTACCACTTTGTTTCTTGCTCTCAAGACACTTATTGGAAATAAGAAATTATCGTTGTCAAGGTGTAGGGGGCAAGGATATGATGGGGCTTCATGCGAGGAGAGTTTAATGGGTTGAAAGCTTTGATGTTGAAAGAAAACTCTTCGGCAAGGTACATCCATTGCTTTTCTCACCAACTTCAATTGGTTGTTGTTAGTGTTGCAAATAGTACTCTATCAGTGTGTGAATTTTTTTCGTATCTTGTTGACATCGTGAATCTAGTTGGGGGTTCTTGTGTTAGAAAAGATATGCTTAATCGTTTAGAACATGATAAACTTGTGGAGGCACTGGAAAAAGGAGATAATGTTAGTGGAAGAGGCAAAAATCAGGAAATGAGTTTGAGACGGCCTGGTGATACCCGTTGGGGATCACACTACACTACTATTCTTCGTTTCGAGGTTATGTGGTCTTCCATTGATCAAATGCTTCTTAATATATGTGAGTATGGCAATTCAGCTGAAAATGTCTCTAAAGCAAAGGGTTTGATGGATAGAATGGAGAGCTATGAATTTGTATTTTGTATTTTGTATGTTTTTGATGAAACATTTGTTGGGAGTTACAAGTCAATTGTCTCTTGCCTTGCAACAAAGAGATCAAAATATTGTACAAGCTGTGCATTTGATGAATACAATGAAGCTTGAACTGAGAGAATTCAGAGCTGGGGGTTTTGAGGTACTGTTGAATAAAGTCGAGACCTTTTGTAAGAAACATGAGATCACAGTATGCCAGATGGAAGATCAACGGAAAATTCGTCACCGTTCTAGATGTCGTGGAAAGATGGAAACCAATGGTGACTTTTATCGCGTTGACATTTTTCTTCAGGTAAACTTTAAAATTTATATACTTTAATATATTTTTTTAGACTATTTTACATGTATTTTTTATCTTGTTGATGTTTTTTTTCTTTTTTCTTCTAGACCGTGGATAATATGATTGTTGAAATGAATGATCGATTTTCTGAAGCAAGCTCGGAGTTACTCACTTGTATTGCATGCCTTGATCCGAGAGATTCATTTTCCAGCTTTGATGTTGGTAAGTTGGTTCGCCTTGGTGAACTATATCCGAATGACTTCTCTCGAATTGATTGTCTTCAACTTGAGCAAGAACTTAACACTTTCATTCGTGATGTGAGACATAATAATGCTTCTTGGCCAGTGATCAATGATCTAGGACGTTTTGCTCAGCATATGGTTCAATCACGTAGCCATGTCGTCTTTCCATTGCTATATCGTCTTATTCAGTTGGCATTAGTTCTACCCGTTGCAACTGCTTCAGTTGAACGAGTTTTTTCTGCTATGAAAAAAATCAAAACTGATCTACGTAATAGAATGGGAGATGAATGGTTGAATGATATTATGAGGGTTTATGTTGAGAAAGAGGTTTTTGTTAAGATTGAGAATGAAACAATCATGCAATGTTTTCAAATTTCGGAGCCTCGTAGGATTAAATTGCCTCCACTACCTAAATCTGCTTCTAGCATTAGAATGTAGTTTTTTTAGTAGTGAATTTGTATGACTTATTGTATTGTACTCATCTTATTATATTATGTTAATCGATCATTTGTTTTTGAGTTGTACAAAAAAAAAATTTAAGTACAAGTTAATTTCAACCTACCCTCAAAATTTTTTCTGGTTCCACCACTGACACGAAGCAAAAGAACGAAGCACTCTCTAAGCCCTAGATAGAGAAAATGTTTAAGTGGTCAAAGGATTTGCGTCGTAGTCTAAGAGCACCCACAGTGGGGCTGCGTGAGATGGTTGGTAAATCTGAAAATTAATAATATTGTCCACAGTGCGGCTTCGCCTGCAGCTTTTGAAGTTTAAGAGCCAAACAGCACCCAAATGGAGTTGCTCTTCTAAAGTCCCACGCGAGCCTATTGACATTTGCCGAGTGTATTTTTTTATTTATTCTCTATTTATTGCCTGGGACCACTTCATTGAAAATGGGAGAGGAAAAGCACTACGATCTCCCATACGTGACTTTCGTTTCTTTTTCATGGTCAAATAAAATAGCATTGAACACATTCAATGGCTAGGCAAAAAAATGGCAAGAACATATTCAATGGCTTGCAAGGTTAAGAAATGGCAAGAACACATTCAATGGTTTACCATCAACTCCAACTTAATAAGTCAAACAAAAATGATAAGAAAAAATAGTAACAAAACAATGTTAAAATGTTCTTTTATTTATTTTTCTTATTGTGTAATAGTTTCGTGGTATAACTTTAAAAATGGGTGTTTTGTTTTTATATCGTTGTGTTTCTAATTTATTATTAGGAAATTTTATATGTACAAATTGTTTGTAACAATTAATTAATAATATTTTAAAAAATATTAATAATGAATGAATTTGATTCATGGTTAAATATTTTTATTTAACATAAAATTTCTTTTATTATTATTTATATAATTTTAAACATAAATTTAAAAAAATAAAAATAAATAAATAGTATATATAAAATGATGTGGATAAGGAATAATGATGTGTATGGGATTTCATGACGTGGTAAACTAAATAACTACGGGTAAAAATTGAAAATTGGAGATTTTGATATAAGATAGTGGGATAAGTAGCCCATAGCCCAACACCATTGTGGATGCTCTAAAGTAAGTAAGAACTTTAGTTTTATCATGCATCAAAGCAATGACATCCTCTCAAAATAAAAGGCAATGGCATAAACCTAGCATTAAATGAATAATAACAAACTCTGAACAGAAAAATACACTCTCATTCGCTCTCTAATTGAGGCCTATATTGAGATGGGAGTTTATCACTATGAAACAGAGAAAACTAAGAGTTTGTAAAAATAGACCCAAAAAGCAAGATAGTAACAGTAAATGTATTAATATCTGAGAGCATGGTCGGGCTACTAAAATGTACAGAACCAAGCTACCAATCCAGCAGCTTTATCATACAATACATCATCTCAGATTCTCAAATATCTCCTTACACATCTCTGCAACAGATTACTTCTATTGTGTTCTCCACTATCGTGCTTCAGATTGCGAGGTGAGTCCCAGCCAATCCTGATTTACCCGTTCAATTGCAGGCAAGCTGATGTACTTGGGGCATGAGCTTCTTGATCCTAGCACGTAACTTTCAATGTGAGGTTCAGTGGCGCAATCTCGAGGCTGCAAGAAAGTTTGTAATCAGTTACGAAACCAATAATATTCCCAGATCTGAATTGTTGTAATACAGAGAGAGATTCCATAGCAAATCATGAGTTAGGTAGATTAGCGTATTAATTACAAAATCATTGTTAATACAGGGGAAGTTCCTGCACAACTTGTAGTATGCCAAAAAAATAGGTGAGAAGGAGAAAAATAAAAATTAACCGTGAAATCCTTGTGGAAACATATATGAAGTTCCTCAATAGCACCGCCTTTGCATTGAACTTCAGGTGTTGCATGGAAAGCGTTTTGGACAGCTGCAATTATGCCTCCGATGGGATACTTTTCAGAGTTTGATGGTACATATCCAGCTTCGTTCAAGACTTCCTGTTTCCATAATCAATATACAAATCAATCTTAGTGAAACTAAGGCCACTGCAATAGCACTCAACTACATAAAATATACAATATTTTAAAGAATCTAAGATCTCCACTAAGCTTGACATGAAACATGCTTAGAAAAGAACAACCAATTGTGTCGTGACATTGTATTTCCACCATAACTGCAAAATGCACTTGACCAACGTGATATGAGAATTCGGCTCTCCCTATTTCTTTTTTCTTTTTCTGCGGTTCTTTGTGGAAGAGATTTATGGTTTATAAAGTGATCCCAATCATATGGAGATCCAGAATCAAAGGAATGTAGCTCATAAGTCTAAATTTAAATCAAATTAAAGCAATAACCCAAGCTGAAAGAAGCAGAAGCTCATTACCTAAGAGTCTCAACTACAGGAAAATGATATGTGCAAGGCAAATTGTGGCCATTGAGATCATATTATAGAGCATAAAAACCCAGTTAATTGCATGAATCTTACCGTGACATTGTATTTGAAGTAAACATTGAGGGCTGTCAGGAAGTAGGTATACTCATCACGAGATACAGAAGAGGAGCACGTCCCATGTTTTTCCCACTCATGAGCCCAAAATGTTCCTTTACCTCCATGACAGGTGGATGGAGAACTGCAACTTAAGGATGGCCAGTACTTCTGGAGTGCATTCCCCAATGTTGAGATCTAAATGCGGAAAACCGTAAGAATTGTACAACAGTTGAGACATATGTAAAGATTATATGGAATCATTCACAAATAGCAGCATCAACATATTGCAGAAGTCCCGAGAAATGTGGAATGGTTCGGATATAATTGTTTTGTTAGTAGAAGAATGAAATGATTTAGGTGACTCTATTACAGGTAGGAATGAAAAATATGTTTCTTCTATATTTCTGAAGAAAACACTGTGAGACAAACACGGGATTATTATTTGCTTGCCACTTGCGCGTGAAAAGGATACATAATTACTACTAATTTATACTTCCACAAACACTAAGTATGTTGACGCTGATATGCATTTCATCAATAGGAAGTGGAAAAGGAATTATGCCACAGGATAGCCATGAAATGACAAATTACAGGTATTATCACAAAAGGATCACCAAGACAGAAAGTCTAAAGTTTAGCAGTTGTGCGTGGTCAATATCTATGATCCTACTTCAGGGGGGTTCTAGGAACATGGGATTATTGAGGGGAAGTTTTTATACTAGAGGAGAGAAGAAAAAATAACGGTATGAAGGTAGACTGACTCTAAGAATAATTATAGAAGGCTCCTAGGATTTTCTTTCTATACCAACTCATACAGTTTATGTTAAATTTGGGATCATAAACTATTTTTTTGTAACTGAAAGAGTACTTAATACCTTCTAATATGAAACTATATACTAACCAACCAACTTGGTGGCCTAATACATAAAAAATCATGTGATCTGTTTCAAGTTCGGGCCATTTAATAAGTGATTATAAGGGCTTCAAATCAACCACACAAGACTTGGTAGTTAACCACTAACTGGATATGGAGCTGGCCTTTATGAACCATCCTACTCCGTTTAAGAATATAGTGGTAATTGGTAAGGGGAAAATTTTCATCTACACACCACTTTTGGGTCAAATCTAGAGTTGCTGCAACAGGCTGGCCATGTTCCGTCATTGTACTCAGGCCAGAGCCCATCTGCAGAGAAACAGCTTTGGGTGAGTGAAAGATAGATACCAATTAAACACGTGAACTTAATCAACGAAAAATGCTGAAGTAAGCTACAAGATTATTAGGGAGAAAACTCACGTATTGTGAAATCTTGTAGTGAATTTGAACTGCAAAAGCAAATAATAATTTTATAAATAATAAATAGTAAGGTTTACCCAATTCTCTTGCGCTACAACACCTAAAGAAGTGATGAACAGTGAAAGGAGTTGAAATTACCCATGACAACAACCATTGGAAGCACAGCAGTGATGAGTTCGACGACAAAAGGTACCAGGCCACTGGAGTGCCAGCTTGAAGTAATCAAAGTCCCTCTGATTTCCGCCGAAGCCTTCGCCAAATGTTTCAACCTTAGACTCTTCTCCCACATCCACAGTGCAGTTAATAAGAGTGACACATGCCAACACAAGAAACAGAACAAGGTGGACGCGGAGAGAAGCCATAGTTACCTAACCCTCTGGGCTCTGGCCTTTTGAAAACCAAGAAAACCAAATTATCAGTACACAAATAAAACTGAACCCCAGCTTTCTACCTACTCCAAGAATCCAAAACCCTCGTTGCAATTTATGCTGAAGTTTGCAGTACTGCAATACAACAAACAATTAAAGAGCCCATTTTTTTATTATTGCTTAATAGACACAAAATACAACTGATAACAAACAATACTCATAAGAGCAAAACTACAAGAATTAGTAACCAAATTTTCAACATTTACTGGTACTAACTACTGAGAGTCGGCGTATATAGCATCCAATTGTAGTAGAATAAACAAACAATCACAATATCCAAATTCATCAAGAAAACACAAAATAATAGGAAAAAAATCTCCGGGAGAGAAAATTGGAGCTCACCTGAAAACTAGAAGGAGAGGTTTTGCGACGAATTCTTGTTTTTCTGTCAGATTTGTTCGGGTTCTGGGTCCTCAAATTGCGTGAAGCTTTCGAATTATGGTTGCTTTACAAATGGGATCGGCTTCAGTGATCAGTCGTCTCATGTTAGGCACCACCGTCTTCCCAAAATACCCTCAGCCAATCAAAATGGCATCTTTTTTTTTAAATCCCTGAGTCCAGCCTAGTATATTCCTTGCTAAATGTTCAGATTCAGGCAGCTGGCATTAGTCCCTGCCATCATCTGTAGAGCTACATTTCATATCATGTTTATGTCTTACATGTGTTTCGTACGAGGAATTATTCTAGTGTTTTTTCTTTCGGAACTGATCATCTGTTAGTTAGATGACATTCAGAAATGGTGGATATGGTGGATATGGTGGATATGGTGGATATGGAGTTTCTGGGTCGATGAGTTCCTCGGAAAAAGATGGAGATATGTAATACAGAGATGGACTTGGCAATTGTGTAGCCTGAATGTGCTTGTTCAATACTCCCGTTTCAATTTAAAGTTCCCTACACCTTAAGTACAAATTTTAACGTAAACTATAATCATGATATGATATGAACACGATGTTATGTAGGAGTCGTTTGGTATGAATGAATAGATGCGGTGATTCTAAATTTCTAGGATTTTAGAATGGATAGCATTGTTTGATCTATGGAAAAAAATAGTAAAAGTGTGATATTTCGGAATGCTGGGAAAATTAAACTTTTCATAAAGTGATAAATATTCTACCGAGAACCCCTCGGTCAATTACAAATTAATAAATCAATACTACTTTAGGTGACTTAGTTGAACTGAAGGAGTGTAAGTCTGTTCCTATAATATAGGACATGGATTATCCATTTGTAGAATATGGTAGAACGTGGTAGAACGTGCCGTAAGTATTAGCACTCCAGTGTTTTATATAAACTGAAGTACTTTGATAGCATATGAATACAGAGAAAACTTTTCATTATATGGTAGCAGAGCAGAGATATTAAATCCTTTGGTTCTTCTTATTCACCATGGTTGCGACAAACAAAAATCAAAACCTACTCTTCCTAGCCAATACCTCCTCATCAAATCTCAGTTTTCAGATGCCTTTGATCAACATTAAACTTGATCGAGAAAACTATTCCCTTTGGCGAACTACGATTATTACAGCTTTAGAAACCTTCGACCTCGAAGCCTATACATTCTGGATCCTAATCCACCACAGGAACATCACATGATAACTGACGCTGATGGCGTCGAAACCACCGAACCAAACCCAGACTTCATTGCTTGGAAGAAAGCTTGATCGCTTGGTTCTCTTGTGGATCAAGTCCACCTTATCTGAACGTGCTCTCGTGCAACCTCTTCACACATGGCCTGGATTGCAATAGCAAAGACTTTTCAGGCTAAAACTTGGGCTCAGCGGATGGCCATGAAAGCCCAACTTCAGTCTCTTTCAAATGGGTCTCTGACCATGATGGAGTATATTGAGCGCAAACGCTTCACTGCTGGTTCTCTAGCGGAGAATCTAAATCCTATTTCCGACGAAGACCTCATCGGACATATTCTGAACGACATCGATTCCTCATATGGGGCTCACTGCTGCTTTTATGATGCAAACCAATGGAGTTTCAGTTGATGATCTCACTGGTCTATTGCTCCAAGAAGAAGCTCGACTTGAGCAAGAGCTTTCTCGTCAGGCGAGTATCCAATCTCCACTCGCTGCTTCCTCTGTTTCGCCATCCACTTTTCCTGCTGCTCATAATGCTGGAATGTCATCTCATATGTTTGTAATGAGCCCATTAGTTCATCTAGACTCATAGTGACTACGTCTATTGCTTCCTCTGTTGCTGCTACTTTCATTGCAAACCTTTTGGGAAGAGATCGCAAGGTCTTTTTCACCAACTTAGTTTCTTTATACACCTTTCCAAGTTGATAAGCCATGTTGGAGATATCCCTGAGTTTTCCATTGAATATAGCAATAGTATCGTCCTCCTCCATTTTGAGTTCTTCAAATTTGGTAGCCAGCATCTGTAGTTTTGATTCACGCACACGACTGGTTCCTTCGTGAACAGTCTGTAGAATATCCCATGCTTTCTTTGCTTGGTGACACGTAGAAATAAGCTTGAACTGATTTTCATCAACAGCAGTGAAGATCGCATTAAGTGCCTTTGAATTTGTCAGAGATTCTTTAAGGTTATCTGGAGTCCATCTAGACTTGTCTTTGGGTTTCTGACTCCTTTGACTTGACTCCCCTTCTACCGCCTTAGAACTTGTATCAGCATCTTCTGTAGGATGACTCCATTCATTCTCAACATAAAACCATGCCAGTTCATCCAACAAATTGATGAAGACCCTCATGCGTGCCTTCCAATAGTTGTAGTTGCTGCCTTCTAGTAGGGGTGGTCGAGAGACTGACGCTCCTTCTCTTGTCGTCATGGTAAAACTGGATCTCACTTTCTTTGAAACAACCAAGGGAACGATAAGTGACTCAGCTCTAATACCAATTGAAATTTAGTTTTACCAATTCTTCTAGTCTTTACTAGTGTGTTCGAACATGACTAGTTTAACCAAGTGCATAATAACGTAATACGTAAAAGACACACGACTTGGTTATGCAGTTCGGTGAAATCCACCTACATCTGCGGGGCCTGGCCCAGTTCAGAATGAATCCACTAATTAGAAAGATACAGTACAGAGTACAGTTTAAAAAATACTTATCTTTACTAACTATAACGTGTGAACTCTGCTAGCTCTCCTAGCTATCGATCCGCCTTGACCAGACTCCCTCTGATCTCAAACTCCGTCGACGCAGGATCTCCTCCTCCCGAGGAATTAAGGTTTACGATTCTGAACTTAGTGCGGCAGGTCAGGTGTGTTGGAACACAGTGTTCTGACTCTTTGCAACTTCTTGAAAGTCTCAAAAATCTGTGTGCAGATTTTTGCTCTATTAAATCTGTGAGTATGCAGCCGTGTTTGTCCCCTATTTATATCCATGATTCAGATCTGAATACTCCTTGATTATCTCCACAATATTCCTATTCCAAATCTGATTCTTGAAGCATATCCAAATCACATAAATAAAGGGATTTACCTTATATCATTCTATCCCATATATTCGAATAAATCTTCTCCATATAAGTAGGGATTTTCCATAAACCAATTATGCTTCACACGCTTGATATATATATTCAGATATACGAATTCCATTTATACCAAACTACAGCAATATTCTGACTTTGATTTCCATAAAACCTTGGCGTAAATATTTTGCACCAGCATGTTCCAACATGGTCAGAATTTCTGTTCAAAATTAATTCTCACAAAAATTTCCAATAAAACATTCTCTTGCAACTCTCTTGACTTTACAATCTCCCCCTTTGGTATTTTTGTGGATCCATAATATTTTGGACTGTAATTCCCAAACACAGTAACTTCCAGCATCAATATCATAAACTTGTAAACCAACAATCAACAAGATACCAAAATTCCAGAATTCCCTTAGACATGAAATCCGAAAACCAGAAACCAGAATTCAGAAATCCAAAACAAACAAATTACAACCAAATTGAATCAAAGTCTAATCATTCAAATCCAAAATTTCTCCCCCTGGGACCACACATAGGCCAAAGGTACCATTAAAATCATTAAAAACAACGAAATAAATACTGCTCCCCCTGCATCCAACCTTCAAGTCATGCTTCCAACCTTGACTTCTCCAACTCTAGACTTGTTTTTTCTGCCTCTAGTGCAGCTATCTGGATGCCTAAAGCTCCAAGTCTTGCATTCAGAACCAGCAGCCGAGCCTCCTTTTCTACTGCTGAAGACGAAGTCGACCCAGAAGGTTTCCATGGGAGGTCATGAACATGTCTCAGCCCAAATGTCTTCTTGTTTGGCCTTAAAAACTCCGTGCCAATCACTATATCTGAAGCCTTCCCTTTCACCTTTGCAGTCTTGGCTAGAGCAGAGATTAAAGCAGGGTAGATAATAGCATCATTTACTTTCGGAGCAGTAGCCTGTCTTACCAGATGCTGCTAAATGAGAAGTCCGAGATTAACTTCTTTCTGTGTTCCAACACAGTATAGCAGCTTAGCCATCTCCCTTGTCAAAGCTGTTGTATTACTTGAGGGGAACCAACAGTACACTGCCACCTGATATAAACCAAAAAATCTTGATGACAAGCAGGATGCTTGTGAGTACCTAGTTGCTGGCCATTCTACCTTATATCCACCAGATATCACACCTAATATCTCATCGTCAGATAATCCCAGATTTTCAGGAAAGACTCCCCCTGTCTCAGGTGTTTTCAGACCCAGCAACATATTAATCCTAGCAGCAGATACATCTATGACTTTCCCCCTGACATATACTCTACCAAACCATGGGGAGTTAACCTCTAAATTACCAGGCATAAGATTTGAATATACCTCAAGTACAACCTGTCTGTTGTACTGTAGCTGGATTGTTGTTGTTGTCATGCCAGTCATCTTCAGAAACTCTGTAAAGTCGCTCTCCTTATAGGCTTTTAAATCCAGAGGCCTTTCTGCTATGAACTTCTTTTCTGAAAAGAAATCTCCCATCTCTGCACCTTTTTCGTCAAAATAAACCACAGAGTAAGCCTTGCTGACAGATGGAGGAGGTAAAACCTTCTTTGTCTTGCTGTCGTGCCTTTTCTTGCTCCTCTTAGCTTGAGCAGAATCCATGGCTTTGCCAGCCTTCCTCTTGCCTTTTGCCTTCTGATAGAACTCATCCAGTGCCTCATCACTGGAATATGCCAGATCAGGAATATCCAGTGTTGGAACACTCCCTGATGCTTCAGCTTTCTTTTCCTTCTCAGATTTTTCTTCTGACTGAGTATCTTCATCACTCTCAGGACCATCACTCCGAGCAGACAGGTTTTCATCAGGTGCTTCATGATCCTGATTATAAAAACCATCATTATGTTCTCCTCCTAAATCAGCATCAGAGTTTAAGTCTATATACTCTGGTTCATCCGTCTGTGTTGGAACACTCTCTTTACTATCAGACAGAACAATGAAGATAGGCTTCCTCAGTTCTTTCATTCTCTTTGCAGAATTTGTATCATAGGATCCCACCTGAAGCTTATCTCCGTTTCTAACCACTTCATTTCCGGCAGCTTCTTCCTCACTAATCTCCCTTAACCATACATAGCTTCGACTAGACATGCGACAGAAAATATGGAATTTATCCTTTCCCTTTCCATTTAGCATACCATACATCCCCCTCAAATAACTCACTTTCTTGGTTTCTATATCCCAAACATCCATAAAATGACCCGAGACAATTTCTTCAATTTTAACATGCAAGAATTCCATATCCTTCTTTATACTTCTGATTTTGGTTAGGTCTATAGAATAACGATTTGCTTCTAACCATTCAAATATCTCATCAACAGTTCTGAACTCCATACCCAAAATTTTTAGAGGACGAGGATTAGGACCAGTTACCTTCCCATGTTGACCTTTCCTTTTGGCTCCAAGGTGTTCTTCCTGAATGTCACCATTGTTACCCGAATCCAGAGTCTCTGCATTCTTCACACCCTCATCAGTTACCTCTGCTTCGACATTCTCCTTGGGCATAAGTTCAGCATCAACTTTTTCTTCAACCTTTGCATCTTCTATACTTCCTCCGATCTGAGTTTGTTCATCATATTTTCTCGACTCAGTAACCACCATCAATTCCAGATTCGATGAAACTTGAACTTCCTCCATGATTTCTGGAACCACAGTTTCGACTGTAGGGGAGTTTGTATTCGACATTCTTGAGCACAATGTCGAGATGGAGAGGAGTGTTGAGTGTACGATTTTTTTCCGGCAAAGATTTTGGGAAGAAAATATTTGGCCGAGAGAGATATGCCAAAGGATGTATTTGAATCCCACTTTAACTCTTCATCTTATTCACCTCTTTTCCCGCGAAGTCCCTTTTTAGATTTCCCACATATGGTAATGATGGCTCTTTCTCTTCTTGTCACATCAAGTTGTCATTCCTTACTTAACTTCCAACATACCAAACTAACATCTCCTATCTTTGTAAGTCTTTGCTTGCTTCCATATTTTTGTTCATTTCTAATTTTTATAAAATGAAAATTACCAAAAGAAATATTTACAAACAGAGTAATTAAGGTACAAATTACCTCAGATTTGACAAACACCTAAGTGTTGTCGAAGACTCTCAAAAGTGGTGGCATCCAACGGCTTTGTACATATATCTGCAAATTGCTCGTGTGTTGGAACATAGACTACTTCCACTTCTTTTCTTTCCACCAGATCTCTTATAAAATAATGCCTTATATCAATATGTTTGGTTCTTGAGTGCTGAACTGGATTCTTTGAAATATCAATAGCACTTGTGTTGTCACATAGAATCTTCAAAGGGCCTTGATGAATTCCATAGTCTTTCAACATTTGTTTCATCCATAATAGTTGTGCACAACAACTCCCTGCTGCAAGATACTCCGCTTCTACAGTAGATAGAGAGATCGAATTATGTTTCTTGCTATACCAAGACACCAAATTTGTTTCAATAAAGAAACAGCCACCTGTGGTACTTTTGCGATCATCAGCATTACCAGCCCAATCAGAATCACTATACCCAACTAACTCTGAGTCTTGACTCTTAGAATACCAAACACCATACTCAGAAGTCCCACTTACATATCGAATAACTCTTTTAACTGCAGTGAGATACAATAGACTTCCAATCATGCCTCTATATAGCTTTTGATCAATAGAAACTCCTTTTTCATCCTTCACCAGTTTATCAGACACTCCCATAGGAATTCGAACTGATCGAGCACTACTAAGTCCGAATTTTTTAACCAAATTCAAGGCATACTTACTTTGATTTATAAATAGGCCATTCTGTCCTTGTTTGACTTGCAGTCCAAGAAAGTAAGTTAGCTCTCCAACCATGCTCATTTCAAATTCAGATTGCATAGTGGTAACAAACTCCTGTACCATAGATTATGAGGTAGAACCAAATACTATGTCATCAACATATATTTGAGCAATCAGAAACCTTGAAGCTCTGTCAAGCACGAACAAGGTGCGATCTACTCCCCCTCGACGATAGCCTTTCTGAAGAAGAAAGGTAGTAAGTCGTTCATACCATGCCCTGGGTGCTTGCTTGAGTCCATACAGCGCCTTTTTGAGACGATATACATGTTGTGGATAATGAGGATCTTCAAAACCTTTTGGTTGTTCCACATATACTTCTTCATTCACCACTCCGTTTAAAAAAGCACTTTTGACATCCATTTGATACAAAGTAAAATTCATAGAGCAAGCAATAGCTAGTAGAATTCGAATGGATTCTAACCTAGCAACTGGTGCAAAGGTTTCATCAAAATCAACACCTTCCACTTGTGTATAGCCTTGAGCAATAACTATTGCTTTGTTACGGGTGACTAAGCCATCTGCATCTGATTTATTCTTGAAGATCCACTTCGTACCAATAACATTAATGCCTTTGGGGCGAGGAGTGAGATACCAAACATCATTCCTTGTAAACTGACCGAGTTCATCTTGCATTGCAGCAATCCAATACTCATCAAGTAAGGCTTCTTTATAGTTCTTGGGTTCAATTAGAGAAACAAAACAGTGTAGTCCAGCCAATCGTCGATAATCAGCTAGAGGCACTGATCGAGTACTTCTCATGGTGGAACCAGGTTGGTCGCGTGTTGGAACATGGTCATCAGTAGTAGGGGGCTGTGTTCCAACATGGTCAGCTTCGGCAGAGTTAGGATCATGTTGCTCATTTGGTTCAGCACGTTGGTGAAGGTCAACTGATGGCTTTTCTTTGTCTGAAGTTTGAGACTGTGTTAGAACATGAGGGTTGGCAGATTCTTCCTCTACACCTTCTGGATGTTGTTCCTTTTTTGAATCATCCACAATAACATTTATGGATTCTGTGAGAGTGTTGGTTCGATGATTAAAAACTCTATAGGCACGGCTATTGATGGAATACCCGAGAAATGTTCCTGAATCACTCCGATTATCAAATTTTGCCAACTGTTCTCTATCTCTGAGAATATAGCAAGTGCTTCCGAACACATGAAAATATGAGACATTTGGTTTCCTGCCCTTCCAGATCTCATAGGATGTCTTGCTAGTGAATGGTCGAAGATACACTCTATTGATTGTATAACAAGCTGTACTGATCGCTTCTGCCCACCATTTCTTGTGAACATCTTTTTCTGCCAACATAACTCGAGCCATCTCTTGTAGAGTTTTGTTCTTCCTTTCGACGATGTCATTCTGTTGAGGGGTGATAGGAGCCGAGAACTCATGTTGGATTCCTAGCTCATCGCAGAAGGAACTGAATTGTTCATTTTCAAACTCTCTACCATGATCACTTCGAATTTGGATTATCTTTCCTACTGGACTTCCCTTTTCAGTTTGTAACTTCACTACAAGGCTTCTAAATACTTCTATCGCATCAGGTTTTTCTTTCAAGAAGGCTACCCATGTAAATCTGGAGAAGTCATCAACACATACAAAAATATATTTCTTTCCACTTATGCTAGGTGTATTAACCGGACCCATCAAATCCATATGCAATAATTCCAGATTTCTGGATGTAGTAATATACTGAATTGAAGAATGAGGAGATCGAATTTGTTTACCTTGTTGACATGGCCCACATACAACTCCATCCTTGCTAGTTAAGGTAGGCATTCCTCGTACAACTTTTACATTTGCGATTTTCACCAGTGTTTTATAGTTGATGTGGCCGAGCTTTCTGTGCCAAAGAATTCCTTCATCCTGCTTGGAAATCATACATCGAACTCCTTGTTCTAGCAGATAGCAATTGTCTGCTGATCTTGTTACAGAAAGAACCTTGTTTTCTCCATGCTTCACTATACATTTGTCCTTCTGAAATTCCACTACCATATTATCGTCACACAGCTGGCTTATACGTAGCAAGTTTGCCTTTAAATCTTCAACAAATAATACACTTGTGAATACTGGAAAGCCTTCAATTTTCAGTTCGCCCTTGCCAATTACTCTGCTTCTCTTTCCATCACCAAAGGTTACATATCCGCCATTAAACGGAGTAATGTTCGTGAGGTATTTTGGAGTGTCAGTCATGTGGCGAGAACAACCGCTATCAAAGTACCACGAATCACTGGAATAGGCTGTTAGAGAAGTGTGTGCCACCAGACACGTACTGGATTTTTTAACAACCCATATCTTTCTGTTCATTTTTCCCGTTTGAGTATCGCCTATGTTGGAACACAGCAGAAGTTGTCTTCCTGTCATTTGATCTCTGATCAGTCTTCTGCACTGTTGTTCAGCATGTCCTTGGAACGTACAATATATGCAGATGAGTGGCTTTCTTTCATACGGCATCCCATACTTCCGTTTTACTTCTCGGATCCTAGCTTTGAGAGTTACTGGTTTTTCATGAAATTCAGTCTTGGATTCTTTCCCGTATCCAATCCCATGTCTATCACCAAAGTTTCTTCCCATATCCAGAATATCATCAAGCTTTGCCTTTCCATAATTCAGTTTAAAGATAGTTGCTTCAGACATCTCGGCCCTCTTGACTGCAGCTAACAGTTTCTTGTTCAGTTCTTCATTACGTGTTTCAAGATTTGCAATCGTGGATCGTAATTCATGTTCGCTTTCCATTAGCTTTCTTTTCTATTCATTCAACTCTTTGTTCCTGTCAGCTACTTGAACCCACATGGCATACATTTTTTCATACGTGCTATAGATTTCTTCATCACTTACAGATAGATCATCATCATCATCGCTGTGTGCCTCGTCCAAATCAGTGTTGGAACATACAACTTTACCTTTGTTCAGTGTGTTGGAACACTGATCCTCTGAAATATCATGGACCTTTGCTCCAAAGGCTACATAATTACTGGTAAGTTCCTCTTCGTCTCTTTCATCATCTTCATCTTCACTCCAAGAGGTGACATAAGATTTTCCTTGTTTCTTGCGAGTGTTAGCACATTCAGCCTGTATATGACCATATCCTTCACACTCTCTGCATTGAATTCGTCCAGACTGTTTTGGTTCGTTGTTATGATTTCTTCCGAACTGGATATTCCCTTGTTCAAATCTCATTCCATAATTATTGCTCGAATCTTGTGTTTTTTGTTTGTTTCCGCCAAACCTTTCCCGAGGTTTCTTGTTGACCACTTTCTTTAGCATTCTTGAGAAATTTTTTGTGATGAGTGCCAGTTTTTCAATCTCATCATCGCTGCCAGACTCGTGTCTTTCCTTAGCTGGAGAAGCTTTGAACACCAATTCCTTGGAGACTCTTTTTATAGGTTGTTGGAATGTCATCTCATATGTTTGTAATGAGCCCATTAGTTCATCTAGACTCATAGTGGCTACGTCTCTTGCCTCCTCTATTGCTGCTACTTTCATTGCAAACCTTTTGGGAAGAGATCGCAAGGTCTTTTTCACCAGCTTAGTTTCTTTGTACACCTTTCCAAGTTGATAAGCCATGTTGGAGATGTCCCTGAGTTTTCCATTGAATGTAGCAATAGTATCGTCCTCCTCCATTTTGAGTTCTTCAAATTTGGTAGCCAGCATCTGTAGTTTTGATTCACGCACACGACTGGTTCCTTCATGAACAGTCTGTAGAATATCCCATGCTTTCTTTGCTTGGTGACACGTAGAAATAAGCTTGAACTGATTTTCATCAACAGCAGTGAAGATCGCATTAAGTGCCTTTGAATTTGCCAGAGATTCTTTAAGGTCATCTGGAGTCCATCTAGATTTGTCTTTGGGTTTCTGACTCCTTTGACTTGACTCCCCTTCTACCGCCTTAGAACTTGTATCAGCATCTTCTGTAGGATGACTCCATTCATTCTCAACATAAAATCATGCCAGTTCATCCAACGAATTGATGAAGACCCTCATGCGTGCCTTCCAATAGTTGTAGTTGCTGCCTTCTAGTAGGGGTGGTCGAGAGACTGACGCTCCTTCTCTTGTCGTCATGGTAAAACTGGATCTCACTTTCTTTGAAACAACCAAGGGAACGATAAGTGACTCAGCTCTGATACCAATTGAAATTTAGTTTTACCAATTCTTTTAGTCTTTACTAGTGTGTTCAAACATGACTAGTTTAACCAAGTGCATAATAACGTAATACGTAAAAGACACACGACTTGGTTACACAGTTCGGTGAAATCCACCTACATCTGCGGGGCCTGGCCCAGTTCAGAATGAATCCACTAATTAGAAAGATACAGTACAGGGTACAGTTTACAAAATACTTATCTTTACTAACTATAACGTGTGAACTCTGCTAGCTCCCCTAGCTACCGATCCGCCTTGATCAGTCTCCCTCTGATCTCGAACTCCGTCGACGCAGGATCTCCTCCTCCCGAGGAATTAAGGTTTACGATTCTGAACTTAGTGCGGCAGGTCAGGTGTGTTGGAACACAGTGTTCTGACTTTTTGCAACTTCTCGAAAGTCTCTGCTCTATTAAATCCGTGAGTATGCAGCCGTGTTTGTCCCCTATTTATATCCACGAATCAGATCTGAATACTTCTTGATTATCTCCACAATAGATTTCTTTGAAACTTTCAGCCCCGTTATCAAACCTTCCACTATTCGGTTGGTTCTTTCACTTGCTCTCTCCAACGGCTGGTGCATCAAACAGCTTGATATCAACAACGCCTTCTTAAATGGTGACTTGACTGAAGTAGTTTACATGGAACAACCACCCTTCCCGGCCTTCTTATGCGTGTCGATTGAACAAAGCTATATATGGTCTCAAACAAGCCCCTCGAATGTGGTTCAATAAGCTCAAGCATCATTTTGTTACTCATGGTTTTTGGGCATGCCAATCGGATACATCTTTGTTTGTTCATACTTCTTCTAGAGTCATCATCTATACACTTGTATATGTAGATGGCGTGATCATCACAGGGAACAATACTTATATTATTGTTCCCAATTTCATTGGCACTCTCCGTCAAGCTTTTGCTCTCAAAGGCATTGATGATCTAAATTATTTTTTGGGACTACAGATTACACGCATAGCTATTGGCCTCACTTCATCTCAACATGGATACATTAGTGAAGTGCTTCACCGCAGCAATATGTTGGACTCCAAGCCTGTCTCTACTCCCGCCGATCCTTCATCCAAGCTAGCTCTTCATGGCGACCCTTTTTCGGATCCAAAGCTTTATAGACAAGTGGTTGGCTCTCTGCAATACGCCACAATAACACGCCCGGATAATGCTTATGCCCTAAATCGCGCATGTCAATATATGCATGCTCCAACTGTTCTTCATTGGCAAGCTGCCAAGCGAATTTTGCGGTACTTAAAAGGCACGCTGAATCATTGTCTTCATTTCTGGCCTACCGCAACAGCATCACTTCTTGCCTTTTCTGACGCTGGATGGATCTCCGATTTGGACGATAGCAGGTCTCAGTGTGGCTTTGCTATATGTCATGGGTCGAATCTCATCAGTTGGACATCCCGAAAGCAAAGAGTAGCTGCTCGTTCAAGCACCGGAGCAGAGTATCGATCGCTTGCTTATACTGCAGCAGAATTATTGTGGATCAAACAGCTTCTTCATGATCTTAGAGTTCCAGTTTCTCGACCTCCGACCATTCTTTGTGACAGTACTGGCGCTACATTCATGAGTAAAAATCCAGTCATCAGTACTAGGTCCAAGCACATTACCTTGAATTTCCTTTTCATCCGGGAACAAATTAACTCTTGAGAGCTTCAAATCAGTCATATTTCATTGGTTGATCAACTAGCTGGTACTTTCACAAAACCACATGCGAAGGATCGTGTTGCTCATCTTCGAACCAAGCTTCAAGTTCGTCCCGATCTTGATTTTGCGGGGGGTAATAAACCAATACTGCTTTAGGTGACTTAGTTGTACTGAATGAGGGTAAGTCTGTTCCTATAATACAGGACATGGATTATCCATTTGTAGAATATGGTAGAATATGCCTTAAGTATTGGCACTACATTGCTGTACATAAGCTGATGTACTCTGTTAGCATATGAATACAGAGAGTTTTTCATTATACAAATCCTCCACTTTTTTAATGTTTGAAGATTGTGATGAGTGAATGTCGTTAATGTGTGAATTTGTTCATTTTAAAAAAAGTAGTTATAATTGATGGATTTCACAAAAAGTAAATGAAGTCAACCAAACAACATCTCGGAAAATAAATCCTAGAAAATACAAATTTCTACATGTGTAACAAACACTGATATTTTAATGATGGAAAATACAAATTTCTACATGTGTAACAAACACTGATATTTTAATGATGGATGAGGTCAAGAAGACCAGATCTAAATTGATTGCAGATGATCAACTCGATTTTCAAAACAGTTCATATTAGTAGCAGGAAACAAAGACAACTGCATCTATGATTAAGCTGCAGTTATGATAATATACATTATCAAATCATCTCCTGCAATCCTTTGGGGTACAAATCTTTCCAACACCTTGCTTCGATATTCTTCACTTCCACACTGATTGTTCAGATCGCCAATGACGTGTTGGTGAGTCCTGATTTACAGCAGGCATGCTGACGTACTTGGGACATGAGCCACTTGATCCAACCACGTAACTTTGAATGTGAGGTTCAATGGCACAATCTCGAGGCTGATACAAAGTTTGTAATCGGTTACATGATCAGGAAAATCAGCAGATTTGAGATGGTTATAACTAACCTTAAAATCCTTGAAGAAGCATAGATGAATCTCCTCAATAGCGTCGCCTTTGCATTGGATTTCTGGAGTTGCGTGGAAAGCGTTTTGTATGGCTGAGATGATGCCTCCAACGGGATACTTTTCAGAGTTCGATGGAACATATCCAGCTTCATTCAAGACTTGCTGTTTCCAAATCCAATCACTCAGAAATGTGAAAAGTACATCTCAAAAAATGGGAATGAATGCTACCGATATTTCAAATAATCCTTTTATGAATACTACCAATTAGAAAAAGGATGACATATGCAAGGCAAATTACGAACACGAAAAAGCATAATTCAGAGCATAAAAACCAGTTAATAATCTGAATCTTACTGTGACATTGTGTTTGAAGTAAACGTTTAGCGTTGTCAGGAAGTAGCTATACTCATCACCAGTAACATTAGCGGAACATGTCCCGTGTTTTTCCCACTCGTGCGCCCAAAACGATCCTTTCCCCCCATGACATGTTGATGGAGCACTGCAACTTAAAGATGGCCAATACCTCTGAAGTGCATCCCCCAGTGTCGAGATCTTGTTGAAAAACAGTCGGAAAAGTTACAAACAGCTTGAGGAGAGAACAAATTTAAGGTGTCCGTCCTTTGGAAAGGTAGACAGAGAATCAGCTCACCTTATTAGCGTCAAAGCTAGGGCCGCTGCAACAAGCTGGCCATGTTCCGTCATTGTAGTCGGACCAGAGCCCATCTGCAGAGGAACAGATTCTGGTGACTGGTAAGCGACATCATTCAAATGCGTGAACAAAAATGCGTACTTGGCATAAAGATCAGCCAAATGATAGACAAAGTTAATATTGTAGGCAATTTCAACAGATAGGAGAAACAAATGAAAGTTGCAAACAAGATTCAAATGAAAAGGCTCAACATGAAAAAATAGTACAACCATACAAGAATGTATTCAACAAAAAATGCTGATCTTTAGCTAATAGCTGCAAGGTCAGTAGGAAGAAGACTCACGTATCGTGAACTCCTGCAATGAATTTGAGCTGCAAAAGCAAAACTAGTAAGTATTACTTCTCCCGGCCTCTCCTCCGATATAATACAAACGAAAGTGCAGAAGTATTAAAGAAGCTGGAATTTGAAATACCCGTGACAGCAACCATTTGAAGAACAGCAGTGGCGAGTGTGACGACAAGCCGTGCCTGGCCATAGGAGAGACAACATGAAGTAATCAAACTCTCTCTGATTTCCAACTAAGCTTCCACCAAATGTTTTAACCCTCAATCCTTCTCCCCCGTCTGCAGTGCAATTGATAGGAATAACACTCGTCAATGCGAGAAACAGCGCCATAAACAGAACAAGGTGGACGTGGAGAGAAGCCATAGTTGCCTAAGCTTTCTGAAAACCATGAAAACAAAAGCATCAGTACATTAAAGACTACTGAATGCCAGCTTTCTACCTACTCCTAAAATCCAGATAATGCCAATCTATCTGAACTATAATCATAGTGAACTTAACTCAAACACTTGAGGAGCAACATTCAGTCTCATGTCGAGTCCCTGAATATACAACCTACGTACAACTTAAAATCATAAAATGTTTATGTTTTGAAGATATAAGTTCCGAACGAATCCAACAATTACCATGTATCCATCAAAGTCCACGGTCCAGATTAGCTAACATTGACCAACTAAATAAAAGTGCTATTTAACCTGGGACAGAGTTAGTCTTAAATGATTGCACAACCACCTCAAATCTCTTCTCATCTCAAATTTGCACATAATCTTTTTCACGTTCATCAAGAAACTTATTTAATCATTAATATGTTTAACTATGTGTAATAACAAAAGATTACTTTTTAGAAACTACTTGTTGTCCCGACGAATCCAACAATATCACCTCCGATACTACTGTTACTTATATATTTACTCAAATATGAGGCCAAAGTTTGATAGAAAATAATGTAAAGTTTGAGTTGGGACGAATGAAATACAACTTATGACAATTAACAGACCAAATAAGACGAAAAACACACAGTATTGATCTTCAGAAACACAGAGAGAATAACAACAAAAGATCTCGGAGAGCTCACCTGAAAGCCAAAAGGAGAGGTTTTGTTGCGTCTCTGATCAGATTTATGCAGTTTTGCCAGAATTCTTGTTGGTTTACACTTGCACATGGGTAGTCTTATTAAAGGCACCGCCACCTTCCCAAAATACCCTTGATCTAAATCGCATCTTCCTTTTCATATTATATTCCTTCCTCAATACAACAAATTTAACGGTAACATTACATACCTCTGTTTTTTATCAATGCCGTGTAAGATACGATACATTCATGGCCTCAAGATGGACCCTAATATCTCTAGAACGTAAACTTTTTGCAGTCTTGAAGTCATGTACAAGTATAAATCACCTTAAACAAACCCAATCCCAGATCATATGTCAGGGTCTTGACCTTGGCAGCCAATATCTTATCCCAACATTCCTCTCGAGATGTTTTGTTTTTGACCAAATTTTGTATGCCCACAAGGTGTTTGGTCAAATTACTGAGAGAAATGCGCTGGTTTACGATGCCATGTTTAAAGGGTATCTACAAGGTGACATGTTTAAAGGGTATGACGTGTCTCAGGGGTTGCTACTGCTGTTTCAGAGTATGAGGAGTGAGGATATCCGGCCTACTTGTTACACAATCCCGATGGTGCTCAAGCCGTGCGCGAAGCTGAAGGCTGTAAGAGAATGCCAGGAGGTGCATTCTCTGGTGCTGAAGCTGGGATTTGAGTTGGATACATACGTGGGTTCAGCTCTGATCGACGTGTACTCGAGTGTGGAACGTGTTGATTCTGCGTATAGAGTGTTCATCGAGATGGTTTTCAAGGATGTTGTCGTGTGGACTAACATGATCAATGGCTTTCTAACAAATGGTGACTTAGTTTCGGCTAGGAAGCTCTTTGAGTTGGCACCCGAGCTAGATGTCGTGCTGTGGAATTCCATGGTTATGGGGTATGTGGAGCAGGGAGATATGAAGGAAGCGAAGGAGGTTTTTGACGCCATGCCAGAAAAGGACTTGATGGCTTGGAACACCATGTTGATCGGTTTTTCCAACAATGGCTGCATTGAGGCGTGTGTAGAGCTCTTTGAGGAGATGCCTCGACGAGATATCTATTCTTGGAATGGTCTGATTGGAGGGTATGCGCACAATGGATGTTTTGTTGAAGCTCTTGATGCATTCAAGAGGATGCTTAAAGAGTCTGATTTTGATGTGCAGCCTAACGATTTCACAGTAGTGAAGGTGTTGCATGCGTGCGAAAGCCTGTCCATGGTTGAATTAGGTAAATGGATTCATGCTTATGCAGATAGTAGAGGGTACAAGGATAGCATTTACGTGAGCAATGCTTTGATTGAGTTCTACGCGAAGTGTGGGATGATAGAAACCGCAACGAGTGTATTCAGAAGCATGGTGAGAAAAGATTTCATTTCTTGGAACAGCATCATCAGTGGGTTAGCAGCTCATGGTCATGGAGCTGATGCATTAAAGCTGTTTGAGGAGATGAAAGATTCAGGAGAGAAGCCGGATAGGGTTACATTCATCGGCATCTTGTCTGCATGTGTTCATATGGGGTTGGTAGATGATGGAATTTCATATTTTAAGTCTATGACTGGTGAACATGGAATTGTGCCTCAAATGGAACACTATGGCTGCATTGTCGATCTTCTTGGTCGTGCTGGACTTATACAGCAGGCTGTGGATTTCATCGATAAGTTGCCATTGAAGCCGAACGCTGCCATTTGGACTAGCCTACTTGGTGCTTGCAGAGTTCACTGGAATGACAAGTTTGCACGTCTAGCTCTTGGTAAGCTCATTGAGATTGAGCCGGAAAACCCGTCTAACTATGTGATGATGGGGAACATATTTAAGGATGCTAAAAGATGGGAAGATTCTGCGAAGCTTAAAGTTGTAGAGAAAAGCACTGGGTCTGTGAAGCCTCCGGGTTGCAGCTCAATTGAAGTGGATGGAGTCATGGAGAGATGATAATAGGCATTCCGGAGTAGAGGAGCTTCATGTTTGACAAAAAAAGCTTAGCAATTTTAGGTATTTGGAATACAGTTGCTTATTTTAAAAGTGCATGGGCCATTTTTTAAGGAGAAGCATAATCTGATCTAACTCTGCTTTCAAAAATGCCGGGATTGCTTAGCTGCACCAAACATAGAATATTAGGATATATGTCTCAATTTATTCAGAAAAACACCAGTAGAACTGGTGTGTGCTTGAGCTATATTGCGAAGCATATTTTGATCTCATATATTAGTTTATTACAAAAGGAAAAATTGAATACAAAACTATTCAGTCTTCATGGCAAACAAGAGAGAGCAAGAAAAAAGACACATGGAAAAATAGTGGCAAAGGTTTCTACTCAACATATTCATAATAGGATTCATCGTTTTAAACTGTTAGTGGAACAAAGAGCATTGCAATTCTGGCTTCACCACACGATGCTCTCTTCACAGCACAGATCCGTACAATTTAGGGAACACACAAAACAAATCGCTTATACAGATTTGTACTCAATTCCCCTACACGCCAGCTGTGCCTCAGCGGGTGCAGCAAGTACGTCGTTAGCCATTTTGGCACTTTCCCTGCAGCCTGCCACTCAAATAAGTTAATTACTTAAAATTTATGCTGATGATGAGGCACCAGCCGCACCACTATAGAAAATAAGGAATCAGCAGCACTAGAGAAGATAAGTCCTAGAAGTATAATTGAACTCCCGACCTTTTGGGCTGGAGAGCCTTGGAATATTCGCTCTGCAGCTGCTGGTGCAGTCCCATTGATTGCCTCTTATCCGTAAGCTGAATCATTCATCCCGCTAACAAGCAAACCAAGACTTTCGGGATGTTTCCCTGGAAACAGATTCAAGTTGTCGTCAACACTCAGCAGATCGATGATTACATCAGATTTACTAATAACTAGTTAAAATTTTATCAGCAGGTGTTCTTCTGCTTTGAAGGAATACCTTCTGTCCCTCGAGGCAAATAGAAACTTTTTACAGCTTATACACAGCTGTTTGCATGAGCGCAAACTGCACCTAGACTTGATAAGGCTGCCAAAAATTAGAGAATTGTTCAATCCTAATTATTACTCACATGATGATTTAGCAAATAAATTGAAAAATGAGAAAAAAGATTGTAATAAGAGGAAAAAAGAAAAGGATTGTAATGAGGAACTTAAACCATCAAGATCATTAGACAAAAGCCTCCTACAGAAATATCAGGATAAATAAGCAAAATAATTTATTATAAGTAACTCGCTCTACCACAGAGATATCAGGATAATAATTTATTATAAGCAAAATAAACAGTATGATCCGAAAACCCCATTTCTTAGTCTTAAGACCCAACTCCATACCAGCAATTTCAGAGCCCTGACTCCCAAGACAGACTATCTCAGCACAGAAATGGGGGATAAAAAGTCATTCTTATAGGTAAGAAATTTCTCTGTTCACAAACATCTTGCTGTTTGTCTGTTGTTTTTTTTGCTTCCTTTTTTTTGACAAATAGATGAGTCTCTTGTATGCATAAAAGGTCACCAATCTAATTCAGCTTACTGTTTCTAGTGTGGTGGAAAATTGTTAGAAGGGAATGAAATGCCAGAATACATAGATATATTCCGAGTTCCAAATACTGGATTACGAAAAGTATATCTCATTTCCTCATTATTTAAGAGGCGGCAAACCAGTACAGGCCACAACAAGTTCACACCTCCAACCACAGAGAAAAGAAAGAGACCGACACATCGAACAACTAAGGAAACAAGAAAAACAGAATAAAATTGAATGCGCAGATGGTGCAGGAAGATGTCATCGTTATTACAAATGAAAAGTAAGCAATCATCCCAATTATCGCCACTTAATTTTCTGAGAGGAACATTATTATGTTGCCATCTTTTGCAACTTTAAAGTAGCATTGAAGACACATTTACTAAACTGCAAGCATTTCAACCATGGGTAAAAGGAATGGACTACTGTGCTTAATGTTTATATTTGCATTACTGGAAACAAGATATATGTACAAAACTTAATCCAACCAAAATAGCTATATATGACTGACACACCTAAATATTACCTTGCCAGAAATTCTCAAGGGAAAATTGGACATCAGCCTTCACCTAAATTCCTCAGTCAATATTGGCTTAGTTCCAGATCCAATTAGCTCCAGCTAAAGCAAGTCCAAACATGCACCTGTGGCTAGCAAGAAACAAGCGATGTCAGAATTCTTGCAGGGACCTTGCAGATAACATTGGTGCTAAAAGATTTACATGGTAATTGACAAGGAACATTAAGTCTAGACAACAGTTGAAGGGAACCACTCAGAAAATGCACTGGATCCAAAAAATTAGTAAAGTAAGGTACAGAAAGATCATTGACCACATTAACAAGTACCTTATGCTCTTTCCTCAAAGTTGCTTGTGAAGAACATAAAAGTATAGATGAGCTTAATATCATAAGGATAGTGTAATATTTTCAAGAGCGTGTTATTCCAAGAAAATACACATAACTTAAATGAAGTGCACAGGCAGTACCTTGATGTTATAGCATGAAGTAGTTATCCACCTGTTCAGCACCAGGGTGCATTTGATCTCTCAACAAAGCGTATAATAGTAATTCTCCATCGAAAGTCCAAACTTGTGCACTTCAATAGTGCCTGACAGCTCTTCATCTGACCCTGGCTAGCCTGGGAGCGAACAATGTAAATGCAATTGTTAAAACCTACAAGGAACTAATAATCATATCAATCAACAGCTATATAGCAACTTAATATACTCACATAACTGATGACTTTTTGCTCAGAACAGCATCATCAAAGTGAAGAAGACTATCAACAGCAAGATCCATTTAGTGACTTAGTCTCTCTGTACAATTGCAGAAGGTTGGTGCAAATTTTCAATTAAAGAACTGTACACATACTCATCCACCTTTAATCCTTTTTGCACCATTTCATCACACATCTTCAAGGCCTCTACTACTTTTCCTTCCTTGCATAACCTATTTGTCAGTATACTATAAGTGACAGAATCAGGACTGATTCCATTCCCCACCATATCAGCAAGAAGTTTAATGGCTTCCTTCGTATCACCTAATTTACAATACCCATCAATAATTACAGTGTAGGTTATCTCATTAGGTAGGACGTTGTGTGAAGACATTTCCTCTAGTATTTCCCTCGCTGCATTCATTTGCCCTAACTTACAATAGCCACCAATGAATGCAGTGTAGCAAACAACATCTGGTAGCAAGTTATCTGTTTCCATCTCATAGAACAGGTCTCTAGCACCCTTGATATAACTGATATTGCACATTCCGTGTATAAGAGTGGAATAGGTGGTACTTGTGGGTACAATTCCTTTGCTTCTCATTTGATTCTTCAGGTTAATAGCCTCCGTAATATTGCCTTTTCGACAATAACCTCCAATAATTATATTGTATATGATGGAATTCATCTCATTTTCAAGCTTGTTAAAGTCATCAAATAAGACCCTAGCCTCTTCGACTCTTTCAGCTTTGCAGAATCCATCTATCATGATCGCATGCGTATAGACATCACCAACAAGGCCATTCTTCTCAATCTCATTCCAAAGATTCAAAGCATCATCAATCTTCCCCTTGGTAAAAAGTCCATGAATAAGAAGATTGTATGTAATAATATCAGGTAGAGTCCCATTCATAACCATTTCTTTTTTCAGTTGAAATCCATGATCCAATTTCCCCTTCTTACACCACCCATAAATAACTGTGTTATAAGTAATTCTATCAAGGGGAATGTTATGATTCAACATTTCTTTGAGAATCAGAAGAACATCCTGCATCTGTCCTGCTACACAGAGTCCATGAATGAGAGCATTCGATGTAATTGTATTAGCTGTAATTCCTTTCTTCAACAGCAAGAACCAAAGATCCATCCCATCTGAGTGTTTTGTGTCCCTACATAGACCCTTAATTACTTTAGTAAGCAACGTGTCATTTGGTCTCATACCTCTTAATACCATTTCTTTGGTGAAACGTGCTGCAGATCGAAACTCTGAATTTCTGCATAACTGGTGAATAAAGGAAGTGAGCGCACCAGCATTCATGCAAATTCCTTCAGACAGCTTCTCGTCTACAAGTTGCACAGCTTGGTCAATATGGTTTACCGTGCAATATCCATTTACAAGAGAAGCAAGAGTAACCGAATTCGGAACCAAACCAAAATCTAACATGGTGTCCTTCAACTTCAATGCAGACTTAATATCTCCCATTTTGCAATAACCATCTATCAGGGTGTTATAAACAATTTCATTGGGAACAAAACCTTTGTCCACCAATTCTTTCAAAAGAGAATTTGCATCATCAAATTTCCCGACTTGCACAAGAGCACTAACTAACATGCTGTAAGTAACAAGACTAGGCCGAACACCACTTTTAACCATCTTCTCTTTGAACTCTAAAGCTTCCTCTATATTGCATGTCTCACACAGACCGTGAATGAGATTATTATAAGTAACAACATTAGGAGCAACGCCCTTCTCTTCCATTTTCCCAAACAACCTCATCGCTTCCTCAATCCGCCCCCCTTTACATAATGCATTGATGGCAATGCTAAACATGAAAACATCCGGAACATGCTGACAACACAAAATATCAAAAGCCTCAATAGTCTTCTGAAGCTCATTCGCCTTAACAAGAGAACTCAGCAAAAAAATACCAGTTCTCAAGGAGGGGAACAACCCTTTCTCAGCAAAAAAACGAAGAACATCCAGTGAAGCATTCAATCCCCCGGAATTCTTGAATTGGGAAGCATAGACATGAACCAACAAGTCACATAACCTAACACTAAGGTACGAATTCTTCAATCCCATAACTAAATCAGCAAATACCGCCGCTAGCTCTAAATGCCGAATACTATTACCAGAAAAAACATTCAGTTTTCCATCAATCAGTTTAATCAAAAGCAACCGGGCAGAGGGGTCAATATTGGACGAAACAAGTAACCGGATCAAAATGCAGTAGGATCTAAGACTAAAGCTATAGCCACAAGAATTCGACGAGAAGTAGAAAAACTTCAAAGCATTTAAAGGGTTAACGGAATGATGAATGCTAACAAAAATATCCTCAAATTGTAGAGCATTTAAACGGGTCAGCAAATCTTTACAGTTCAAAAAATCTAACCGCTCTTGGCCAAGAACAGAACCAACCCACTTCTCAAAATGCCTCTGATCTTCAAATCCAGCACTTCCCTTACCATTCCACAGCACACAATCTGATTCCCGCAAAGGCTTTGGATTCTCTTTCTGGGCTTTTTCTAGGCAGAGATTCTGAATATGTTCCTGCGAGGTAGAGGTGATTAGAGGGCGTTTAATGGAAGGAAAAAACACCACCTTTGCAGCTTTGGCGACCCTCACTCTTCTCATGTCCATCAGAATGGGTCAGTGACGGATATGCTGGGAGGTGCGGCAATGAGTTTATAGTGTGTGAGTGTGTGTTTTAGAAAGAGGGTTCTTTGAAGGAAAAGGAAAGAACCCCTGGCCTTCAATCAAGAGAAATGGAGGTTGATGGGTTGGTTGTCAATGGAGGCGGAGGAGAGTTTGCCATTAGGGGTGGCGATTAAGGGAGGAAGACGAGCCACGAATGGAACTTAAAACCCGAATAAACGAGGTTTTAACTTTCAAGTGCTCGTTCATATTTTTCCAAAATCAATTATAGCTAAATCATTAGAAATAGGGAGAGTGTTCTTTTAACCCGACTAACGGGAAGACCAATAATAAATAATTCCATTTCAACAATTTTTAGGGTTAATTATTTATGCATTACGATATATTTTAAAAGTTTTTCAAAGTTATAAGAATATTGTTCCATAAACAGAAACAAACATCAAATCACCTTATTAGTTACATCAATTATAAAAGAGAAAAGTGCAAATATAACCGTATATAGTTAGTGTATGTGCAAATTTACTACTTCTTGCAGTTTGAGGCTGGATTTTGTTAAAATGACAATTTTACCCCTATAAAAAAAATAAAACCAAAAAATGTGAAATTTCTATAATGTCCCTAAACCCTAATGTTCCTTGCTCTTCTCCTTCTCCTTCTTTCCTCTCCGTCGGCTCTCTCATTTCTTTCCTTCTCTGATCCCTTCTTCTTCCTCCTCCTTTTCCTTTCTCCGATTCTTTCCTTCTTCTTTTCCTTTCTCCATCGATTACTCCTTTCTCCATCGGGTTGAATACATGGTAAAATCCTTTCTCTCGGCAGAAATGGCGCCGCAGGCGGCGATGCGATGGTATTAGGTGTTGGGTGGTAACCAGGAGGAGGCGGTGGCACGAGAGGCAGATAAGGGATGGGTGGCGGGTGGGCTAGGGTTTCAATGGGGCTTGGTTACAGGAACTGGCGTAGGGTTTCAATGGTGATTATGGAAGTGCAGTCGACAGATATAGTGTGGAGGTGTGGCAAAAGAGGGGGAAGGGAAGATGATGTAGAGGCACTAGGGTTCCAGGGGCGGTGGTTGTGGCACGGCAGTGGGGCTAGGGTTCCGCAGGGCGGCAGGTATAGGTGGCGGGAGGGGGGGTTCTAATTGGTCGATTCTCAGTGGGGTGGTGGGTTTACTTGGGGAAGGAGGAGGGAAGATTAGTGAAGATGGGCTTAGGTAGCGAGTCAAGGCTGAACAGAGGTGTGGTGGTAGTGGATCGGTATTAGGGTTGGGTGGCGAGGTGACTAGTGTGGCTGGATAGCGGGGTGGTGGGGCTGGTGGCGGGGCTGGTGACGGGGCTGGGTGGCGGGGCTGGGTGGCGGGGGCAAGGCTGGTGGCAGGTAGGGGTATTCAAAAATACTCGACCCACAATACTCGGCCCGTCCATCCACCGGCCCGGTATAAAATAATTTGGTGCTTTTTCATTTTTCAAGGTCGGGTACCCGCTCGGAAATTTTACATTTTAATGAGCCAGGGCCGCAACAATGAGATTTTCGAGTACCCGGGATACTCGGTAATATTAAAATGTATTTCATTACTTTTATTTCAAAATAATATATTTCTACTCATCTACTCTCAATTCTCAATTGTCCATATCTATGTAATATTAATTATTAAATAATGCGAATTTACATAATATCCAAGTGCTAAATTTTCAAGCATTCTCTTTCAACTATGAATTCTCAATCGTTCCTTCTAAGTTTCGGCCCTTCCCTTTTAGCCTTGAATTTTTAATTATAACCCCGGTCACAACCCTATTCTAGCAATAGCCAGTAAGTCAAGTTGATAAAAAAATTATTTAATTTTTCATCACAAATTTCATATCAAACTTTCATAAGGTCTCCACTAAATTAAAATTTACTAACACAATGATCTTATTCTCGTCATTTTAGCATATTTTGTTATGTTCATCCAAACTAGGGAATGGTGATTATAATTATAGACTTGTTACTCTTAGTGATCATTATATGCTGAATTTTTTAATGATAAAAGGTGATTATTATTTGTAAAAAAATTGTCACGAGAATTCAATTGTTAAACTGCATTAACATCATTGTAAAAACATTTTTCTTGCACTAATACCAGCATACGTTACATAAAGAATTGATAATTATCTCAAAAACATCAATTTTAAATGGGTCAGAGGGTACCCTATTACTCGGCCCGAACAATGCGGGTACTCTGTTTTTCTGGGCCGGGCCATGGGCCGGGCCACGGGCCGCATTTTCAACTACCCACCCGCACATGCAGTTACCCGGAAGTGCGGGTACTCGAAAGTGTGGGTTGTTGACGCCCCAAAATATTATTTAAGTTTTAGGATCGTAAATTTAAATCTGTAATAATTTATATTAATTTTTCTCTCTTTTCTTGTAATAATTCTAAGAAATCATTGGATAGATTACTAAGATATAATTTTAATAGAGTACATTTAAAGTTAATGGAATTTATAGGGATTAACATATTAAATCCATAGTTAAATCTTATGGTGTGCTTCATTATTGTGGAGACCATGAGAACTAACATATTAAGCTTTGAAAATGTAGGTAGATGTAGCATAACTAGTGCATCTCGTTGCGCACATTAAAAGTTCCCATATAGTAATGCTTTAGAGAACTTTCAAAGTGTTTAAATACACACACACACACACACACACACACACACACATATATATATATATATATATATATATATATATATATATATATATATGTATATAAAGAAAAGAAAAGAAAGGATAGTATACAAGACCAAATAAATCTCCACATATTAAGGCATTCCAATTCAACTACCAGCTGATTTTAAGAGAATGAATACATCTATAACTCTTCCTTCCCACACTTCGTACACATCACAAACACCAGCTCTCTCCACTCACCTGTTCATCGTTATTTTTCTTCTAACTTTACACTGTAATAACAAGCATTGGAGGAAACCCTAGAGCAAGTTGCTACTGCTCTAGAACGAGAAGAAGGCAAGGCGATTGTGGAGGATTTTGCACAGATCCTTGATTCATAGGTGAATCGTAAGTTATTCTTCTTCTTTAACAAGTCAAGATTAGGTTACTAACGTAGGAAACTCGTTTGAAATTGTGACTGACGTGTGTGCAAGAGTATATGTGTTGTCAGTATGTAATTAGTTCTGCAGTCACTTTGTACTAGAGATTTGAACGGAAAATAAGTAATTAAAATTTATGTATGACATACCGAATGAAAGATCATAGATTCTAGTTTCTAATTATATATGATTTGTATTTTTATGATATCTGAGTAGAAAGTTATGGTCGATTTAGTACTGAGTGTTTAATCTGTAATCTGTCTGAATTGCAGTGATTAGTCCGACATTCACTTTGTATTAGGGATTTGAACAAAAAATAAGTAATTAAAATTTATGTATTATATAGTAAATCAACAGTTTCAAAATATAGTTTTTAATGATATATGATTTTTATTTTTAATATGTATGATTAAGAAGTTATGGTTGATTTAGTATGGAGAGGTCAACTAGTAATCAGTTTGATTCCAATGCATGATAAATGGAACTGTTTGAGGATCAATCGAGTATGGATTTAGATGTGTGAATTGTCTACTAAAAGATAATTGAGTCTTTCTCTTAATGGTTTAATTTCATAATTATCTTAAAAAATTGGGATTAAATATGATAATTTTCGCGAGTACTGGTCATCAGTAATCTTTCTGGTTCCAGTCCGTAATATAGTGAATTGTTTGAGGGTCAATCGTGTATGGAATTCAATGTGTGAGCTGTCTACTGAAAGCTAACTGAGTCTTGTTTTTAAAGGTTTTTGTTTCATAATTTTAGGAATAATTTGTGATGAGTTATGACTGTTATTGTGAGTACTAGTCAGTTTTAACTTAATCTATTCCAGTCCGTGTTATAGCAATTTGTTTAAGAGGAAATGGTGTATGGAATTTAAAGTGTAAAATGTCAAAAGAAAGCTATAGAAGTCTAGTTTTTAAGGATTTAAAATATGTAATTTTCAGGATAATGTGTGGAGTATTATGGTCATTTTCATGAGTACTAGTCAGCAGTGAATCCTTCAATTTCATATCAGTTTTATGGTTTCCTTGTGTTATGTAGAATTTGAAATATATTTTAATTAGTTCATGATATATCACATTCACAGGTTTTACTGAGAATCATAGTCCTTAATTTCAAAAAAGGTGAGGTTTTCTACCATTTAAAAAAACTATCAAAACTTTTCAAAACCTTTTCAAGAAAATATTTTGGAAACAAGTATATTTTACAATTTTTTAAAGCAAATTCCTAACACATTAAAATCAAATGTTCTAAAATCCATGGATCTTATTATGTTATCGAATCGTATTATTTTAAATAAATTTACCCGAGCCAGTTTTCTACATTGCATATGCATATCTTGATATTGACCGTGTACTTGTTAACTATGGGTGTACCTTATCGCCCATAGCCTGAATCGTGCTTAACTTCCTACGTGTTACTATAGGTGTACTTTATCGCCCATAGCCTGATTCGCTCTTGATTTTTTTCCTGATAACTTTGGGTGTACTTTAACGCACATAGTCTGACTGTATTACTGTACTGTTTGTACTGCCTACCCTGGGATCCCAAACCCTACTTGATAACTGAAACCTTGCGAGGTCGACACATAGCCTGATCACTTGACTAGTCTTCTGTAGGTATTTTCAATTATCTTGAGATAATTCATGTTGGCCTTATAGCCATATCATGTTGGCCTTATAGCCAAATCATGTTGGCCTTATAGCCGGGCCTTATATTCGTATCATGTTGGCTTTATAGCCTTATCATGTTGGCCTTATAGTCGTATTGTGTTGGCTTTATAGTTGTATCATATTGGCCTTATAGCCATTGGACTTTCTAGCAGAGCATGGAGTGATTATCTGGGATCCCGTTCGAAAGCCACGAGTAGAACGCCCCGATAACCTCCCGCCGAACCTGTATCCTTTTTTATCTGATGTTACTATCTTGCTAAGTGATATACTGGCTGATATTGTTTCTTGAGAAATGATTCGTATATGATATTACTTTTGAATGATCATACATGGCATGCTTTCCCGCTTACTATTTCGAATAGATAAAATGATTTTGAGTTAAGTGTTCATATGACACTATGTTTTGGTGGTTTGGGCTAATATAACCCTGTGAAATTGGAAAGTGCTATTGTAACCCTGTGTTTTGCTTGAATGTGCTAATATAACCCTGGAGGCCTGAATTTGGCCAGAAATACATGAAATGATTAATATACCCTGTTATTTAAAAAATAAAAATTCAGAAAAAATGTAAAAGATTACATTGCCCTTACCCTTGTAAACCCTAATAAAAAACTTCAAAAAGAAAAGTCTCGATTCTCCAGAAAAAAACTTTCATTTTTCTTATTCTCATACGTCCGACGGCGGCGGCAGAGGATGAACAAGTCGGAAAATGTTCACCGACGGTGGCGGCGAGAGGTCGTTACAAAGGGCGGCGGGTGGCTTCGGGAAGCTGAAGAATGAGGCATTGGGTTTATTGGGTTCAATCTAGTGGTCAAAGAGTTTATCGGGTTCAATCGAGTGCTTGCAAAATGATTTATCGGGTTCAAGGAGGCGTCAGGTTTATCGGTGGTGGTGGCAGGTCTTAGTCGGTCTTCGACGGTGAAGGGCGGTGGCGAGTGGTCGGAGAGTGATGGTGGTGGTTGGGATGAGTGGTGGCGGTGGGTGGAAAGAGTGATGGTGGTGGCGATAGCAGAGGTGGTGGCTGGCGGTGGTGAAGGTGGTGGTGTTGGGGCTGGTGGCTAGGACAGGTGGTGCTGGTGCAGGTGCTGGTGCTGGGGCTGGTGGCTAGGACAGGTGGTGATGGTGGCTAGGACAGGTGGTGATGGTGGTGCAAGGATGGGTGGTGTTGCTGCTGCTGCAGAGGACGGTGGGTGGCTTCGGGAAGTTGAAGAATGAGGCGTCAGGTTTATTAGGTTCAATCGAGTGGTCGAAGAGTTTATCGATTTCAATTGAGTGGTTGTAAAATGGTTTATTGGGTTCAAAGAGGCGTCGGGTTTACCAGTGGTGGTGGCGGGTCTTCGTCGATCTTCGAAGGTGAAGGGCTGGTGAACGTCGTTTCACTCACCAAAATAATCTGCAAACTCTATAGATGAGATTAGTACAGTAGCAAGCAAAGTCGATCCCACGAGGAACGGAGCAAAAACTATAATAAAATGTGTACTAATATAAAACACTTTTGGTGTAGACACCACGCCTTAATTTTCAAATTTATGTAACAACTAATAATGCAACTAACTAATAAAAAATAATAATGCAACTAACAGATATAAATGTCTATAAAATATATGAATAAGGTAATCGGCTCGGAATAACTCACATTAGTTAAACATCGATCATAGGTGCAAGGATAAATCAATTCAGATGCATCTATCAGTTATAGGAAAGTAGGTACGCTTAACCTCCCCAATTCTTTCGTACTTTATCGACAATTAACCAATTATAATTAATAATTATAATTAACTAATTGTTTCTCTTACCAAGATAGCCCCGGAAAGTATTCGATGAACCAGATACACACCTCGATAGCATTAAGAATGAAAAGAACCCGATATAGCAATTACCAAAGTAAAAGCAAATAGTAACGCACACTTAATTGTTCCTCATCTTGCTGTTACAGTCTTAGCTAGTTAGCTGTTTTTCACAAGAACTTGCTACTTACTAACCCTTTCCAACGATTACGTATTGGTGGAATTAGATAGCCTTATCCCAATAATATTCAAGTTGATCAGGCTTAAAGATATCAAGAATAAAATAAACCAAGAACAATCAAGAACACGTAAGAATCAATTATAAAACAATGAAGCCTCACGATTCATAAACTAATGATTGTTATTCCATGCCGATATATAAATTAGCTACTCATAATGATTAAACTAAACAAATAAAAAATATAATAACAAAACATAAATACTAAACCTAAACTACGAAATCACTGCATAATTATTCAAACCAAACCAAATAATTCACTACAAAATTATTCAAATCAACCAAACAAACTACGAAATCAACAAAACAAACCAAGTAATTGATTTGCAGGCATGCGTATCAATGTTGCTGTCGTCCTCTGTAGCCTTAGAAACCAACTGACTAATGTATATATTAACTCTAAAACTAAAACCTAACTACTGCAATAATGTATGCCCTCTTGCCGCAAAGCCTTTTGTTATTTATATACCTTTGCTCGGCTAAAAACCAAAACAATACTGAATTCGGATTCTTCTCCCGAAAATAAATCAAAATCTATTCTAACTCTAATTAACTAATTCTAAAATTAAAATTTTCAAATGGAAGGAGATAATACAATTCTTATCAATATGGGAAGTAAATATTTTTAATTTCTTCAAATCCACATCTCTTCAATAATTCATTTTTCACCCCATAACTTCTGCAATTCTTCTTTTGCCTCTCTCCCTTCATCCCTAGAAATTGTCTTATAAAATAAGAACATTTTCCATTGGAGCACATCGCCTCATTAAAAACCTTAACCTAGAAAACCCAGTGGGAAAAAACCGTTGGTTAAGGGAAAAAGAGTACAATGCATAGCTCCCTCTCAATTCTTCGCAATCAATGAATTCCTGCACCAAAAACACCTTAAAGTGCAAATTATATCTCAATAAAATCATAATAATCCAATAAAATATGAACACAATATAACACACATCAAATATCCTCACACTTGAATCATGCTTACCCTCAAGTATGAAGTGAAGAATATAAGATCAATCAATAATCCACAATGTTCATAAGTTCTTATTCCCTCATAAGAATCTATTTAAAATGACCCTAAACAGAAAAAGTAAGATAGAAACACAAATCACACAACGAGACAGACAAAAATTCAACATTTAAAAACTCTAGATTCTACTCTTATAACGATAAATTTTCCCCTGCCAAGGAGTAAAGGATCACTATAACGCACTTGGAAATCATCGACCCTTAAAGTAATTGAAATGAAAATGTTCAAGATCAAGAAATCTAATCATCAATTCAGTTAAAATCGGACAAGCAATGAATATTTTCTCACGGTTTCACTCAATCACTCTCAATATATGAAGGACAATCACTCAAATAATTCACAAGTTATAACATAGAGATGCTAATATGTAAATCAGGAAGGTCTTTCTCAAGGGTTGTAACGGGGCTATAAACCATTCAGATTGGTGAGATCCTAAGGGTTCTAAGCTCAAACAATATCGATCAAAATATTATGCATGTTTTTTCTTCAACCATCATCCATATATAGTAGACATTCACCAACAATCTTCATCTCATGGCTATTATGAGAAAGCCAAATAATATCACTTCAAATGTAGGTGCTATTTTATTTTATTTTATTTCTTTTTTCCTTTTTTTCCTTTTCTTTTTCAGCACCATTCTTCTCCAATATAGTCCAAAACCAGTACTTTTGCAGAAAAATTGCAACATAACAATAAGAATTTTTTTCTTTTTTTCACAATTACACCCCTCCAGTTTGGCCAAACGAAACCCCAGTGTCATTGTTCATAATAAAATCCAGCCTTCATTTTCGAAACCATTCAGTCTGGGCAAACTGGTCATATACTCAGTAATGTCATCAACCCAAGAGAACACAATGGATGAATTCATCAACATCAACTCCAAGAACATGCATAATAGGGCCAAGAGAAAGGATAAAGCAAGGTTTTGGCTAAATATATTGTAACTCATATCAAAGAACACATTCAAAGCTTCAAAGTGTTTCACTAGGGGTTAATGTAATTGGTAGGCAATTTAAGCTATGTGGTTCATCCTAGTGTCTTCCATCACTTTCACACATAACAACTCCAATTATATCTCTCAGAACAAAGATTGATGTAGAGAGTGTTTTACTCTAGCTCAAACCTCACTTTAGTAGGCTAAAATATTCAATTAAACTCGTCCTTTTTCGTCATCCCAAAAATCACATCAATCAAATTTCACAAATCATAGAAATATCATTCAAAAACTTCAAGGCATATTAGATTTACCAAGTTTGTTACAATGAAGTTTACAACCGGCGGGGTACTTTTATCAAGAGCCACTAGAATTTTCTCATGTCAAATGATCGACTCAAACAACACAAAAAACACATGTTTGATGAGTTCTTGATTTTGCTATGCTAAAAATTTGAATGTTGGCTGCGGATACGGTGGTTCTGGAAAAGGGACAACATGGTGGAGGACGCATTAGGGTAATGCATCCTCAGGCTCTAGAATAAATTTTTTTTTTGTTCCAAAAAAATAGAGGACGCATTTTAAAAATGCGTCCTCATGGAATTTAATATACTTCGTTCAATTTTTTTTTGCTGTAAAGTGATAGAGGACGCATTTTTGAAATGCGTCCTCATGAGATTTTAATATTTTTTGTTCAATTTTTTTTTTGCTGTAAATTGATAGAGGACGCATTTTTGAAATGCGTCCTCATGGAATTTTATTTTTTTCCCGATAATTTAAGAGTAATTTTTTTATAGCTTTAAAGTAATATTTTTTTTGCTGAAAATACTTAAGTCAGCTTTGCCCCTGATTAAATTTTTTTCCCCAAAAATTTATTAGAGAACGTATTTTGAAAACGAGTCCTCGTAGCTGCGCATAGTTATTTTTTAAAAAAATTATTTGTAGGACCCGTTTCAGAATCGAGTCCTCTGAGCTGGTTTTATTTTTGGGAATATTTTTTAGAGGACTCGTTTTTGAAATGGGTTCTGAGGAGCTGCTTCTATTTTTTTGGGAATGTTATTCCCGAATAGGTTTTGAACGAGCCCTCAAAGCTGACTTTCGTAATGACAATTAATTGTTCGGTAAATTGGCTAAAATAAGCGTTTGGAGAATTTTAATAATTTGGCAAAATGCTTATCCCCAATGACCATTATGCGGGATTTTTTTTAATTGCAGCGAATTTTTCTCAGTTATTTTCCGATTATAAAATTGTGTCATGAAATCAACAAAAGCGTATTTTTCGGAACGAGTCGTGAATTTAAGTAATAAATTATCCTTGAATGTTGCAATGTATAACTTATTATTTGCCATCCCATTGATTTCGGTGAAGATTCTGCATAAGTAGACTCGTGTTTGTCAGATGATATTTTGAGAACTAGTCGAACGATAAATTAGGGAAGCGTGAGTTGCCATTTTGTAACTAGTCCTGAATATGGGTGTAAGAATGAAGTATTGCATAGTTAGGATGAGTATGAATTAGCATAAATGTACAATAGTCAAACAATACGTGTGAAATGCAATTCAAATCAGTGTTCATTGGCATGCACTGTCCTAGTGACGATCTCTGCAAAGCTTCCCGCCTGTTCCACACGGTGGAGGACGTATGGTCCTGGATGTCCGTCGTGGAACGGCCATCTATGTAGGTACATGCAATTCCTCATGTGGAACTCCCTCTGGTATTTTGTCCTCCATTTCATCTTCAGGCTCCTCACGATAGGCATGTGGAACACTACCCGTATGTGATGGAGCGGCAGGCGACATGAATTGATGACTCGCTGTTGGAGTGACATATGCAGTGTATTCCGATGGAGTGATGTCGTAATGTGAGGGTTCACCATGTGATGGTCCGGCAATCGGGGGACTCGCATGTGAGGGTCCAGCTTCTGATGGACCCACCTGTTCCGTTTGGCCCCTAGGACGCCACCTGCGACCTCCCTGTCGACCAGGTGGAGCTTGACGGTGGCTTCTGAGGTCCGTATATCTCACACCAGGGGGAGGATCCTTACAGTGCACAAACGGCTGATAGTACTGCGGTCTGGAGGCCTGATACGCGTGTTGCAGAGCCCGTGTGACAACTTCATTGATTCCCCTGAGAGCGTCCGCGAATTGTGGGGAACATCCATCCAAATTAATGTTCAACCTGATGTGCACCTCAGTAATTGTCTGCAACTAAAGAATCGAGATAAATATGTTAGATATGCAATGTAGGGGAAATCCGTAGCATTATTTCTTAACAGTATCATCCATTTTAGGAAATACCAAGTACTCCATAGTTGCACCGTCTCCATGGAAACCCTCTGTAGCCGTTAGAGGCCGTCCTAGCTGATCAATCACGCTCACCGTCTTGCAAAAGTACCACTCCATGTATTCACGGCTGGGACAATATGGATCTGCATACCCAAGTGGGTTTACTTGTCGATCAGATCGTTGTTCCCATGCAACGAGATATCTCCTTAGTTTGACACGCCAATCAATGCCAGACCTGCCTCGACGGTCTCTAGTATGAAGCAGTTTATACTCATCTCCACTGACCAACTGGTTGGGTATTGGCTGGATTAGGCCGAACTGCCTGAACACGGTGTGCGTGGTGGAACTCCTCGACATGCCAGCAGATGAGGTTAACGCAAACTAGCCAATTGTTGCTACCAGCTGTACAGTACCACGGGAGTTGTTCCACGATATCCGCCGTGTATGGCTCCCAAATAAACTGAAAGAACATGATGGTGTTGCGGTTAGGTGCTGAAAACCATGTTTCACACGGAATCAGAAGAACATAATCCAAGTTGGCCTATACCTGATTCTGATTGAGAGATGTGATATGATCGCGAAACACTTTCAAAACATGCATCGGTGATTGTGATAAATCGTAAGGGGCTCTCCACCTACGAGAAAAAGAGTGAATTATATTAGCCAGTATATGGAATTGACTATGGTTTTAAAAATTGAAAACTAGAATTATTCGGCACCTACCGGGACCCAAGAGTATTCATTGGCACTGCTATTGGTAGAGCACCTACAGGTCGGATAGATGGTATGCGCTCTCATGCCCACCACTGTTAGTAAATTAAATTAAACATAATACAAAGTAACATAGTGGACATTATGTACAAATGAGTGGAGTGACAGACTAATTTACCTATAGCAAGACAAGGGGGGCCAGAAATGGATTTAACTTGTGGAATTGCAGCGTCACATAAGCACCGGTACAAGTGTGCAAGAATGGCACTCCCCCAACTGTAGTGACGTGCTGCACCTAGATCCATCAGTACCGACAAGTAGAGCAGTAGAATTAGATAGCCAGATGTGTCTGACATGAGCATTTCCCCAACCAGCAGTAGAATGAAAACTCTCGCCCGCTGTTGACATTGGACCTCAGTAGGGTGAGTAGGGAACGGACTGTGCAATAAATTTCCCAACCAACTTGCCCTAATGCGACCCCCTCGTATAACACTGGGGTCAGGTGTAGCACCTAGGTAGTCCGTGCACACTATCATCCATTCTTCCGTACGCCTACTGGTGTCTACTCCTGTGACTGGGATCCCATCGATCGGAAGACCCCATAGCATCCCCACATCCTGCAGTGTGACCGTAGCCTCCCCCATCGGTAGGTGAAATGTGTGCGTCTCGGGTCACCACCGCTCCACTAGGGCAGTGATGAGTGAATGGTCTATGCGTATCGGTGCAGAATCAAGGAGTCCCTGGAATCCTAAGTCACGCACGTAGCTTATAACTGTGTCAGGCATACCTTCGGTCCAGCATGCCCCATCGTACCGCCGGACCTGCAGTGCCGCATCCTCTTACTGACTGTTGTACAATGCACGGGCACGATGCTCCTCGTGAAGGTACAACAAATCATCCTCCATGGGTCTTGGATGACAATGATACATTGTGTTGTCCCCGATTACAATTACAACATGTGAAAATTAATTACTGACACGATTACCATGACAAACATATTTGGCAAATAAAAGCTATAACATCATGAGATAAATATTCCGATGAACAAAAGTAATACTACAAGTAACATACGACAGAGGTAATATTACAGACACTATATGACAACATGACACTAAGCAAGGCCACGCCTACGGCCGCCCCTGGATTCACCCGGCACCCGCTCATTCATCTGATTCCTTATCCTTCTCTCCGCAAACTATCCACGCCTCCTATTGCGAAACTTTTCCTCATCAGGAATCAACCTCCAACGGGCACGTTGCCAAAGGGATGGATCTCGTACAGGCATGAAACCCTGACTATATTGTTGCACATATGTGGTCGTGTGATATACCCTGTCACATAGACTAGCAGGATCGTCACGTCTATGCCGATAGACGGCCAAGGCATGGGAACAAGGGAAACGGAATATTTGCCATTTGCGACAAGTACACTCTCTTCTTCGGTATTTGACCGTGTACTGTCGTTCACTAATGCTCCCATCGATGTTCCTTGTCATAACCCTATAAGTCTGCGACGCATGGCCGAACAAGGTTACGATATGTCCCTGTGCCCATGTATCCTGCTTCTGAAACTTTTTCCAGTTCCTCTTAGGAAACACGGACCTGGACAAACGAACAAGATTTTAGAATCTAGAAACAGCTCTACGGACACGTAAAAAATTGTACTTAAGTGACAAAGTACCTCCAATTTGTGGCGTCCATAACCCTTTGCGCAAATATTTCAATTGTTCGCTCGAATGTCGCTTTGACACACGCTGTGATCGGGAGATGGCGTGTGCGGCGTAAACAGTTGTTGAAACTCTCAGACAAATTCGTCGTGAGAATTCCCCAATGTCGATCACCCTCATCAAACGCAAGACACCACTTACTCCTATCTTGCCGTTCCAGCCAAGCCCAAGCAGATGGATCTATACTCTCCAGCTCCTCCTTGTACTCCCTCCACTTGCTCTCTCGCCTGGCACCACCAAGCTGCCACACCAGAGTCTTCATAAGCGCATTCTTGAACTTCATGGAATCATATGATAGGAAGTTGGATTGAAAATGCCGCAGGAAAATTCGATGGTATCCAGCCAGCTCCATCCACTCCTCCATATGTGTCATCGTATTTGTAAGTTCAGCATACCTATCGGATATGATACAGATTGGTCTGCTATCATCACCAACGACATGAAGACGCAGTCTCCCCATAAACCAGGTCCAGCTTTCATTCGTTTCTTCGTCAACAATAGCGTAAGCGATGGGGAGGATGTAATCATTTGCATCGTGCGTCACGGCGACCAGCATTGTGGACTTATATTCCCCTCTCAAATGAGTGCCATCCACGCTAATGACTGGCCTGCAGTGGCAAAAGGCTTCAATTGCCTGACCAAATGCCCAAAACACAAATTTAAATTTCCTACACCCGTGACCGTGTATTCTGTCAGGTACGTCAGCCCAATCAACAACGGTGCTCGGATTGGCCCTGACTAGCTCATCCATAAATGTTGGGAGCTGTTCAAAAGAATCCTCCCAAGTTCCGAATACCATGTCAATTACCTTCTGTCGAGCATACCACGCCTTCTTGTAGGAAATGGTGACATTGAACGCCTCCTTCACTTGAGCTTGTACATCTTTCACTGTGTATGAAGGGTTTACATCAATGTGGTGGTGGATTGAATGGGCGATCATCACCGAAGTCAGATTCACGTTACCCGTAGATCGACCAGCACCAACACACCCATGACTACTTGCCCATCTGGTGATCTCCCACATGCCATGTGAAGCCTTCTTTGAAGCTCTGGCAACCCAAAGACAATTCCCAGTACCTTCGACAACGTCCTTGCATTTCGCATACCATGTGCGTGATATGCTCTCCACGACTTTATGTTCCCTGTTCATCATGGAACTCCACCTAGAAATAGCTTCAACCAACTGGGGCTTCGTCTGGAATCGCATACCCAACTCCACTACCCCAGTCTCTTGATCATAAGTAGAAACTCCGGACCCAAAATAAGTTGGGTCATAGCTATCCTCATCAGGGCCACCATAATCCCTATAGTAGGCTTGTGTATCCGGATTCGCCAGAATATGAAACGACGGGGGTACATTGTTTATACACACCACTAGTTCTTCCGCGTCCCCAGGATTCGAATCAGTTGATAAGGAACGATCATCCTCACTTCCACCGTCAAGTTCACCTTCGTCACCATCGTCTTCGCCACCATCATCCTGAACAACATGGTCGCTAACGTGTCCCACGTAATCATCATCGAAGACATTCTGCTCGTCATGGTCCACACCATACATGCCATCACTTGTGGACGGCTGAGCACAATCCACGTGAGCATACCAACAAGGTTGGCTGGACTCACCAATTTTAAAACCTCGGCTATGAACGGGTGGTGGTACGCTTGGTACATCGGCAAAGTTCTGCATGTTTCTCAACAACGATATGAACGTCCTTGGCCGTGCCCAATCATTAGTGGTTGTCAACTGTTCCATAACAATGTAAAAATCCACGGACGACAACGACTATCGATCAACAATGTTGAAGAAGAACGCGGTTGACTCATCATCTTCCACATTATAACACCGATAGTATACAGCCGAACCAATCCGTTCAGGACATCGGTAATATATTTTCAACATATACCTCTCACTCGCAATGCCAAGCCTCGTGACAATTACATCAACTAATTCTGAGTGGTTCAACCTCCTCTCGAGAGTCACAACTCGCTCCGGTATTGGAGGATCATAATACACACCCACAGTCAAATCAAACTTAATCTGACCGCCTCTATACATATACACAGTCAAAAACATCGTACAACTGCAATACATGAATACATAACTTTTAATTCATTTTCATTCTACATTCATTTTCATTGTATCCTCAAATATGTACATGTACTCCACTCGACCACATTAACAACACTATTAATACAGACATAATACATTAATAAGTAAATGATTATACAAACACATCACTTTTATTTTCTTTTCACTCGACATTCCTTTTCATAGTATCCTCAAAAGTCATTACTATTGCTACAAACTTAATACATTAATCAGTCAACAATTCACATAATTACTTCATTTAGTCACGCGTGAGCATTAAATGCTAACAAAGCATCGGACCAAACTTAATCACTAAACCTACACACAATCATACAACACATCCGAATTAACTAAATTATTACCGGATCTCCGCAACTTATAATTTAACCAAAAAATCAACAACAAACTTTCTACGACAACTCACACATAATCGTGGAACACATTCGTAAAATTATTTAGGGTTTAATTAACTTCAAGAAAATGGAAAAAAAAGTGGGTGGCAGTCTGAGACTCACGGACAAGGTGACAAACGTGGAAGTCAACGGCGGTCAACGGCGGGTCAACGGTGGTCAAGGACGGTCAACGGTAGGAACTTCAGGCCGATTGTGATCTCTACAACCAAAAATCCATTACAAATTTTACTCAAACAAAACCTTAACAAAATAAAACAAGAGCAAAATGTAGGATTTTCCAAATTTTAAAAATACATTACCGATATTGTGAACAAGTGGAATGGCGGAGGAGAGTGGCGGAAAGGCGGAGAACAAGCAGTGCAATGGCGGAGGAGAGTGGTGGTGAAATCTCGGGAAGGAAGATGGGAGGTGAAATGAAGAAAATTTTCAGACAAATGGGGAAGTGATAACAAAAGAAAGAAGAGAAGAGGTTGATAAATATGAGGGGGGAGCTGGGAGAGGGAATCGGAGGACGCATATTGTAAATGTGTCCTCTCCCTGCTGCTGCCACACCACCTGCCACCCTGCCACCTGCACCACCTGCCAACCTGCCTGCCCACTTTGACCGGAAGGAGAGGACGCATCAAAAAAATGCGTCCTCTCGCCACCTCAGCGTGGCATTATTCACGAAAAATTTAAAAAAGGTAGGAGAGGACGCATTTTCTAAATGCGTCCTCCCTATTTTCTTCCGTTTGTGGCTACTGTAGCCACAAACATAGAATTTTCTCCATGTTTGATTGTAAAAAAAAACTGAATTTTTTATTTATTTCTTTCCAAAAATATAACATAAAACACACAAGAAACCTCCTCACACTTAAACTTTGTTTGCCCTCAAGCAAATAATGCAAAGCTCTAATGGAAAAAAATTTCACACACAGCCAACGTCATAAAAAAATGACAAAGGAAGAGGAAACTTATAGTGGTGGGTTTGGAGGAATTCTTGATCAAGTGGAGAGCGTTTGATCATAATCAGGTTCTGCTGCGGGCCTCCTGTTTGGTCAAACGGAACCATGCGAGTCCAGCTTTCCAAAAGTGTGAATTCTCCATGGTGAAAATTCAAATACTTCATATCTGTAGATCAAGAACTGAGATCAGATGAGAAATTGAAATTCCTACAAGATAAAAAAAACTTAAAAGAAGAAAAAAAAACTAAGAAAATTAGGTTGGCTCCCAATTAGCGCTTTTGTTTATAGTCTTTGGCTAGACTTTGGATGCTTTTAATGATTATTTGTTGGGCACAATGGAATTTCTTCCATTAATGCCACCTGAGAAATATCATAGTACGGCGTAAGGCAACGACCATTGACGAGGAATGCCTTTTTTGCATCCATGCTTATAATCTCTACTATCCCATCAGGCCAAACATAAGCCACTTCGAATGGTCTAGTCCATTTAGACTTGAATTTCCATTATATATGTCGAAATTTTAACTCAGATATAAGAACTTTCTGCCCAACCACAAATTTCCCTGACTTCAAATCTCTGTCATGCCACATCTTATTCTGCTCCTTGTACCACATAGATTGATCAAACCCTTTCAATCGCAGATCTCCCAATTCTTGGAGTTGGAACTTTCTTTCTTCCTCACACTTGAGCGACTTCATACTCACTGGAAGAGTATCATCATCTCCTTGATAAACATGCTTCAGATCGGGTGGTAAGGCCTTTAACTCCAAATTTGAGGTTTTCACATTCGATGGAACAAGTCTGGCGGACGGGTCCCATTTAGGCAAACCGGACCCTGTACGCACTTCAGAATTTTTTTTGAACATCCGCTTTGGAATGAGTCGAGTTGGGCATTCATTGATTTATTTCGATTCTGGGCACCACTTTCTGAGAGTGCACTGAACACAACAATTTGCGGATTTCCTTATCACTTGAGACTTGAACATTTACCTCTTCTGGATTTGCAGGAATTTGAATTCTCATCTTATCCTGCAAAACTTTAGTCTCAAGAGAATCTTGGACAAAAGGGTTAGTATGATTGATTGCATTCACATTCTCAGCATCTGTAGAATTCTGCATGGGTTTATCAATGTTGAGTGTGTACTTATCACCAAAATAATCAAGTGAAATAATTTCATTCCCGACATCAATAATGGTGTTTGCAGTTTTCAAGAATGGACGACCCAACAATACCCCTTGTATTCCCTTATCACTAGTATGATTCATTTTTACCACATAAAAATCTGCTGGATAAATAAATTCATTAACTCTCACAAACACATTTTCCAACAATCCTTCAGGAAACACACAAGATCTATCTGCCAATTGAATTACCACTCTTGTATCTACCATTTCAGCTCTATTTAAAGTTTGATACATAAATAATGGCATAACATTAATTGAAGCTCCTAGATCACACATGGCGGCATTGATTTTCTTATCTCCTATATAACAAGGTAATGAAAACATACCTGGGTCCTTGCACTTTTGAGGCAATTTCTTTTGAATCACAGCTGATACAGATTCACCCATCATGATCTTGCTCGAATCTCTTGGCTTTCCTGCAATAAAATCTTTTAAGAATTTGCTAACTGGTGGTAACTTTATGGCCTGCAAGAAAGGAAGGTTAATATCCATTTTTCCAAAGATCGATATAAAATCCAAAGGCTCTTCCTTTTTCTTTTCTAATCTACGAGGGAAAGGAGGCAAAATTTTAAGTGAATGATCATGTAAACTCAACCTCTTACCTACCTCAGCCGTTACCTTGTATTTACCTTTATCTCGGGTCTCAGTAGGCTTAGGATTCTTAGAGTTTGTGGTGGTTTCGTCGCCCTTTTCCTCCTTTACTTGATTCTGAATTTCTACTGCAGGGTTCGGTTTGGCCAAACCGGACCCTCCGTCAGTGAACTCCACTTCTTTGCTTGTGGATTTCAATGGTAATGCACCAACTACCTTTCCACTCATGAGTGCGACCTGATTTACCGTCTCATGAGGGTTCAATTGGACCTGAGAAGGTAACCCTGGTTGTTTCATTCTAAGTTCATTCATGGAATTCGATAAATGGGTGATTTGTCGCGTATGCTCCTCTAAAGTTGTTTCAATCTTCTCAAACCTTTGGTATTGCTTTTGCATCATGTCCATCATTATGTCCAGCTTATCATTCAAATATTTCTCTTGACCACCTTGATGGGGCTGAGGAAAAACCGAAGCTTCTCGTTGCATTGGTGGAATATAGGGTCATTGGTAATGCTGAGGTTGCTGCGGAGGAGACCTTGTTCTCTCCACTAGAAGTTAGGGTGATCCCTATACCTTGGATTGAAATTTTGGGGATATGGTCCACATTTTTGCTTCCTCTCATTGAAATTTCCCATAGCATTTTCTTGGACAGGTATCTCTCCTATGGTAAGAATGCATTGCGAAGTCGTATGGTTCACTGCTCCACACGTATCGCAAGGCCTTTCTTGTACAGACGCAACCTTGTCAACGACCTTGGATAGAATTTTCTCCATTCTTTCCATCCTTTCCTTGATCTCATCTTTTTCGGGAGTGGATGTTTGTGCTACCTTCTTCAACTAACTAATATAAAATAATAATGCAACTAACATATATAAATGTCTATAAAATATATGAATAAGGTAATCGGCTCGGAATAACTCACATTAGTTAAACATCGATCATAGGTGCAAAGATAAATCAATTCATATGCATCTATCAGTTATAGGAAAGTAGGTACGCTTAACCTCCCCGATTCTTTCGTACTTTATTGACAATTAACCAATTATAATTAACAATTATAATTAACTAATTGTTTCTCTTACCAAGATGGCCCCGGAAAGTATTCGATGAACCAGATGCACACCTCGATAGCATTAAGAATGAAAAGAACCCGATATAGCAATTACCAAAGTAAAAGCAAATAGTAACGCACACTTAATTGTTCCCCATCTTGCTGTTACAGTCTTAGCTAGTTAGCTGTTTTTCACAAGAACTTGCTACTTACTAACCCTTTCCAACGATTACGTATTGGTGGAATTAGATAGCCTTATCCCAATAATATTCAAGTTGATCAGGCTTAAAGATATCAAGAATAAAATAAACCAAGAACAATCAAGAACACATAAGAATCAATTATAAAACAATTAGGCCTCACGATTCATAAACTAATGATTGTTATTCCATGCCGATATATAAATTAGCTACTCATAATGATTAAACTAAACAAATAAAAAATATAATAACAAAACATAAATACTAAACCTAAACTACGAAATCACTGCATAATTATTCAAACCAAACCAAATAATTCACTGCATAATTATTTAAATCAACCAAACAAACTACGAAATCAACAAAACAAACAAAGTAATTGATTTGCATGCATGCGTATCAATGTTGCTGCTGTCCTCCGTAGCCTTAGAAACCAACTGACTAATGTATATATTAACTCTAAAACTAAAACCTAACTACTGCAATAATAATGGACTAATATGATAAAAAAAACGAGTGAGAAAAAGGATTTTAAAGCTCTGCATTTACATGTCCGTTTTACTACATGCAATAGTTTGAACCATACTTTGAAAATCAATATCCTATAAACCGTAACTTTGAATGTGTTAAATCTTATACCGTTAAAATCCTTGTAAAGTAATCTATAGTATACAACTTTGAACCTTAAAAAAATAAAGTAAGAAATGAAATTGATAATTGAATTCTAACTTGCTTTGATTTGAGTACTACGGGATATTTTACACATGACTTTAAACTGTTTGTATCTCACTCTCCGTAACTCCTTTTTAGTTGATGTTTCCACATTTGCAATTTTGGAAATTTAAGCTATATTTTAAGCAAAGGAATTTTTAAAATTTGGTTGAGAAAACCATTTAAATTTTTGTTTTTATTTTACTAAGAAGATGTTGTAGTTGTTATTCTACAAATCTTGATTTCAAAATTTACATATACTTATTTTTAGACAACCTATATTCATGAGTTTCAGCTCTATATTAGTTCATCACTTACATATTTGGGATTTTGGAACTTCAAACTGTATTTTAACATTAAAAGATAGTTAAATCGGTCAAGAGACCAATGATAAAAGTCGTCATGAAGTTTTTTTATATAAAATAAATTTAGGGCATAAGTTCTGAAATGAACATATTTTCAAATTTTAGGTTTTGAATTCAACTAGAAATAATTTCTAAATGTTTTTTGGTATTTTCATGTGTGTTGATACAACATATTATATGCTTTGGATTAACCAATTTTGAAAGACAATCTTTCGAGTTCCAAAATAAACTGATTTTTATACCTTTAAAATCCTTCGGTTCATAAATATATTTTGAAGTCAATATGTAGGAAAGCTTACTGAGATTTCAATAATAAACTGAAACGAATCCTTTTTGTGACTAGGTTTAAATTTTGGGATGAAATTTTCTTAAGGAGGGGTGAATGTGACGCCCCAAAATATTATTGAAATTTTAGGATCGTAAATTAAAATCCAGAATAATTTATATTAATTTTTGTCTCTTTTCTTGTAATAATTCTAAGAAATCCTTGGATAGTTTATAAGATATAATTTTAATAGAGTACATTTAAAGTTAATGGAATTTATAGGGATTAACATATTAAATCCATAATTAAATCTTATGGTGTGCTTCATTATTGTGGAGACCATGAGAACTAACATATTTAGCTTTGAAACCGTAGGTAGATGTAGCATAACTAGTGCACATCTCATTACGTACATTAAAAGTTTCCATATAGTAATGCTTTAGTGAACTTTCAAAGTGTTTTAAAAATAAAATATAATATAAATAAAAGAAAGGATAGTATACAAGACCAAATGAATCTCCACATATTAAGGCATTCCAATTCAACTACCAGCTGATTTCAAGAGAATGAATATAGCTATAACTCTTCCTTCCCACACTTTGTATACATCTCAAACACCAGCTCTCTCTCTCACTCACATGTTCATCGTTATTTTTCTTATAAATTTACACGGTAATAACAAGCATTGGAGGAAACCCTAGAGCGAGTTGTTGCTGCTCTAGAACGAGAAGAAGGCAAGGCGTCTGTGGAGGCCTTTGCGTTGATCTTTGATCCATAGACAAATCGTAAGTTATTTTTCTTCTTTAACAAGTCACAATTAGGTTACTAACGTAGGAAAATCGTCTGAAATTGTGAGTGACATGTGTGCAAGAGTATATTTGTTTGTCAGTATGTGATTAGTTCTGCTGTCACTTTGTACTAGAGATTTGAACGGAAAATAAGTAATTAAGACTTATGTATGATATGCCGAATGAAAGATCATTGAATCTAGTTTCTAATTATATATTATTTGTATTTTTATGATATCTGAGTAGAAAGTTATGGTCGATTTAGTACTGAGTGTTTAATCTGTAATCTGTCTCAATTGCAGTGATTAGTCCGACAGTCACTTTAGATGTCTGATTAAGAAGTTATGGTTGATTTAGTATGGAGAGGTCAACCATTAATCAGTTTGATTCCAGTGCATGATAAAGGGAATTGTTTGAGGATCAATCGAGTATGGATTTAGATGTGTGAATCGTTTACTGAAAGCTAATTGAGTCTTTCTCTTAAGGGTTTAATTTCATAATTATCTAAATAAATTAGAATTAAATATGATAATTTTCGTGAGTACTAGTCATCAGTATTCTTTCCGGTTCCAGTCAGTAATAAAGTGAATTGTTTGAGGGCAATCGTGTATGGAATTCAATGTGTGAGTTGTCTACTGAAAGCTAACTGGATATTGTTTTTAAGGGATATGGTTTCATAATTTTAAGAATAATTTGTGATGAGTTATGACCGTTATTGTACGTACTAGTCAGTTTAACTTAGTCTGTTCCAGTCCGTGTCATAGCGATTTTTTTAAGAGGAAATGGTGTATGGAATTTAAAGTGTAAAATGTCAAAAGAAAGCTATAGAAGTCTAGTTCTTAAGGATTTAAAATTCGTAATTTTCAGGATGATGTGTGGAGAGTTATGGTCGTTTTTGTGAGTACTAGTCAGCAGTGAATCCTTCGATTTCATATCAGTTTTACGGTTTCCTTGTGTTATGTAGAATTTGAAATAGATTTTAATTAGTTCATGATATATCACATTTGGAGGTTTCACCGAGAATCATAGTCCTTAATTGCAAGAAATGTGAGAGTTTCTACTTTTTCAAAAAAAACTATCAAAACCATTTTAGAATCAAAACCTTTTCAAGAAAATATTTTGGAAACAAGTATATTTTACAATTTTTTAACGCGAATTCCTATCAGTTTAAAATCAAATATTTTAAAATCCAATGATCTTATTATGTTATTGAATCATATTATTTTAAATAAATTTACCTGAGCCAGTTTTCTGCATTGCATATGCATATCTTAATATTGATCGTGTACTTGTTAACTGTGGGTGTACCTTATCGCCCATAGCCTGAATTGTGCTTAAATGTTTACCTGTTACTATGGGTGTACTTTATCGCCATAGCCTGATTTGCTCTTGATTTTTTATCTGATAACTATGGGTGTACTTTATTGCCCCTAGCATGCCTGTATTACTGTACTATTTGTACTGCCTGCCATGGGATCCCAAACCCTACCTGATAACTGAAACCTTGCAAGGTCGATATATGGCTTGATCACTTGGTTAGAATTCTATAGGTATTTTCAGTTATCTTGATATAATTCTTGTTGGCCTTATAGTCGTATCATGTTGGTTGTATCCTATTGGCCTTATAGTCGTATCTTGTTGGCCTTATGCCATATCATATTGACCTTATAGCCATTGGACTTTCCAGAAGAGCATGGAGTGATTATCTGGGATCCCGTTCGAAAGCCACGAGTAGAACGCCCCGATAACCTCCCACTGGACATGTATCCTTTTTTATGTGATATTACTATCTTGCGAAGTGATATACTGGCTGATATTGTTTCTTGAGAAATGATTCGTATATGATATACTTGTGAATGATCATACATGGCCTGCTTTTTCGCTTACTATTTCAAATGGATAAAATGACTTTATTAAACTGCATGCATGCATAGCATCCTGATTGTATCAGGAAGAATGGTTTCGAACTTGGAACCCTTACGGGCGAAATCTCACCCCCACTTTTTTAAAAATCTTTTTGGGTTAAAGCGCTAGGTAAGGTACGAGTGTGACGAACAACGAGTAGAGGACGCCTGCGGCCCTACACCCTTAGTTTCATATATTTTGTTTGAAGATACGTTTTTGGTTTATGCATATAAGCATTTATTGTTTAAACTTTCCATTTTTAGCTGTAGACAACAATACTTGTTAAGAGTTTGTCAATGTAATTAATGTCCCCTACAAATTTGGGCCGGGGTGTTACATGGATACCCGCATTTGAACACCCCTAGTGACAAGGATGGGTAGTGGGGATCGGGTGGTGGTGGGTTGGTGGCGCAGCGACGACCTGGTGGTGGCTCAGTCGGAGCGGCGTAAAGGCGAAGGTGGTGGAGCAGTGGCGGTGGTGGCAAAACAGCGGCGGGGCAAAGGGCATTTTTATCTTTCAAATTTGTGTTAGGTTGAAAGGGCATTTTGGCCATTTTTTATTGGTCAATGGCCGGAATAAATTGTCAGTCAATGCCAGAATATAATCTTTAGGGTTATATTTGCACTTATGTAAAGTAGTTAGCGTTGTTTTTGTATTTTGGATTATCTTTGGGTTATATTTGTATATATCCTATTATCGAACGAACACATCTAACTATTAGTTGATCTAAAACAAGACTGTGTGTTTAAAATATTCTAATAAGTCTTGTAGCCCCAAATCCTTACTAACAATAATGTAAACCCGACTATTGAGAGTGAAAAATTAATTTGAAGTTGGTCTGAATTTGCCGATCAATGTTGCACAATATTGAAACAACTGAAAACCTCAAATTTAATATGATAAAAAAAAGTAAAAAAATCAATCTAGAACCTTCTATTTTTTCATATGAGATAATATGATTCCAAATTTTTAAGTGTTGAAATACGCCGAAGTTGATTTGAGCTCGCATTGAACATTGATTAAGACCATACAATATTGAAATGAGCTAAAAGTTTTCAAATTTATTTCATAAAAAAATTCGGGGGAAATTTATTAATTCTATTTTGAATATTTTGGTTGGATCACTCAACAATCACTATTTATAGAACTGAGCTCAAATAATCAATAGAACTCGATTGGCCACTGAATTATTCTGATCATTCCACTTTGACCACTCATTTTCCCGATAACTTTAATCATAGAAATTTCAAAACAAGAGAGTCATAATCATTTTGTTGGATCAATCGTCAAATGTTGAGTATGCTCCATCCTGTGAATTACGCATAACAAACTCAGGGGTAATATAATTATTTCTTGTTTTTACCTTCATACAATTGTGGCTAATGAATTTTTTCGATCGTTCCACTTTGGTCACTGTGTTTTTTTAATTACTTTAGGCCATCAAACTAATTAATGAGGCAAGCCGGCCACCTTTGTTATCTTTGTGTATTAAAACGGCTAAATTACATCCTAGTGTAATTCGAGTTATATTTACAAGGATATTTTAGTTTTTCTTTGATTCATTAAATAAATTCATTGAAGGTATCACCTTGTTGCCAATTGGGGAGTCCATTGTGACTTAGTGACACAATCCCACCATCATTTCAGTGTAGGAGGGGAGAAGGCGGAAACACTGGAAATTTAATAAACGCAACTGACAAAGTAGAGTTAATCCCAAACCTGATAAATGTAGTCAAACTATCAAAAACCTTAGCCATACAAAATAGTCAGAAGGGAATTCTAGGGATATGATACAAATCACATGTAAATGATTTAATTTACAAAAGAACTAATTATTGTCATTGTATCCTCTTCCTTTGCATAGAAATGATGATGAGATCATGTTGTTGGTAACCACGGAGTTCTCGTGGACGATGAGGTATAATTCTTTAAGTAACTGAGTCATTCTACTCTGATTGTTCCACTTTTGTTTTAAAAGGACTAATATATCTCTGTAAATGTCATTTGAATTTCACTTGAATGGAATTTAGCCAATTCAACATGCTGAAGTAATGGAACTGAGTTAACTTGCCTCATCAACTAGTTTGATGGGTAAAATTGTAAAAGTGATAAAAAAAACTGAGTGCCCAAAGTAGAATGATCCAACTAGTTCAATGACACAATTCAAGAAGTTATTAATAAGAAAATATAAATATACCTCCGAGGTTATCACGTAGAAGGCATATAATGGGACGGATTCGATATTTGAGGGATTGACCTACAAGAATGGATACGACTATTCTATTCTAAAAGTTCAATAATCAAAAGTAATAAAAAATCTAATGACAAAAGTTAAAAAATCAAAATAGTTAGGTGGCAACAAAAATATTCCAATATGTAATATCATTCATTTAGTATTATATAGAAAAAAGGGTAAAGTAAAAAACTAATCGTATTAAATTTTGGAAGTGCAAATATTACCTTGTAAAAACTGAATGTGCGAAACTAACCCTAAGATTTTGAACAGTTGTGCAAATATATCCAAATTACACTATCCCAAAGTGAACTGAAGGAATTTAGACGTTGACTTAATGTGAAAAAAAAAACCTTTAGGTTATCCTATATTTATTTATAAGGTAAGTGTAAGTAATAAAAAGTCTAATTTACCCCTCCATTCTTCTTCTTGTTGTTCAACCATCGTCGTTGCTGCTCCGCCACTCTGCTGCCGCTGCTATGCCCTTTCTCCTCCTCTCTCCCACCACCCAAACAATCTCCCCACCCAACCCACCCCCGCCATCCCTCGCCACCATTATCGCAACCCTGCCAGTTCCGCCCTTCCTCCTCATCCTCTCCCAACCACCTAACCCATCAGCCTAACCCCTGCCATCCTTCATCACCATCTCAGCCCAGCCCCTCCCCCCACTCCGTCGGCCCTAAAATCCTAGTCCACCACCTCCATCTCAGCCTTCCACCCGGCCCGCCACCATCTCCCTCTCTGCGGCTCAGCCTCTCCCCGCTCAACCTCACCGCTGCTCACCCACCCTAAAGGTGAAATCAGGAGGACAAAATCGGGATGAAAAAAGGGTCAGGAGGTGACGAAGAAGAAAAGGAAGAAGATAAGGGAGGAAGAAAAGAATGGACTAGGATTTGCAGGTGACGAAGAAGAAAGTGGAAAGGGCAGAGAGGCGTATTTTCAACTTTTTTTAACTTAAAAAAAAAATTAAGTGTAAAATTATCTTTTCAACAGAATCCGGCCATCGGAATGTTGACTAAAAGTCAGGAAAGTCAAAGGTTATTTTGACACTTTCTGAGATTGCAGGGTTATATTAGCACTTTCAGCCTAAAGTCAATATCATTTTAGCACTTTTATTTTATTTTTTTTTTGAAAAAATAGGTGTTCTCCTTCTCATTAATATAAGATGATTACATTATTGTGCCATGTTTAGGTTATACAACCCCTATCTAACAACTATAACTAATCTATCTAATCTATGCTTGAACACCTAGTTGACTCACATGTGAGCCACCCACACCTGTTTCAAACATTTTAGCACTTAACTCTTAACTAATATACTAATTTAGTTCATCCAAATTTGTAGATGCAAACGTTTGGAGCCATCTTATGAAATCAAAGGTCAGGGTAGATTGCATCATTCAATGTTCAACAAAAAACATGAGTTAAGAGAGAAACTAGTTAAGCACAAGCAACTTAGTCAATGTAGCAAACGGCGAAATCTCTCGCCCGCAGTGCCCCGTCATCCCGGCACCACGAGACAAGCGACTTAATCCCAAACCCTAATGCTACATAGCTACTAAATTCTATACTCAATAACCTACTAAACTTATCCCCATTACATCAAATGCTAAACCATGAAGATTGGAATCGGAAAACATACACCAAAAATGGACGTATGGCAATCAATCAACTATATATGACTACAAAATATGTTGGAGATGTGATGAATACCAACATTACAGCCCGGATAACCTTACTCCCTTTGCATTTCGGCCATCAGTAGCACTTGCAAACACCGATCACCTCACATGTCATTGTCAATGATATCCCTCATCATCTGTATGGGGATGAGCCCTTCAGTTCTGATTGCATCCTTCTTTGGATCAGGACTAATGAAGTATACCGTTGGTAATCCGCGAACCTGACAGCAGTTACATGATGGCTAGCTTTTTGCACCATTACCAAAAGTAGTAAAAATAAAGATGCAACAGAGCAGATTGCTGGAACCTTGGCGTACCTGCATGTCACGCGCAAATTCGTATTCTTCGTCCGTGTCAACCTTCACAATCTCCAAATCCTTTTCGTACTCCACAGCAAGCTGAGAAATCAAATTCAGATTTTAAACACACACGCACATATAATGGCCTCACCGGTGCTTTCCAGACTCTAGAAATTGCAACCAATGAGTCTTTCACTTTTATTTCTTCGTTGATGATTTAACTTCCCATTTGAGTACGGTTAAAACCTAAACATGAGGATACAGGAAAAATATAAAAATATTGTAAAACACTACTAGTAAAACTCCAGTAATCATGTTCCCAACTTTCAGAAGGCATTTATCCGCTTCTTACCGCATAATTTAAAATCGACATTCTCCACACATACAAAAGAAACAGAGCACAACTAAAGCACTTGACTTTTTTTGCGACGAAACTCAAGTATCAGGCCTAAGAACTACCTCCCCAGAACAGACTTGACAGAATGAGAGAGAAATAAAACCTTCAGTACTTAATTTTAGGCCAAAATCAATCTCAAAAGAACCAGTTATGACGAGCCATTCATGAATCAATAACATGGAAAAGGCCAATAGATACACAATGTGAACTTTAAAGTTTAGAGAATCTCGATATATGTCTAATCAGATGACAGAGCTGCATCAAAAGAATAACGAGATAAGCACCATCGTTCAGGTAACTGGGAAGTTCTCAAGTAACTAAAAGGTATTTCCATTGCTTTTAAAAATAGTTAGTGGCTGTTGTTACATAGGAATTAGGACATTCAAAAGTTTGCACAGCAGCTTATTGAAGTGCAAAAGGGCTTCTTTAAATCATATTTTCTAGGGAAAAAACTATAACGAGCCCCCATAGGTTACGTGCGCGAAAAATCAATAACAATGTCAAGTTAACATAAGCTATAGAAGATACATCAAACTTAAAATCAATCATCTTTTTTACAAGGAAAAACACCTTCAACAAAAGATAGGCATCAGAAAACCCGAATATGATGAATTGTATGATTGTTCCTTACCATTTCGAGTTCTTGGGCCATGAGAATACAAGGGCCGCACCATGTAGCATAGAAATCGATAACGAGGGGCACAGTTCTCTCCCCCTTCACCAGCTCCTGGATTTCGGCAGCAGATTTCTTTTTCTAAAACAATAGAAACATCCCATCAAACAATTTCAACTAAAACCTCACAATTCACATCAAACTAAAAATGATAAGCATCAAAATTGAAGTAACGCGTTGTTACAAGTTGTAGAACATACAACAAGATAGTCCTGTCTGATATATGTTCCGGCAGGAGGGGCGCAGAGAAGCTTTCTGACGGGGCGCTGAGCTGGCAGTGAAAGCAAAGAAGGTCTGTTGATGCTGGGGTTTGATGGGAAAGATTTGGAGAGGGAGAGGGGCGGTGGAGCTTGAAATGCAACTATGGAAGATAACATCTTGTTGCCGCCGGTGGGGTTTAGGGGTTAACGCACTTTCCAACGTAATCCATTTGGTTCGCTATTTCTTTTTATATGTCCCTAATCTATCACAAAATAATTTGGTATGCGGTGAGTTAAACTCCCCCACAACATTGGTTCAGGTGGTGTTTTTTTATAAGTTGAAATATGGGGAGGAATTGGATGAAGAGAGTAAAAAATTTAATGTTTGATTGAGAATGATGTACTTTTTGCCATATAAAATATGTGATAAACTTAGGGAAGAGTGCGTCTCTTGAAAGACGGTCTTTCCATAAGTTATGGAAAGACCAAGGTTTAAAGTGTAAATTAGAAGAAATTAAGATAAAATTTTCGGGTTGCATGAACCGGGTTATATATTTTATAACTACTACATGTTGCATACTAAATTTTTAATGTTGCAACTAAGACCTTTTACCTTTTATTCTTCGAATGAAATCCCGTCTTTCCATAAGCATATGGAAAGACCGTCTTTCCCAAGACTTTGCCCTTAGGGAAACAGATAAATATGATAAGTGTGTTAAACTTAACAAATTCCTATCAAATTGGATTTGGTTGAGTTGTTTATTGGTTTCAGGTCTTCTATTATACTTATGTGTAACACCCATGGTCATGAGATAACGTCAGTGTCTCCTTTAACTTAACTCTAACCTAATCATCTAACTCGAATAAACATTATTTTATGTTTATTTTATTCCTTAAGCTATTTTTGGTAAAATGTTGGGAAAAATTGTATTTCGATAGGCTTGTGGAAAGATGAATATAATTAAAATAATAAATTGTAAAAAATCTTAGTTACAATATTAAAATTTTATTATACAACGTGTATTAGTTATAAAGTTTATAATATAATTTATGCAACATAAAAATTTTATCTTCATTTCTTCTAATTTACAAGTTAAATATGTATCTTTCCGCAACTTATGCTTGCAAAGAGCTATTAAGGACGGACTCATTATTTTTTACCTTAAAATTACTTTTCCTTTTTCCAGATTTATTTGCCGTCGTCTCCAACTCGCAACTCTGCGCTTCTGATGTACGAAGTTCCTTACAATCCTGCGCTTTCTGATGGGACCGGTCGATTTCTCTGACAAGATGGCGTCGCCGCAGTCTGCGGTGAAGTGGCGGTGGCCTCGACGGCGAACCTGCTTCGGTCTACCAGCATCGAGAAGGTGCGGCTGTACGGATCTAATCCGGCGATTATCAAGGCGCTGGCCGGAAGCGGCATTGGGATCGTGATCGGCACCGCGAATGGCGACATTCCGCCGCTCGCCTGTGACGCGAATTTCAAGGGCAACTGGGTCTACGCCAACGTCTTGTCGTTCTATCCCGCTAGCAAAATCATAGTCGGCAACGAGGTCATGTCCTCCGACGACCAGAACCTCATTTCCCCAATGAGGCTGTTCCAGGCTCCAGCTGACATTTTCCAAAAAAAAAAGTTCTGATACTTGTGTGTTTCTTTGGTTTACCTGGCACCATGTGGCCGTGAGAGCCTGCAAGAGTATTAGTCCAGTTGGATGAATCCATGTTCAGAAGCTTTGCTGTGCCAAAATCAGAGAGCTTTGACTCGAATTCTTACTCGAGAAGAATGTTGTTTATCGAGACATCTCTATGAACAATTGTTGGGGAGCAATCGTGATATCCTATTTCCATTTCCATTCAGATTGGCGAGCTTCTGGGACTGTGCAGCGATCCCGTAAACTGATTCCCATTCACAATATATTTGGAGTTTATATTTGTCAAATAAACTGGTTCCCATTCATAACGGGATCCCGTTAACAAGAAGCGGCCGTCAAATAGCAGCTTCGGTATGTTTGAAGTCTGATTGCAGGGACATCATAAGGTAGATTTGGAGTTTCAATGGTTGATGCAAAGAATCAAGAACCAGATGCTATGTTTGATTTTGTAATTGCTGTTAAAGTAGCTAGGGAGGAGGTCCAATGTGTGCATAACCTAACTGCAACGGTGAGGAACAATGCTTGTATCACCTTGCATCAGGTTTAATACATATGCAGCATGTGTGTTTTCCCCCAACAAAGTTGCTGACTTCCAGTAAACCATCTAAAAATTGCAACTTAGAAAGATGCTGAATTTGGCCCAAAACAATGTAATTAATAGGCTTCTTCACCATAGTGCCCTTTCATTTGCCAATTGTTCTGGCTTACAATTCCAAAAAATCAAGAGCGCATCTGTTAGATTGATACACAAACTGCTTGTAACAGCAGCTAACTCCACTCAACTCCTGGATGCATGTTGCACTAACTTATGAGAAACTAATGCCATATAGAGAGACACTTGAACATCTTCAGTAAAATGCATCTTTAGCAAACGTAAACAGAATCCAAAAACTAAGCACCTATCAAACACAACAGAGCGCCACATATACTGAACAGTGACATATTAAGCTGCAATTAAAGTTTAATCAGCGGCTCAAAGGCTCAAATAATTGATTCTTCAATCCTACGCAGCATCTCTACTCACTAGCTAATTCCTCCTCCTAAACAAGAGCCTATATATTCACCTCTGCATTTCATAGTTCATACGTTTGAGTTTCACAAAACACAATGCTCAATGGAGTTCTTCCACTCTGCAAATCATGTTAACGAATACTATCAAAGTTGTACTGAGGAGCAACAAAAGAACTGCATTCAAATATATGGTTTAGCTAGTTACCCATTGAGTTACACTTGAACATCTTTAGTAAAAAATCTGCACTATAAAAATTCATCATAGCACCACTCACTTATTGTAAATAATCTGCACTGATTGTTCCAGAATGAGACAAGCTGGAATTTTGCCTAGCATTCTCAGCACCAAGTATCAACTTCTGGATTCTATCAAAAATACATTTTCCATAATCTTTTTCTAATTCTCTACTCAAAATAATCCTACTACAAATGTTTAAACAACTCTTCAAATATTAACAACTGAATCATCAATGTCTTTGCTGGAAGTGTTTCGTCCAATGGAGAAGCAGGATACCGGCAACTGATTAGACCCTTGCAATGGATTCATAATTGGATCTAAAATCTATGTTGGAAAATGATGGTTAAAAGGTTGAAATTCGTCAACTTTTTGGACTTCGTTTAGAGTGGGACCCGAACGGATTTTGGGTCAATGGATGTCATTTTTGGGTTCTCCTCCGCGAGTATTATAAAATCGACTATTTAAACTCTCAAAACGGATCAAGGGTGAATGAGATATGAATGTTTTAATTTCACTCTTGAAAGAGGAAAAAAATGGGCGAAAATTTGCCCAGGTAATTTTCTCTGGACTGTCCAAAATGCGTATGGATCGCATGGAAGTCTTATGAAGGCCCAACCGCATAGTATATATGGAATTACTTGTGTGTAATTCTTAAGAGATAAGAACAAAATACTTCCATATTTTGTGAGATATCTTGTCTTAAATAAATATGCGGTTTACCATGTTTAATATGATGAAGAATATTTGTACAAATATTTCTTCCTTTTCCAGCAGATATGATTCGAGTATTCATGGAATGTCTCGGATTTGGTGAGTTGGTGATTGGAGAATATTCTTCTCTAATTACAGAAAATCAGAATATCATGTTTCCATGATTAGGGTCTCTTAGAGTAGTATAAATAGAGCCTCTAAGTCAGTCAGAAAATACACACCATTTCTCAAGTCCCTCCATATTCTAAACTTGAGTCTTCTTTCTGTCTTTCTCGAAGTTTCCAGTTGATGCTATGTCGAGGTGATAGTCCTTCGGGCCTTGCGTGAATCCGAGGTAACTCTTACGTGTTAATTGTTACCTTCGATGGTTTTATCCTAGGGAACGATGTCCACGACGGGACTCATTCGTTTCAAGGGCAGCGAGTGTTACTCGTGACTCCATCATTACTTGAAACGTGATTTATGCTTTGATTAATTGTAATTTAAGCGTTTTGATTGTATGCTTGAATAATTAATAAAAGTTTATTATTCTTGCATATGTTAATTGCTCGTTCAATTTTGTTGTTTAATTTTTCGTATGATATAATCAATATATGTCCAACAGTCTTGAAACGAATGATATTTGTTGAATTATATTGATTCCAAAAATTTGCAAACGAAATATGCTGCACGCGGACATGGCATGAAAAATTGCATATGGTTTTCGTCAAAACAGTTTACTGGAAAGCCTGAATATATAGGAGATTGGATGCATTGATTTATGGAAACTGAGATGCATGAAATATTGAGGTGGATGCATGTTATTGATACGCATGCTAATGGAAATTATGCATGCCAATGGAAATTATGCATGTCAATGGTTTTGGTTATTTACAACAAAATCATATTGAGCAATTTGTTATGTATAATTATTTAAAATATTATACTACGATATTTGAGATTTGTACATATATTTAACGATGGAAATCTTTTGTATGTACGCATTGGTGAATCCGAGTATACACGGTTGTATCTCTCTTATGGAAGAGAAACTAGGTATGGAGATACAGCAGGATTTGCTTGGCAACATGAATGAATCAAGAGTGTAACCACGGTTGTGCTAACTATGGTACGTATACACGTTGATTAAAGTGAATCATGACATATGCTTTATATACATATATTGCTTGGATTATATTTGATAACCATTTGCGTGAATCTGGGCGTGAACAAGACTTTGTTACAAAGAGTGTTATGTGAATAATATGTGCACATATATGTCCAGTACACTAAGGCTATCGAATTTGATAGTGAATGGATTTGGTTATATTAATCACTTGATTATGTGGAAAACTGAGTTGAGCATGTATGTTAAATTACATGGCGTAATTATGGAAATATGTTAATTCCGTGATATTCATGCTTATGAGATTAAATGTTGATATGGTAAGAAATCATATTTGATTCTTTGCATGAAAGATTGAATTAAATTTACGGGGAAAAAATGCCATGAGTTTAGAATATGGGATCAGACATTATTATTCAATTACATGAAAGCAGTACATATGTTTGGAAATTATGAGACATGTTTAATTTCCGAAGCCCTTGAAATGTTAGAGTATTTGCTTAAATACTTAATCAAATGTTGAAATACCTATTTTGCATGGTATAATAATTTGGTGATGTGGGCTGCTCATATTGGTTAAAGATTTAAACCATATTTGTGTGCAAATGTGTTGCTAAGTGATTCATGACTTTTATATGCTTGGTCTGAGAATCGCATGCGAAAAATTGGTAAACTTCATTTGCACTTAAACATGACATCTCTCGGCAAGAGTGAAATATATTTGTGCATAAATGAAGTATGTGACATTGGGGACTTGATTTAGCTGCATATACAAAAATTTTAGATCTATGCTGTGTCTAAAATTGTATTATGGGAAAGTGCCCTTTTGATGCAATGAAAGGTTTGACAAGGCTTGTCCCGATAATTGGCTATCTTGATTGATCGCTTACGAGCATATGGCTCACGAGTGACAATTGTTAGATTGCACAGATAGAGCATATGAGCTCGAAGTTTGACATATTCTGGTTATTTTGTATGACCTGATAAATGTGAACGTGAAGACATTAGTTTACAACTATGTCTAGGGTATTGGTTCTTGTGAACCATGGTATAAACCCTAAAGCATGAGTTATCATGACTATGCTAAAAACCTTTGATTATTTGTAATCAAAGAATTGAGGGGAAAATCTCAAGAATTTGGTTGAGAAAACTAAGAATCCTGAGAATGGGAATCCCGAGACTTTTGGTCAAATCTCTTGATTTATGGTTGGAAAATCTAAGAATCATGAGATATGGAATCCCAAGACATTTGGTCAATTCTCTAGATTTTTGGTTGGAAAGCCTTAGAATTATGAGATGAGTAATCCTAAGACATTTGGTCTAGGAACCCCAAGACACGAGTTTTTGAGAAACTTGACATGTGTGGGGATGTTTAATAAAACCAGCCCAATGTGGGGGGTAGACGAAAACCTAAAAATTCAACGACGATATGAATTTTGATAGGTACTTGAAGTGAAAAAGTAACCACGAGAGATTTGAATCAAGTTGATCAAGTCGGGAGGACTTTAACTCGAACCAAAAGGGTAAACTCGAAATCAAGTCGAGCAGTGCACTCAAACTTGAGTTGATCAATGGACTTGAATGTGTTTTGAGCATAAAGACACTCAAGTTTGATTTGAGTTGTCTGAAAGTAAAGTACAGTTGTTCTGAAGCTTGGCTTTAAAATGGGCATTGTGTGGAGTTGGTAAACTCACACTGCGCCCTAGTGAGAGCTAATCGAATCCTCGATTGATTGATACTGCATCGGTTGTGGTATTGGTCATGCGAGGAAGAACGATTAATTGAGATCGGAAAGTTTAGTTATCTCTAATTCCAAGGGAGTTGAAGGAATAAGAGAGACTTTCACGATAAAAGATCAATACATGAAGGTGTTTTGATTGTTGAAAGGATCAATCCCTAAAAGAAATTTTATGGGTAAGAATCTAGTGTTCGATTCATTATTGAACACACGGACTTTTAGTAAGTTGGGTTTGTATATTAACGAAACCACTTACGTGATGCATAGAAAACATATGAGGTTATCTGTGACCATGATGTGAATACATAGAATCCTATGGGGAATGTGATTCACAATGTAGACATTTGCAAGGTCATTTGGTGATTGAAGGAAATTGCTAGAAATGATTAAGCATTGTGGGGGAGTCTTTAAGTTGGCTGGCGATCTTTTAAATAAGATACCCCAAGAAGGAGAAAAATAAAGCTCCTCATAGAGCCATCCTAAAAGTTCTTTCGAATGTGTGGGTTGGCATATTGCGAATGTAGTAAAAGTAATACTTAAACAGTATCTTTACTAGATATGCTCAATGTTGAAGTGCTATCAATTTCTTGAAATTCACAAGAAATATTATGCAGAAACTAGAAATATATCTTGATGGAAAGTGTATTTTGTGGAAGTTTCTGTTAAAGATCTTAATTTATCTTAAATGGACTTAAGAGTCAATAGATGAAATCATTAAGGATCAGGGATAAACCAACGAAGGAAACGAGATTCCATGAAATAATTTTTGTGGAAAGTGGTGATCAATAGAGAGATTGATCTACCATGAGTGCAAATCACTAGAGTACTAGTAGATTTGAACAATTAGTAAGTATATTTGTGTACTTGATGGGTGTTCTCTAGATGTGAGAATGAGTCCAAGGGTGATGGTACGTGCTATCAAGGTTTTGTGAAAGCTAGAAGTACATCTAATGGACCTAAATGGTTATTTGGAGATTTAGATATTAAAATCTGAACAGAGCAAAATGAAAATCTCAATGCTCCTAAATGATCCATCATGTGACCAAACTAATTGTTCTAGCCAGTGATATTAAATCAATGAGGTTGATGAAGGCAGATACGCTAAGAGACACGAAAAATGACCATGTCATTTATGTCTTTGATTTATGATTTTCTCATTGATAGTAAAATTGATACGATGATTGAGTCTCTTGGAGATATGTCGTATTCAATGGAATGACTCTAAACATTATGAGTTACCTTTTTGTAAAGGTGAGGTGTCTCTTAAGAAGATAACTCAAGAGTCATTGATAGTCTGTTGTACTTATTAAAGTGCACATTAGACTATTCTTACAATGGATAGTAAGATGATACACGAGTAATCTAGAAAAGATCGCTGGAAACAAGCTGTGTGTGAGACTCGTGGATATGGCTTGAGTTTTCTAGAGAAATGGTTCTCTCTTGCTAGATTCATAGAGGAATCTAAGTCCATCGTGTTGGACAAAATTGGGAAAGATATACCCTCGGATGACCAAAGCACTTTTATGCGTATTGGTGTAGCGTAAAGCTTGTAGCTTAAAGCCATATCGATGATGGTGTGTCTCGACATAGACACTTTACCATTGGACGACTACTCTCTACGAGAATTATCGATGTTGACTACGTAAGGTCAATTGATAAGAGCTGTTATTCTTTGACGAAAGGATTCAATCGATTTCTTGACGAAGAAATTGAATCGAGAGTTAGTTGAGAACTCATCGAAAGGAATATGACTAAGTCTAATAAATGGTGGGTTACGTACGTGGACACCCAACCTATGTGACTGGAGATCCCAAGATCTAGGTTCAAAGGGACAACTAAACTGCAAAGACCCATCGCGATCACTGTGGGGGTTTCATACCTCCTGTCGCATTCCTATGATGAAGAAACAGTGATGTGAATGGAGGTTAAGCATTAAATTGCTTTTAATGATTCAAGGCATCGAGTATGTAGTACTCGAAAGAGCGCAATAGTTTACGGAACTACTCTTACACCAAGAATCACCTATGTAAGCGAGAAGTGTGGCCACTTCGAAAGGGAATTGTTGGGACGCAATTCTTTAGAAACCTTACAGAACTAGGTGTGTGCCATGGCCTGATTAATGGACATAACCGAGGAAAGCGCAAGGGCTAGGAAAGATGTCTGTGGGAAGTGCATTGTCGTTCACACAAGCGGTTGGGGAAGTTCAAGGACATCGCGTCTACTTCCTAACCAGTGGGCTAAGTGTACTCTCTCAAGGGAAAGTTCAAAGGGTGACACCTACTTATCCTATGCAACATCTATGCCGTCGAAATGAATCTATCACCAAGTCAAACTCTGTGTCTGACGTGATTGTTCTGATTCCTACATCAATATCTATTCATGTGGGGGATTGTTGGAAAATGATGGTTAAAAGGTTGAAATTCGTCAACTTTTTGGGCTTTGTTTAGAGTGGGACCCGAACGGATTTTGGGTCAATGGATGTCATTTTTGGGTTCTCCTCCGCGAGTACTATAAAATCGACTATTTAAACTCTCAAAACGGATCAAGGGTGAATGAGATATGAATGTTTTAATTTCACTCTTGAAAGAGGAAAAAAATGGGCGAAAATTGGCCCAGGTAATTTTCTCTGGACTGTCTAAAATGCGTATGGATCGCATGGAAGTCTTATGAAGGCCCAACCGCATAGTATATATGGAATTACTTGTGTGTAATTCTTAAGAGATAAGAACAAAATACTTCCATATTTTGTGAGATATCTTGTCTTAAATAAATATGCGGTTTACCATGTTTAATATGATGAAGAATATTTGTACAAATATTTCTTCCTTTTCCAGCAGATATGATTCGAGTATTCATGGAATGTCTCGGATTTGGTGAGTTGGTGATTGGAGAATATTCTTCTCTAATTACAGAAAATCAGAATATCATGTTTCCATGATTAGGGTCTCTTAGAGTAGTATAAATAGAGCCTCTAAGTCAGTCAGAAAATACACACCATTTCTCAAGTCCCTCCATATTCTAAACTTGAGTCTTCTTTCTGTCTTTCTCGAAGTTTCCAGTTGATGCTCTGTCGAGGTGATAGTCCTTCGGGCCTTGCGTGAATCCGAGGTAACTCTTACGTGTTAATTGTTACCTTCGATGGTTTTATCCTAGGGAACGATGTCCACGACGGGACTCATTCGTTTCAAGGGCAGCGAGTGTTACTCGTGACTCCATCATTACTTGAAATGTGATTTATGCTTTGATTAATTGTAATTTAAGCGTTTTGATTGTATGCTTGAATAATTAATAAAAGTTTATTATTCTTGCATATGTTAATTGCTCGTTCAATTTTGTTGTTTAATTTTTCGTATGATATAATCAATATATGTCCAACAATCTACACAGCAAACAACAATTTCAATAAGTATAATACTAGTACTTTTTAACATTGTTGTAATGAGGCAAGACATTAGGGACTGCAGAAAAAGTTAATCTGACCACACCTGTACCGTTTGCGAGATATGAATAGGACCGAAGGAGTAGGAATGTTAGATGCGCCATCAGCACCCATCCCCTACATTAACAACATACGTTTTTGGCTCACATAATGATCAAAATAAAATGGAAAGGTTATTAACAATTTGTAATACCTGTGATGGAGTTTTTTCTTTGACATTGTACTTTTGTTTTTTTTATAGCTCTTTCCAAAGCACTCTTTGACCTCTTGCTACTTTTGTAAGTAACTCTTTCTTTGCGCTTCACACCTTTGATGTTGCCTTCTTTGAGAATTTTTTCATTGATGGTAAAATCTTCACCTACACATGCTTCCACTTTCTTATGATTTTCTACCATATTTCCGCACCCAACAATCGCATCGATTTTTTCTGACATTCTACAAAATTCGTCTTTGGCCATCTTATACGTCTCCCCAGATTCTGCTGCCTTCGTGACCAACTGTATAAAAACATGAGATAACTCTTTATAGTGCAATCCTAATTTTTCCTTTTCTTCAACTTTACCATGACTTCTTGTCTCAGCTCTTACAATTCCTTTCTTAGCACCTTTCGTCCGCCGTTTTAAAATGTAATCATCGGGTATCCGTCCGATACTAAGAGATGTAAAAACTTTCAAAACATGTGCACATAAAATTACGACAAACTCAAACTTCTTACAGCTGCAACAAACACTATTTTGGGATGAATCATATGTCAAAAAATGGTGATGTTTCTTATTCTAAGTTGTAATCTTTTAAACGGTTACAACTCCTTCTTGTCTTTCAGTTTCCATTTCGCAATCAATTCCCTTGCATAACTCTTCCTTAAATTTTTCAAACACCTCAAACGTGTGAACACTTGCAGCATGTTTCAAAATTGCCACTGGAAATGTCATGGTTGGAGTTTTTTTACTACATCTAAAATCAGCATCAAACTCCTCATTATGACGATCACATAATAATCTCTGAAAGTGCTCAAAAAATTCACATAAGTCATTCTTATAGTTGACATACCTTTTCAATACACTATTCACGGTCTCGCTCCATTGTGTAGTCGTTATATCCGCACAAAATGTTTGTCGCCCATAAACCAATGCCAATTTTTCCTTTATACCAAACATTCTTTGTAACTATTTGTTGCTTTTTAAATAGTATCTTTCCAACATCTGATTCCACTCGTAAAGAAAATCATGGAAAGAAAATCATCTTCTTCCTCATAGTCATATATACACCTGCTAAAATCAGTCGAAAAATCTTTGAATTTAGAAAATATATCAGATGGATGAGTAGCTGCATTCTGATAAATATGCCATATGCATAAATGATGATATGTCTGTAGCCAGTGAGAAGCTAATGCAGAAGCCATTCTTCCATCTTGATCTGTGAGCATCGTCCTAGGCGTTTTTCCCATCATAGCTCGAGAAAATGTATCAAACAACCATTCAAAAGTTTTTGTTGTTTCATCATATAACAAAGCAGCTCCAAAAACTGCAGTTTGTTTATGATGATTAGCACCAACAAATAATGCAATAGGTCTACCATCTTTATGCTTTCTGTGGGTTGTATCAAAAGAAACCACATCGCCAAATTGAGCAAAATCATATCTCATTTTTGCATCAGCCCAAAAAATATTTGTAATTAAGTCACCCTCATCAACCTGAACGACATAAAAGAAATTAGGATCTTCAACCTACATTTTTTGTAAAAATTCTAAAACATCTCCAGTGTCTCCTTGCTTCATTACTATTGATATTTTTTGTCGCAAGTAATTTTTCAGATCATCCCGAATAAATCCTAAATTTTCTCACCCATTGGTGAGCGTCGTTTAACTCGCCAAATAATCTGCAAATTCAGAATAATACTAATTAGTGCAATGGTAAACATGGTCGATCCCACGAGAAGTAAAAGCAATGATCAATAATTATTTTTCCTACTAATTTTTTAAAACATTTTTGGTGATGTCACCACGACTCAAATTCAGTGATTATACTAATACTAAAATTGCAAATGACTACTCTAAAAATGAGAAATAAATATATAAATGAATGATATCAGTTATAGGGAAGTAGGTACGCTTAAACCGCTCCCCCCCCCCCCCCAATTCTTTCTTACTTTATCGACAGTCAACTAATTATGATTAATTAACTGTTTCTCTTACCAAAATATTCCCAGAAAGTATTCGTTAAACCAGAACACATTTTGATAGCACTAAGTATTAAAAGAACCCGATATAGCAATTACCAAAGTAAAAACAAATAGTAACGCACTCTCAATTATTCTCTATCTTACTATTACATTCTTGGCTAGTTAGCTATTTTTCAAAAAACTGTGCTACTTACTAATCCTATCTAACAATTACGTATTAGCGGGAATTATATAGTAGTATTCTAAAAACATTTAAGTTGATCGGGCTCATACATATTAGAAATAAAATTCAACTAACAACAATCAAGAATATGTAAGAATCAATTATAATGCGATTAGGTCTCACGATTTATAAACTGATATTTATTATTCTCTGTCGATATATAAATTAGCTACCCATAATTAAACTAAACAAACAAATATTATAAACAGAAGACATATAATGCAATATATGCGCCTGGAAAACATGGAACAACTGGCAAGGTAATTAATTTGGCACGGAAACCTATGAATTAATTATGTTCTTTGTCCAACCAAAATTGAAAACAAGAAAAGGCCCCCTAACTAATGTCTGCGTCCCTAGGTAAAAGCAAAGCCCCCCCAGCGAGCAGTATTCCTCCTGCTGTCGAGAATAAATAACAAGTTCCCAAGAAAATCAAAATCCAGTCCAAACGTTTTGCAATCACCAATTTTCCCTCAAATCTGATATCCCCACCAAAAATAATCTCCTTTGACCGAGTATTTCATCATCCTCTTACAATACTATTCTTTCCTAATTTAAATTCTGATTTAAAGAGATAAAATCTAATTAAATCTTCAAAGATATTTCCATAAATCTCCTAAAAAATCAGTCTAAATCTACTCCAAAATAACTGCTACGGTTCTAATCTACTTTGATTGCTTCATTTGTCATAATGGCTCAATACTCCTTACTCTCCTCCAAATTCCTCTTGAGCCCGAAAACTGTGATCTGTTACAAATAAAACACCTAAAGTGCACATTAATCCCGCAAAATCACAGTTAATCTCAATAAAATAAACAACATAATTAACACACATCAAATATTCTCACACTTGAGTCATGCTTGCCCTCAAGTATGAAATGATAATCAAATCCTGTTGTTTATCACAAAGTTCCAAGTATCCCCAACTGACTCTAAGAAAGACTCAAAAGAAAATTAACAAAAGGACACTAACTACAACCCAACAAACATTCAAACTCAGCATATCAATTCTTGATTTCGTGATTCATAGACAAACTTTTACCTTGCTAATAACAAAGGCTCATGTATAACACACTTAACACTCTCACACCTTTCAAATGATATTAGTAAATTCATCCTCAAATCAAAGTAAACCAGCCCTCAACTTGGTCAAAATCAGACAAGCAATCAAACATTTCTCACGGTTCACACATTCGCTCTAGATGTAAGGGACAGTCACTCAATATATGAATTTCACATGGCAATACTCAAATCATTCAATGCAAATCAGAAAGGTCTTTATTCAAGGTTGTAACGAGGCTAGGAGAAATAAAAACGAGGTAAGGTCCTAAGGGTCCTAAGCTTAAAAAAAATATAAATATACATGCATGCTCTTTTCAAACCAAAAAAATTCTCAATCAAAGGGATAATTTTCAGCTATCATAAAGTGGAAAAATATGCTCAGAACTAGCTGTAACTACTAAGTGTTGGTGCTGGATTTTTTTCTCTTTTTTTTTTGTTTTTCAATGATTTTTTTCTGAATATTCCACCATTTTTTCTTCTTTTTTTCTTGGCACATCAGCCCTCTTTTTTCTGAATTTCTAGCACTGAATCACCCTTTCTATTATCATTCTACTACACTTTTGAATTTCATACCACAAGGTCACCTCATACATCAAAATCAAGGTACTCATTGATATTTCTTAAGGCACATCAGCATCAAATAATCTGAGAATCTATCATAATCACAAGCATGCATATATATGGGACACAAAAACGGCTTTGGCTTAATTTTTTTTCTTCTGTGGCTTAAACAAAGAAAAAGGTCAAGGCTTCAAAGGGTTTACTAAGGGTGATGTATGGTAGGCCATATAAGTCGTGGGGTTAAATCATAATGCCTTTCATCATTTTCACACCAAATAATTCAAGTAAAGCCATGACTCTCAGAAAAAAGATTGATGTAGAGATTGTTCTACTCTAGCTCAAACCTCACTTTTACTGGGCTCAAATGTTCGATTACTTATCTTTTTCGTCATGCCAAGTATCATATAGGCCAATTTACACCAATTATATTAGACTCATTTACCAAGTAGTTTTAGATTGTATCAAGTAACCAAATATATCACACAAGAGCTTTATCACTAGGAAGTTCAGTCCGTCAAGAAACAATAATATCAAGAATAGTATGCTGAATTTGACTTGACTCAAAAAAAATAAAAAATATTTGTATTTTTTTTAATTGGCACTAACACATAGACACATAATCCTCCTGGCTTTGTGTCAGCAATCCATCAATACATGGTTATTGTCACATCGCATGGAGACCCATCAGACTATCTCATCGGTCCTATCAGCCTGTCTAGTTCCCTCCCGAGTGTATCTCCAGCCTCTTCCACCGATTGGTTCTAGTTCTGGTTTTGTCGAGATCCTTCATATAGAGGCACGTGTATAGGGGGCATCGTCATGTGTCGTGGGTAGGGTCCTCCGGGATACGCGGGATATCCAAAGGATACATGTCTTTGGTAGTAATAATTATATCCCCCAGGGCCAACCATTGCATGACCCATTCAACCTTCCTCCACTGGTAACAAAATTGTCCCAATCCATGGCTCATTTCCCACAAACGCTGGCGTGCCTGACACTGAATAGCGCCCCTGCATCTCCTCAGGGAATGAGGGTTGAGGCCTTTGTTGGGAAACCTCTGGATGTCCAAAGTACAGGACCCGTATTATCTGACTTACCGTAAGGCTCGCACCAGATTCCAAGTTAATGACGGTGTTATAAATCCCCAGTGATCCCATATCCATTAGAGGGGGAACAACCTGGTATCCTGCTGACATCAGCACTTGCGGTATTTGATCCAAACCTAGGAAATGGCTCGCTATTATCCCTGCCACACTTCTATTTTCCCTAATTTTCCTTTCATAAGCTTCGATGCGAGAGTCGACGGAGCATTTAGTAATGTGACCATCTCCACCCCTCGATGCTCGAGGGAGAATTTCAGGAGTAGCGATACCAACCTCCGGTTCAATGGTAACCCCCAGACCTCCGGTAGCCCAATAGACAACACACGGTTCTGCTATAGAGACCACCATGCTGGGATTCATCGATACCTCCATCATAGTCTCCATACTTCGTGTCTTCAGAGCGGCGACCATCTTAATAGGCCCAGCTGCACTTCGTCTTCCATGCTTGTGCCTTTCAATCATTGACTTCTTATGGTTGTCGTTGTGGAGTGGACATCCACCACTAGATCTAGATCTGACTTCTTCTCAGGTCCCACTGGGCGTGCCAACTTTATGTGTCTCTCGACCCGTTCTAAAGCCCTTCTTCGATCTACTAGCAGTGATCGACGACCTGCAAAACAAAGTCCCTGGAGTGTTCTGGGGGAAGAGGCTTTGATGGAAATGATAGTGCATTTCTGCTGCAATCAATTAATAATGCTTATCCAAATATAACAACATGCATTCCTATTTATACCTTATGAACCCTAGTTGTGGTTGTCTAATCCTTGAGTCTTCTCCTTAAAGTAATGCCCAATTAGTCAGTTCTTTTGGGGCCTTTGCCTAACGAGGTCCTAGTCCATTTAATCATCAAGTACAATGAACAGTACGCTACCAAGGAACCAGTGATGATGAAATACAGGGACAAGTTTAGGAGCTCAGCATCCAAGTTTGAAGAGCTTGATATCACTAGGGTCCCAAGGTCACATAACACAAGAATAGATGACCTCAGCAAGTTAGCATCCTCGGTTTATGCGCACTTAACCAAGTCCGTATAGGTGAAGGAGTTGGAAAGCAGGTCGATAGTTGTAAGCCAAGTGGCGGCAATACATGATACAGTGGATGACTGGACATTATTATTCAAAACTACCTGGAGCATGAAATTTTACCAACAGATGATAAGGAAGCAAGAACAGTCAGAAGGAAGGCATTGCAGTACATTCTAAAGAGCGGGTTGCTATACAAAAGGGGTTACACAGAGTCGTGGCTCAGATGTGCAGAGCCTGAGCTAGAAGATACAGTCCTTAGAGAGATACACGAAGGCAGCTGTGGCAGCCATCAAGGACCTAAAATAGTTATGCATCGACCTCTGCAGATAGGTTACTACTGGCCAGCGATGAGGAAAGATGCAGAGAAAATGGTCAAAGAATGCCACAATTTTCAGGAACATGCCAGGGTGTAGAGATTCCCTACCTAGCGAATGATCAGCATAAGATCGCCCTAGCCTTTGGCCAAATGAGGAATCAACATTCCAGGGTTGTTTTTGGAGGCAGCGGAAAGGAAGATATTCTTGGTGGTGGCAATAGACTATTTCACCAAGATGGTAGAGACGAAGTCCGTAGAAAGCGTAACAGGGAAGAAAATTACAAATGTTTCCTGGAGGAGCATTATGTGCAGATTCAGTATCCAACAGGTGATAGTAAGCGACGACAAAAAATAGTTTGCCAATGAAACCTTCAGATCCTGGTGTGTTGGCTTAAACATAAGGTAGCAGTTCACATCTATTGCTCATCCATAAAAAAATGGGTAGATGGAAGTGACGAATATAATGATACTCCAAGGTTTAAAGATAAGGCAGAGGCAGGCGAAAGGAGAATGGGAAGAGGAACTAGTGAGTGTGCTATGGGCACACAGAACCACACCAAGGAATGCCACATGGGAGTCCCCTTACAAGCTTTGCTTTGAAATGGAGGCCATCATTCCCCCAAAAATTGTTGTGCCCAGCAAGAGGTTAATTGAATCGATGAGTCAAGAAGAGAACAGTCAAGCGATCAGAGAAAAGAGCAGATGGATGAACTCCAAGAGAAAGAAGCACTGAAGGAAGTTGCATACAAGTCTTGGATGGAGCAACATTATAATAGTAAGGTCAGGCTCAGATCTCTGAAAGTAGAAGACCTTGCGCAAAGAAGAAATGAGGCAAGCAAAGCCCAGGGGCAGAAAAAGGTAGACACATAATGGGAGGGCTCATACAAGGTGATTGAGGTACTGGGAAAAGGAGCCTACAAGCTGGAGACGCTGGGCGGAAGACCGATCCCCCGTACTTGGAACATTGTCAATCTAATAAGGTACCATGCTTGAATAGTTTTAAATATGAATATGTATGCGGCACATGGAGCCAGGCAATGTGATTTTTGGACATGCAAGACGAGATTCCTAAAGGTATCAAGTCTTTTTGTAAGCCCATAAGAGGCATGATCCTAAGGGAATCTTGGTCTGCGTCCTGGTCCTTTTGTTGTTTTGTGGATTTTCAATGCAAGAGAGAAAATTGTGGAGAGCATTTGTCAATGAGCCTGGACCAAACCAAAATTATAATCCTTGCTCCAATAGCCAACATATTGCAGACTAGGTCCATATAGGCAACGAAAATAACTTCGGCCATAACCATAACCATCGAGTAATGAGCCCGACCCAGGCCAAAATTGCAATCCTGGCTCCAACAACCAGCAAATTATAGGCCAGGTCCAAATAGGCAAAGAAAAGAATTCCTGCCACAACAATAGCCATCGAGTAATGAGCCTGACCCAGGCCAATATTGCAGTCATGGCTCTAACATCCACCAGATTGTAGGCCAGGTCCAAATAGGCAAAGAAAAGAACTCGGACCATAACAAAACATGTCGAGTAATGAGCATGACCCAGACCAAAATTGTAATCCTGGCTCCAACAGCCAGCAGATTGAATGCCAGGTCCAAAAAGGCAAAGAAAAGAACTCCAGCCACAACTACATCCATCGAGTAATAAGCCTGACCAAGGAAAAAATTGCAATCCTGGCTCCAACAGTCAGTCGATCGCAGGCCAGGTCCAAATAGGCAAAGAAAAGAATTCCAGCCACAACCATAGCCGTCGAGCTACGTCCCAGGCCAAATCTATAATACGGGTTCCTATAGCCAGCAGATTGCAGGCCAAGTCCAAGTAGGCCAAACCAGCAAGCCCCAGCTCTAGTAACCAGTAAGTTCAAAGCCGGATCAAGACGAGACAAGTATGCAATCCCTGTTCCATCAACACAGACATCATCAAACAAAGGCCTAGCAAGAAATAGTCCAGAAAAATCATAAGGTAACATCGTTAAAGAAAAAAAAGAAGTGCTAGAAAAAATGAGTCCAATATTTTTGTAAGCGCCACTTTAAAGAGGGGGGTGACCCTTCCTCGGTACAAAAGAACATTAGCATCACAAAAAAATTCAAGGCCGTAAAATTGCGCACAGATAAAAAAGCTCACAAGCGTTCAATAAAAAGATAAAACATCATCGAAGAAGGGGGAAGACAATCCCCAGAAAAACACATAAAGTTAACATTGTTTTAGTACACACCAAACAAAATAAAAAAGGCAGGCTTACAGAATAATCTTCAAGGCTTCCCGACACCAACAACTTCATTCCCCTTGACATCTTGAGCTTCCCCAGTTGCGGTCTTGAGCTCGCCATTCCCATCTCAAGCTTTACCACTGGCAGAATAAGCATCAGACTCAGCTAGCATGCTGTTTAGATTCCAGTTATCAAGATCTTCGGTTGTCATGTCGGCGCGCAACTTGGAGAAATAATCAATAAAGCTATATTCACAGAAGGGGACAGAGTCACAGAGGTGTTACCCACCCAACACACATCGCTTCCATATCTTCAGTCTGAGAATAAAACGTGATGGCCTTTGTCAGGGCCTCACTAAGCATCTCGGAAGCCCGGTCACTCCGCACAACACGAGAGTAAAGACTCAAGAAGCTGTAAGAGAAATCCCTATCACAAAAGGCATTCAGCTTGACTTTCTTAGCTTTAACTCGGGCCAGGGAGGTCTACAGGGAAGCCAACACTCCGTTTCCCAGCTTAAGGTATTGCTTTAGTTCCGGGACCCACTGTGTTTTCTGCCTAAGGGAATCAAGCCTACGCTTAAGCTCGTTGTTCCTAGCCTGCATTCTATCAAGATTCTCTTGCATGGCTCGAGATAAGCAAAGGGACTAGAAGTAAATCAAGGGAAAAAAGCAGTTGAGAATATGAAAGATAAGCAAGAGAGAAGAACAGAAAAATAGAGAAGGATAGTCCTCAAGGACGACAGACACAAAGCGCTCAACTAGGGAAGTGGCGTCAGGCTCCACCACATTCATAGAGCACTCCATGAGCCAATCATTGAAGTACAAGATGGGAAGGGCCTGGGAGACAAACTCAGCTCGAGCCGTATGACTGCACATAAGGCCACCTCAAGCAGAAGAGCTGCGATTAAAAGGAGGTGAGAACGGAATTGACTAAACATGCTAGACAACAAAAGCACCATCATGTGACTGACTAATAAGCTGAGAGGCTGGGGTTTTGGGAATCACATCAGGGACAATCTCGGCAGAAAAATAAGCAGCAGAGCCCTCCTCTTTCTTGACAAGGCGATGGTGAGGTTTTTCTGAAGAGGCTTATCGCCGGAAGCCTCAACATCAGACAACTATATGTCTTTGTCTCTCTTGTCAGCGATGCCCTCCGTATCCTTGCCTGAGGCGGGGGACGGGAGCTGGCGACATGACACATCAGTTTGGAAAGATCCCCGAGAAAATTAGCAACAAACATCTCTATAAAGGAAAACATGGCAAATGAGTCAGAGAAGAATAAAGACAAACAAATAGATCATGACATGAATGCAGGCTAAAGAAAATATAAATATAAATAAATACAAGTAGGCAAACCCAATAAACCTATATTGCTCAGATCTACAGGCCCGTCCCGAGGAGAAAGATCAATGGGCAGGGAAGGCAGCCTGATAAGCCGCAGGATGGATTCTTGAAGAACTCAATACGACCCACACTCACTGCTTCCAGGTGGTGAATAAGGGGCAGCAGGGGCGCTATCTCGGTGGCGCTGGGATGGGCACCCCGCCCTTTCTCTGGGCTAAGCGGGTAAATTGGCATCATGACCTAAGACAATCTCCTTCCTCACGAATATGAACCTACGCTTCCACTCAACGCAAGTGAGGAGGTCGGTGAAAATCTTAAGTTGTCATGTCAGAACTTCAAAAAGGTATAGTCTGGGGGTATCCGAGCCTAATGACAGAAGACCCTAAACAGGGTAATAGACGGCTCTGCCAAAAAAAGATGGCACATGACCTCAAAACCCAAGAGAAACTGGACAAAGTTTGGAGGGAGATCAGTGAGTCCATGTCCAAAGTAGCCAATGACAGATTGAAAAAAAGGATAACGGGGGAAACCTAAGGCAACATGTTTCTAAAGTTTCTAGATAGTCGACGACCATATCCCCAGGCATCTCTAGAACAGTCTGAGCACCCCCAGGAAAAATTACATGTTCTTTTATGTTAACGAAAACAAAAGACAGGAGAAGGCAAAGAGAGGTACCTGAGGAAGACGAGGGGATCGCTAGAAAATCTTTGAACAAAGCGAGAGAGAATGGAGAGAAAATGGAAGGAAGAAGATAGGAAAAAAACACGCGCAATAGGACCAAGATGTTCCCAATGAAATGATACGATGGGGGAATGATGAACCACCTCAAAAAAATTGAGCCTTAAATGATCAGTGCATGCGAGAAACCGTCAAAAGACAGACACGTTGCAAGCCTACAGACAGATAGTGTAACCACTGAACTGCTCTTTAAAGAAATGTCACTGTAAGAGCTGGGCAATTCAAATTACCAAAATCGCTTAGTTTTCCCCCCAAAATAAGAAACGTAAATTCAGGTAGGACGTGGGGAACAGGCTTCCGGCACATGAACTGCTTCTTGAGACAAGAATTATGTAGAGGATATAATCAAGCCATTTGCCTGAATTGCCTCAGACCAATCAGGTCTTGGGCTGGGGGAACTTGATATGGTCTGGGCCAATTCGGCCCAAACCATGGACTTTCAGCCCAGGCGGCAAGAGGAAATAAGCAAGCCTAGCTTGCTCGAGAAGGCAACAGAAGAAAGGCACGGGACATGCTGATGGGACGTCTCATGTCTCATTAGCCACTAAACACATATAACAAGGGGAATATGCCAGAAACAAGGTAAGATTTACAATCACAACACTATTACTAAGATACGCTCTTACAAGGCAAATATGGCTGACCGGAGTGTTGGAGCTAGCACAACCCTGCACCTTCTTGCCTGACCTTAGTATGTCAGTTTTGTAGGTTCATGCCCATACTGGATCGGAGAACATCATGAACATGAGCATAACAAATTCTAGAATTAACACCTCCAAAGAATACCTAATTGTTGCACCATTACCAATACTGAATCTGGAGCCACCACAATCACAGTTTTATAAACCACATATAATTTGAGAGATAGAACAATCACGATCGCACCATCATATACTACATGCAGTACTCCCTCTGTCTCAGCTTAAACTGCAATTTCACTATTTGACAAGTCATCACTGTCAAACTTTAACCATGTATTTGAATAGATATATAAACAATAATATTATCATATGTGATATTGTTGGATTCGTCGTAATAAGTAGTTTCTAAATATTAACTTTTTTAATTTGTTTTTATTTTACGTAGTTAAACATATTAACGGTCAAACATGAGTCTTGAAGACCGTGAAAGAAGATTCTATGCAGGTTAAGCTGGGACGGGGGGAGTATGATAAATCAGACTGGGGACCCATTTTAGACGACCTGAAGTGTATAAAATTGGAGTGGGGACCACCAAAATGGTCCAAAATGTCACATTAGCCCTATTGAAAAATTACTCTAAAATTCACAATTTTTAACATAGATGTGGTTTGAACCTTGATACTCTATGTTAAAGAAAAGATTAGTTAACCATTGAAATAAATTCCAATTTAGTGAATTCACAACCAATTAGGAGTAGTAAAGAATTTTAAAAAAAACACAACACACACACACATATATATATATATATTGCTTAAACAAGATTACAACCATTTGCCTGGTAATTTAATTTATTAGCCAAGACATGTTCATTATGCAATACCTGTGTATGTACTTTACAAAATTTGATTGACCGGAATCTCCCTATGAAGCATCTAATCTCATTTATGATCGTTGGCCACCTCTATTGGTGAAGATTCGTCATTCCTATTCATTAGGTTTAACAGAGTTTGTGAGTCCGACCATACTTGAACATCTCGAAGCCCCAAAGCTTGAACTCTCTGTAACCCCATCAGAAAGGAGCTGGCTTCCGTTGCTAGGGCCGAAGCTGCCGAAAAGTGCCATCTACCTGCAAAACCTTGCTCCTGTAAGTTTTATAACACAGTCCATGTTGCCGCTCCATGTCACATGTTTTTCAAAATGCACCATCAATTCTTAATGTGGGTAGTACTCTCGGTGTGTCCCATTGGTGAATTTGTTCTTGCCTTTGCTGTGCTCCACCGCCTTCTTGAATTTCAGTGTCCTATGTATCTAAATGTTGTCGGTTGCGTTGCATTGCCTCTTGATTAGCATATGCTATATTGACCCAGATATGAGGCACCTTTCTTTGATTATGAAAAGTTGCTAAATTCCCCTGTAGCCATATTTGCTGGATTATGTAGTAAAGAAATTGAATGAATGACTAAACATTTACAAAATTATGTGCATGAAAAGGACCAAAAAGGTAATATGACCAAATTTAAAGGACCAAAATACAAAATTTCTTGTAAACCTAAAGACTTTTTGGGATGAAAATAAAGGGTTATTTTTAATTATAAAACCACTTAGATTCCACAAATGGATGCTCTCTTTCAGCATCCATTTCGGAGAGATTTAGTTCTTAAAAAGGGAAAGATAAATGTAAAGGGGATAGAGGGGTAGACAGACGGAGAGAGACAAGGGGGTTCGGAGGGAGAGAGAAAAAAAAGAAAAAAACAGAGCTTTGACTCTCTCTCTTCAATGGCGGATTCCCACCTATGTGAACAATCCTCTGTTGACAAATTTTCTCCATCTTCGCATCTGTAACGCCAAACCTCTTTATCCACGGGCCCCCTTCCTTTGATCTTCAAACTCATCTGGGTTTCTTCTCATCCTCCTATTTCATACCCCAAAGATCAGGTACAATATTCTGTTTTTTTTCCATCAACATTGTTATTTTATTCAGCTAAACTTGCAATCTTTTGACTTGGGATTCCTTCGCTTTTGGTTTGGTAATATACGAGATTTGTACATCTTCCATATTTCTTGGAGAATCTGGGCTTTTTATTGGTTAGAACTGTTTTTTCTGCCTTTATATGAATTGGGTTCTTGATTATTTACGCTACAGTTTGATTTGACTGATTGAATTTGAATTCGTTGACATTTCATGTGTGTCACGGGTATATAAATAAAGTTCAGTTTTTTCTGATTTTTTTTCTGTTTTGCATTAATGGTTTGCTTCCAGCAGTGTATTTGGGACACATAACAAGCTAGTTGATAAGATTAGAAGAGATCCTGTGAGCTATGGGGAATTGCTGTGTGACTCCAGTTGGTGCTACCGAAAAGAGGGATAAGGGTAAAAAGAAGAACAAGAACAAACCCAATCCATTCTCCATTGACTATGGTGCTAACAATGGATCTGGAGCTGGTGCTAGTAACAAGCTTGTTGTGTTGAAAAATCCAACTGGTCACGATATTCATGAGAAGTATGATCTCGGTGGGGAGCTGGGGAGAGGTGAATTTGGTGTCACATATCTATGTACTGATGTGGAGACTAGTGATAAATACGCATGCAAATCAATTTCCAAAAAAAAGCTTAGGACTGCAGTTGACATCGAGGACGTGAGAAGGGAGGTTGAGATAATGAAGCATTTGCCGAAGCATTCCAACATTGTCACTCTTAAAGATACTTACGAGGACGATGATGCAGTTCACATTGTGATGGAATTGTGCGAAGGTGGTGAGTTATTTGACCGGATCGTAGCAAGAGGGCACTACACCGAAAGGGCAGCTGCTGTGGTAATGAAGACGATTGTGGAAGTAGTTCAGGTAATCTTTTATCCTTCCGTAAATGAATGTTTATTAGCTGGTGAAGAGTTACATATTCCTGATTCTTTTATTAGATTGCTCTTAGTTCCTCCCTTTTTTCTTCTTTTAATTGTTTGGCCGGTCAAGTTATATCTCTATCTGTCAATGCTTGAATATGCATGGAGGTTTCCGTGTTTTTTGTATCTTTTAGCCTATACCTTTACAATAGGGATTTCTGTTTCCTGGTTGATCGACTGAATTTTTCTCTGACTTTGCCTGTTCTAAATGTTAATAGTAATCCTGCATTATGGTATGCAAACTTTAAGAGAATGTTATTATCAGTCTTGTATGTGTAGTCTGATTCAAATACTTGAATGCTTCCACCCCCTACCTCCTTTTTGTGCAGTGTATCTTTTCGTATTTAATGCAATATCATCTGACAAGCTGTTTTCATGAGTTTACTTTGGCGATGAACATTATTTTGGTTGGCTGGTGTACTTGCGATGCTCTGTTAAGCTCTGTGCAGCTTTTAGCTGAATGCTCTACTCAAACTAAGTTTTACTTTTTCCTTGGCAGGTGTGCCACAAGAATGGAGTGATGCATCGTGATCTCAAACCAGAGAATTTTCTTTTCGCTAACAAGAAGGAAACATCACCTCTTAAAGCAATTGATTTTGGATTGTCTGTTTTCTTTAAACCTGGTGAGACATCTTGTACTATGTTGGCTTGGTTTAAATTGACAAATCTCAAATAGCTGTAGCTATTTGGTCTTGGACCTCAATAGATTATTTGGATTTAGAACCAGAATTTGGTTGTTGTGTTCTATTACATTTCTATTCACTCTTTTGCTTCAATAAAGTTTGAATTCCTTTTGCAGGTGAGCACTTTAATGAGATTGTCGGAAGCCCTTACTATATGGCCCCTGAAGTTCTGAAACGTAATTACGGTCAGGAGGTGGATGTGTGGAGTGCTGGAGTTATCTTGTATATCTTGCTATGTGGTGTTCCACCCTTCTGGGCAGGTATGATCCAGCACTGATTTCAAGCTGTGGAGATGTACCCTTGTCACTGATGGGTGTTTAAATATAGTGGTTACCAATAATCAACTTTGTTCAGTTTCAAGGACAACTTTAGTGTATCTTTGATAAAAATTTACCGATGAAAACCGTTGGTGGTGATTTTAATGCCTTATATGACACACTTTTCATAAGTTTACTTCTTAACACTTTGTTTAAAAGGTCACTTACTCTAGCATATATATATATATATATATATATATATATATATATAAATATATATACACTAAATAAATAAAAACTATAACTCTAGCCTGTGGTGTGATTGTTGTGATTGTTAATGTGCACTAATAATAGTATATAAGCTTTTACAGAGTTCAGTCTGTAAAGGCTTAGTTAGAAGGTGCATAGAGTAAATGCTGAGTTGACTCAGCGGCGGCCAGACAACCGCTGGGATGGATCCACAGATTTCTGTGCAATCTTTTAATGGCAGTCGTCTACTAAATCCATCTCATATTTCATTATTTGCAGAAGCTTTTCTTCTTCTTTTCTCCAGTCGGTGATGGGGTGTTTAAATAATCTACTGTTTGCTCAGTTACAAGGACAACTTTAGTGTGTCTTTCATGAAGGGTTTACCAGTGACAACCTTGGTTGATGTTAGAATAGAAACATCCTTATATTTTAATGCCTTACTTGACACACTTTTCAATAGTTTACTTCCTATCAAGAATTTATTTTTTGTTTTTGATTTATTTTGAAACTCTGATGTCTCTGAAATAAATGGAAAGGACTTAGACTTGTGCCCTAAACATAGGATTAGTTTTGTTCCCATACATCTGACATGACATGGAAGCTACCATACACATAAATTATAAGTTTTTAAACTGTTCATACTTGGTTATCAAGGCTATCTTCATTTACTTTTGAGGATGCAACGGTTGCTTTGTCTTGTTACTTTTTAGGGTCTCATCTTATGGTTGCTATCATTTGTGCAGAAACTGAACAAGGGGTTGCTCAAGCTATCATTCGCTCTGTCATTGATTTTAAGAGAGATCCATGGCCTATAGTTTCAGATAATGCTAAGGATCTTGTAAAGAAAATGCTTGATTCAGATCCAAATAAGCGACTTTCTGCTGAGCAAGTTCTTGGTAATATTTTATACGCCAAAGATATTGCAGTCATTTGCATAACATAGACTGTAAAAGGTCTGGTTTTCATTTTTGCTAATCCGTACTTGATTTCAGAGCATCCTTGGCTACAAAATGCAAAGAAGGCTCCAAATGTTCCATTAGGAGAGAATGTCAAAGCAAAGTTCAAACAGTTTTCTGTTATGAACAAGCTGAAAAAAAGGGCTCTGAAGGTAGCAATGCGACAATATTTTTACAAACTTCTGGTTCTAGATTTTCAATAATTCCTTTTCTCAAATCATCTAGAATAATCTTCTATGCCTGGACCTTTTGGGATATTTTTATGACAGGTGGTTGCAGAACATTTATCGGTTGAGGAAGCGGCTGGAATCAAGGAAACTTTTGAAACGATGGATGTTGGAAAGAAAGGAAAGATTAACCTCAATGAGCTCAGAACTGGTTTACAAAGGCTTGGCCATCAAATTAATGACACAGATCTTAAGATTCTTATGGAATCTGTAAGCTTTCTCATTTTTCTTGGCTGCTGTCAAATCTTAAAAAGCATTGTTTCAGTGCCTCTTATTATTGTGGAAACTCCTGATTCAGATGGTCCATGGAGACCCCGGCTAATCTTTTAATACTTTCCTGCAATGCCCTTTATTAGTAGCTTTTCGGTGTATGCCTTTTGTATCCAGTCGGAAATTTGGATTGTCTTTCAAAACCAATTCTTGCTCCTTGCAGGCTGATGTGGATAAAGATGGGACATTGAATTATGGGGAGTTTGTTGCTGTTGGAGTTCATATTAGAAAAATGGCAAATGATGAACACCTGCACAAAGCTTTTTCATTCTTCGATAAAAATCAGAATGGTTTTATTGAAATTGAAGAGCTACGAGATGCCTTGAGTGATGAAGGTAATGCTACTGCTGAAGATGTGATAGTCGCCATCATGCAAGATGTTGACACAGACAAGGTTAGATTTTCGTCACCTATTAATGTCTTGACTTGCAAATGAGTTCTGTTACTATGCGGTACTTGTTTTTCTCATGACCTGAAATCGACCATAATATGCAGGATGGGCGCATAAGTTATGAGGAATTCGCTATTATGATGAAGGCAGGTACAGACTGGAGAAAAGCCTCAAGGCAATATTCTCGAGAGCGGTTCAACAGTTTGAGTTTGAAGTTGATAAAAGAAGGGTCCTTGCAGCTTGGGAGTGAAGGTAGGTGATACCAGTGAGTGAAGTTGGGAAATCAATTATAGGGAATGGTATCGATTGAGTTCAAAACTACGTGACATGCTCTCTTTTCTCTTTCGAGTTTGATGTTTTCGCATTAACCGGTTGGTTGGGAGGAGAACTCCTATAAATGCAACACGTGTAGGTTGATTTTTTCGGAGATAGCTGTAGAAGAAGATCAAACCCTGATGATGATGACCAAGGAAAAGTTGAGGAGGTGATTGTTGTGTTGTACATATTCTTACCTATAGGTTTTAGAAGTCACTTCACATGGAAGAGAGAGAATGTCCTTCAGTCCCTGATTGTTTTCTGTACTCTGAATCTCATTCCCAATCCCAGTCATTTCATTAATTCTATGGAGCTCATAATCTACTTCATATGATTTCCTTTCTTTTTCACTCTAGCTTAATTCTTCTTTTACTAATTTTTCATATTAATTCTTGTTTTGTGAGATCTTCTAGATTTGTCGCGTATTTTTTTAATATGTATTTTTTAAAAGATATTAATAGTTTAGAATCATTTCAAATAGTAAAAAAGTAGTACTCCCTTTGTCCAACCTATTCTGCAAGTTGTTTTTTTGGTCAAAGGTGTCAAACTTTGACAACTTATTTGAATAGGTATATGAACCATAATCTTATCGTAAGAGATATGGTTAGATTCGTCGTAACATGTAATTTTTAAATATTAATGTATTGTGTCATTATTGTTTGTAGCTATACATATTTACAGTCGAACATGTTTATTGGAGACCGTGGAAATATTCTGTGTAAAATAAGATAGGACGGAAAGAGCAAGACATAATTAAGGGGACAAAGAGTAGCTCAATTTCGATTTAATGAAATATAGTTCACCATGGTTCAGCTAAATTAGAGCGAAAAGAACCATATTTGTGAGTATAACTTTCTTCTAATAATAGTACTCCCTCCGTCTCAGGGCAATCTGTAGAGAGAAAAATTCACTCTACAAATTTTACTATGGTGAAAATACCATTTTATTCCTGCCCTTTTCAATTTCCAGATTTGACATCCGACTCCTCCTTAATCCCTCCGCCGCCTCCTCTTCAATCTCTCCTCAGCCATCATCACTACCACCAAAAACCTAGATCTGGCCGGTGTCGAATTCAACCCGACTATATCTTGTGAAACCCCAACCTTGGGAGAACTCGCTGCCACTTTTGTTACTTCCATCTCTCCATTGCGAAACCTCAACCTTGGGAGAACTCGCCGCCATTGTTCTCGGCGAGGGGTTGCGCTAGCGGTGGCGTCGACAAGGGGTGGCACAAACGTAGGCATTGCGCTAGTGGAGGCGTCGACGATGGGTGGCACTAGCGGAGGCGAAGAGGTCGACAATGGGTGGTGCTAGTGGAGGCGGGGGCGAGGGGTGGCGGAGGGGCAGTGGCGTGTAGGCAGATGTAAAGGTTGAGGGTTTCTACTGAAGAGGAGGCGAAGGGGTTGAGGTGTTGGGTGTTCCAAAATCATATCTGGGTTTGTGGGAACAGGGTGGGGCTATGTAAAATTTTATATCTCTAAGGGCAAATATTTCTTTTAAAATGATAAATTTTACTTAAAGAGGAAACTATACAGATTTACCTGGGACACCCAAAAAAGGAAAGTGTGCAGATTCTCCAAGGATGGAGGAAGTAGCACAACAATATAGTTAGTGAACTTTTGGGAGTGGGTAATAGTACAGTAACTCTTGAAAGCAGCATCTGTAAGAGTACAACATGAGTCCCAAACAGGTAAAAGAGGTTAACATGTATAAATAAACATTTGTCATCAACAATGTTTTAACAAAGTGAGAACACACAGAACCCAGCAAGGAAGGTGAACCATGCACATATAAACATAGGTAGCACTGCTCCATTCCCAAAAGGCCACCATCCAAGTCCAGAATTCGCCAATGCTTATGCTGTCAAAACCTAGCAATGCACCTTTTATAATGTAGAATGCAAGTGGAGGACACCCGAGAAAGGCGAATATCAGATTACAGATTCCCTGCAAAACAGCTCTCACGCCACGAGGTCTGGCCCTCAACGGGGCAGCCATTAAACACATAGGAACCAGCAGCAAGGCTCCGATTTGAGCTGTTGCAAAGTTGATGATTGACATTAAGCAAAGTCCGATGAAGGCAGATGCAACTGTCACTGATTTCAAATATGTGTATTCTTTTCTCAGAGATTCGGCATTTTTGGGGTGTGGATGAGATGATCCCAAACTAGTTAAGAAGAGAAGGCTGATCACCGAGGACACAATCCAGATCATAAGGCTGGTACCCGGGGTGGACTCGGGTATATGGGAGTTAAAGCAAGGAAGAAATGTCATAAAGCCACCCCACAAATGAACAATCAGTACAGTTTTTGCAGTTGCTAGCCATCTCCATGATCCAAATTTGTTGGAAGCTTTATCGGAGGCTGATGTGGCAACTTCGTGCTCTTTAGAAGCACTGGAAAAAAGTGCAGCTGCAACCACGGGAAGGGGAGCAACAAGCAATCCAAAGGGAGTCATGTAAACTGATACTGAGACAAATTTGTTTGGAGATATCAGAAGATAGAGAAAAAATGAGTGGTGAAATTTCTCGAGCAGGTTATTTATACACCTTACAACTCCTTCGATTAGCCTGCAAAATGGGAAAAAATCTGAGTAAATATGGATAAAAGTAAAATAACATGTAACTGCAGTAACAAGGAGACTGCAAATTTATCATCACAGGCAACAAAATGAGAAAAGGACACATATCAACACTAACACGTGCAGTAAAAATCACTGTCAAACTCACAAAATAACTGCATATACGTAGAATAATTATGATATACCAACCTGCCACTTCGGATGAGGAACTCAGTTTGGGGGTTTCTATAACTTGTCGGCAGTTGGCGGGCAATCTCTACAGTTATTGCATCTACTTGATAATCTCTGAAAGCTCCATGCGGACCAGTGGGAACACCTAATGCCTAACAGAAACAAAATTTCCAGGCCTTCAGAGACATAGCCACATCAACACTAGCTTAAAAGACGAACAAGACAACAAAATCTGAGTGAGAGGCATGAGCTCCAAACTCCGAAGTCATACAGAAAGTCCATTACCATGGTAGATAGATTTTAATACCTGATTATACAGAGAACTAACAAGTGTAGCAAATCCCTCAACATATTCTGTAACAGGTATATCAAATTTCCATTGAGGATTTAGGCTTCGAGCTACTTTCCCGAATGACTCGAACAGCCCACCCAGGCCCTTTAGCCACCAAGAGTTCAGAAAATACTGCACTTTATCAATCCTCACTCGCAAACCCTGTCCATGAACTGCAAGGTAGTTCACAACATTGATCAAATCGAGGTTTGGCATCTGGCCATTAGATGCTTCAGCATATATACTGAGTGCATCCCTGTCGAGCTCAAAACTACTCTCCACTACCTTAACGACAAGAGCAGCGGCCATTGTACCAGCTCGTCGAAATGTATCTGAAGTTCCTGTCTCAGTCACACTGCTTATTTCTTGGCACATTTCTTTCCCTAACTTACCCAAACCACCAAATTGAGGTGTATGGTACTCTCTCAGCCAGGCATCCACAGCAGCATATTCTCCATGTTGTGAATCTGATGCTAGCCATACGAAATCTTTGGCCAACCATGTAACTCGAGATAGCAGGGAGAAGATAGAATAACCAATGCCTAGTGATAACACCTCACCAGCAGTGATCTTTGAAGAATTGTAGGGTGTCACCAATACAATAGCTTCCTTTCCATCTCCACGCGGAGCTCTTATAATTCCGACCGTATTTATAGCATATGATGAACAGCTAAAATTATCTTGGACAACTCCAGGATCTGGACTGGAAAAAAAATGCAAAGGATGATATTTATTTAGTTGAGGTCTGAATTTGTGATAATTAACTTCGCCACCCAATACTGAAATATGTTCCCCTATCAATGTTGGAATACCTCTGCATCCAAACAAGAAAAGGCACAGTTAGTTGGACACAAGTACACGGGACAAATTTTACTAGGTAGGAGATATAGATGGGAAAATCCACCACTTGTACAGGGAGAGTTAAAAGCGTCGACTTTACAACCAGCTCAGTGTCAGCAACATTATATTATGCAAAGGCAAAAAAATACATACAAGCCTGAACTTGAAAAACTTGAACTTGAGCTCAAAATCTGGTTCAGAAATCTGTTAGCCTCCAAAACATAGTCACTAGAGAACATGGGGACGGCAGATCCTGTTGACACCAAATTAATTGAACAGAATCAGAATTAAGGAATCAAACGCAACACCATAAAATATGACAAAAATGGATGCAGATTTTCACTTTTTCCAGCAACATCTTTCACAAATTCACAATGCAACAACAGACAACAACAAAGACTCCATCCCACTATGTGAAGTCAACTGTACAGCACAAATCATACAGCCTCATCGTGGTTCAGACATATAGATCCCAACATTTACATATTCGAACATAGCATATCCTTCTTTATATCTCTTAACACAATGTAACACCAACAAAATAAATTACATTCACATACATAGTTACAAGAAGCATTCTAGTAAAACTAAATTCAAGACTAACCAGGCATGAGGGCATTTTCGTCAACGTAGGTGTTCTTGGCGAGGTAAGGTAAAGCCAAGAGAGCCAAAATCCCAGCAACATAGCAGGCTACACTGAAAGACACGAGAGCAGTAAATTTTGATGAGCAATGAGATTGGAGATGGTAAAAAGGGGTAAAGTTGAATAAATTTACCTGACGAGGGTGCTGCGAGCCATGAGGAAGAGGCCCAAGAGCAAAAGAGGCCGAGGGTTTGGCTTCGCCGCTGCCTCTGAATCCGCCATGGATGCTGATGATACCTGCTTAGGTTGCACACATTACCTTAACTAGAATCAAGGATTTCTAATGAGTTATGCTTTCCATATTTAAAATTTCTACTTACAGCAAAAATCATATATTCCCTCATTAAATTGCACAAAATTTTTTCACAGTCTCCAACACACAAATTTGGCTATTAATTTATTTAACTATGTATAATATCGGTAAACAATGAATCCAACGATATCACATACAACAATATTATTGTTTATACTCCCTCTGGTCCTCCAACTATGTCTCTTTCCTTATTGGGATGGTTTTTTTATTTTGTCTCCTTCTTCTTTTGGTAAATACTAGGTTATTTTCATCCACACGTCTTACTTTTTATACTCACAATTCAATCTCCACCTCTCCTTTATCTTTTCAAAAAAATTTGTGTCATTTTCATGAGGCCATATATAGTGGACCAGAGGGAGTATATCTATTCAAATATGTAGTCAAAGTTTTCCTAGTTTGATTGAATCTTTGATCTTGCGCAATTTAATCCAGGACGGGGAGTAGCCAAATTGACTTCTAAATTTATCTCTTAATATATACCTTAATCTTGATTTGATATTTGTTTTTAGATCAAAGTCCATATATAACCCTAAATAATTGATGAAACTGCAGATATAACCCTGTGATAATTGAAAGTGCAAATATAACCCTAGATATTTAAGTTATGTGCAAATATAATCTTCTCCGACGAATTAAGATCGAAAATGAATGAATAGTCAATTTTACCCCTCTGAAAAAAACAAAAAAAAATCCTTCAAATTAAATGCTTACCACCTCACTGGTGCTGCTCCACTTCACCACCAATTCAACAAACTCTTCAATGCCATCATATTTGTAACTTTCATTGAAAAGATGAGTATACGCTCGAAATTTCTCCAATGCAAAATCAGAGAGATTGGCCATTTTGAGAGAGGGAAGCCCAGATCCAGACCATCCGCTACACTCCGCTATCGATTTCCAACGCTGCCGCTATAGATTTCCAAGCTGCCACTCGCTCGTAACCTTCTCTGAGCTTCGATTTCCCCTCCAGATCCTGATTCTCCTAGTGGCGGTAGGGGTTGCGAGGAAGCCCTAGCGGCGGGTGACGGGTTTCAAATGCGGGTGACTGGGCTCGACTCGCCGGTGTACGGTCTCTTCCCCATGGAGAAAGAAGGCACCGATCAACACTGCCGAATCCACTGCCATGAGGCTGAGCTTCCCGACGTTGGGGTGTACGGGCTTACGGGCGTGCGACAAAAGCGGCTCTGGAGTTCTTCATCACCAATGTCGGTGGTGTCCCTGCTTCAGGCCTCACGCCACCACCTCCGCCTCTATCTTTGTCGTCGATGGCGAGTTCTACTCCCAAGGGTAAGATTTTTTCCCCGAAAGTTGAAATCAATGTGGTTCTTCGTTGGTTGCTTGGTTGATTGTGTGGGAACTGATGGTTTGGGAATTTAATCTTATTAATTACTCAAGAAACCATTGAGCTCCACCGCTTGTTCCGATCTCTGGCGGAGCAGTGGAACTTCAAAGGCAGGGATCGGCGTCTGGTGAATTGGTGGTGGTGGTGGATTGGTGGCAGAGCTGGGTGGTGGAAGGTGGTGGATTGGTGGTGGGATGGCGAGGCTGGTGGTAGAGCTGGGTGGTGAGGGCATTTTTGTCTTTTAAAATTTTGTATAGCTTAGAATGGCATTTTGGTCATTTTCAATCGATCAATGGCCGAAAATGACCAGTCAATGCCGGAATAATGGTTTTAGGGTTATATTTGCACTTATGTATGATAGTTAGAGTTATATCTGCGCTAAAAAATAACTCAGGGTGATATTTGCACTTTCTCCAACATATAGGGTTACATTTGCATATTACCCTTGTTTTTATTTATTGGAGCAATGTTCTTGTAATTTTTAATTGATACTCTTTGAGTATTTATATTATTGAATATGTGTGGATCTATCTTCATTATAAAATTGTAATTGAATCAGATGATGAGGGGATAATATTTATGTTCCCGGGATCTTATTCTACAGGTGTTATGAAGCATTAGGACGATTCCAGACATTATGATGGTCAGGAAGGAATTCCTTACATCAGTGACGTCGTGTTACAAGTTTGGGCTTATCATCCAACCTCAACGCAACCTCATGCCTGCATGCACTTCACAACTTGTTGCGGTCCCTGCCGCTCAATGCGTGTCTGTGAACCGATCTCCCTAAACCGCGTCGCACACGCCTATGGGTCATCTAGTGCCGACCGGCCGGCCAACACGCTAAGTGTTGAGTCACGGCCCGAGAAGACATGTCCCAAGCTCCTTGTCCCAGAAATCTTCTTTTTTGCTTGTAAAACTTAGCTATTAAATTAGCTTAGTCTCCTTCTTTAAGGTCTAGGCCTGCGTGCCTTGTTTTCTTTGACCTTTTTTCTCCTTTGTACTTGGTACTTGCATTTACTTCCGTACACCATATATGTGGAGTACTGAGCTACCCATATCCAGTTACCTTTTTGCAATATATTGAAAACGAGCATTTGCTCCCCAAGACTTGCTCCTAATCTAAACTCGCGTGTGTGTATTTCCGCTCACATACGTCCACACCCCTCTAAATGCTTGGTGTGCTGAGAGCAACCAAGCTGAGGTACGACGTGCGTGGGAAACAAGCGGTAGTCGTGACACTTTAGCACAGCTAGGCCACATGGTTAACCCCCTTAGAGGGTGACCCGTCAGTTGGTATCAGAGCTCAAGCAATCCTTAAGTGCAACCATCACTATGTCGAAGAAGACCGATCTGTTGGAGAACATTGAGAGAGTTCTCTTTAGTGAGGCACAAGGGCCCGGGAACCTAGCTGATCGAGTGGATCAGATGGAATAGGATGTTGCCATTATTAGTAAAGACATCGAGGTAGCTAACACGAAGGTAGCACGTTAGGATAAATAGATCGCTGAGCTGAGGGTAGCTTTGACATCTCGCGAGTCTGACACTGTTGAGATAAGAGGCACCATTGAGCAGCTTGGCAGAGACGTGCACGTACTCATGCAAGATGTGGCCAACTTGTCCCAGTATGGGGGCGTGGCAGTGGTGTCCGTGTTGTACACAAATGGAAAGTCCCTGAGCCTAAGAAATATGGCGAGGCACGTGACGCAAGAGAGTTTGACAACTTCTTGTACGAACTGGAGCAATACTTTAAGGCGACCGAGATGGACTCGGAAGCTGAGAAAGTCACTGTTGCTATGATGTACTTGGAGGGCTCTGCTATGGTGTGGTGGTGATCCCAAGATGCGGAGATAAAGGCAAGACGCCTGGCCATCGACACATGGGATAAATTGAAGCTCAAGTTGAAGAAACAATTCATGCCCACCAACGTGAAGAAGGATCATGCATTGTTGAGACTCGGGACACTGGCGCAAACAGGCAGTATAAAAGAATACGTGTTGGCTTTCCAGACTTGTATGCTCGATTTGCCTAATCATTCGGAGGATTACAAACTCCATGACTTCAACCAGGGATTGAAGCCGTTGGCTAAACTCAAGTTAAGGAGATCTCATTGTACTGGCTATAACTCAGCGGTGGCATTCGTCGAAAGTCTGGATGACTATGGGGGCGGAGGATCGCAAAGAGTTAATAGGGAGGTGAACAATTCTACTGTTGCCAAGGTGGGAAATGGTGCGGGTGCGAGTTCCCCAAGGTGCGGAGTAGCTTTAGGCCATGTCCAAGCGGATGAGGTAGCTACAGGCCCAATTCGGGTGCGGGAAGGAATGGGCAAGTGCGGCTAGTTCAGTCGGGTCCAAACCAAGGTGAACTGACAAATCGGGAAGGCGCGACTTATGTGCAAGACGTGTAAAGGTAATCATGCCCTTGTTGATTGTCCAACAGAGCAGATGATCACGGTTATGTTGCTTAAGGACTCGAGACAAGTCAGGGAGGCACTGAGCGAGGTAAGTTCAAGAGCATTCGTCTGAGGAGTCTGGGCCTGAAGAGGAAGAACCATGCTCTATGGGAGTATTGAATCTGCAGTGTAATTCCATGGTGGGATCAATAGAGCCAGGGCGGTTGAATCCGTTAACGGAGCCTAAGATCGACTGGGTGGTTGATGCAGTGCGAGCAAAGAGAGTTGCGACTCAGTCAAGCAAAGCGGAGAAGACCGCACCTAAACTTGACAAACCTGAAATTGTCTGTGTGAAACCAATGTGTCATGTCGATGGAGCATTGATGTACATGGACATGCGCGTGAATGGAAAACCCATCTGAGCGATGGTCGACACTGGAGCTAGCCATGTGTATGTCTCCGAATCAGAGGCATCCATATTGGGGCTCAAGTCAGAGAAAGTTGTGGGTAGGATGAATGTCGTTAACAGTGTAGCCCAACCAGTGCTAGGTGTTGCGAGGCAATGCTTGGTCAAGTTTGGCACCAGAGACCACAGTGGATTTTCGTGTTGTTAAAATGGATGAATTTGGTTTAGTTCTCGGCGTGGAATTTTTTAGAGATGCACGGATTGTCGTACACATATGACAATTGCCTTTACGCCTTAGGCACCAATTAGTGCACGATTAAAGAGACTGTAAGGAGTTCACCCGGGGGTAAATTCTTCGCTTTGTAGGTCATCATCTACATAAGACAAGATGAGGACCACGGTCTAGCGGATCTCGGCGGGGAGAACAAAAATAAAGGGTCAGAAGGGTCTACACAAGCAATGGGTTTGCCCAATGGATCTGAGAAGCTTTGTGAAAAAATTCCAAGGATTGAGTATGTTCTGGGTCGCTCCTCGGATGCAAGAGATGAAGATTTGTTGAGCAAGGAGGATATGAAGCATTCTTTGGTTGCCAAGAAAATCTGGATTCCAAAGATGCATCTGTCGGTTGGCGCGCCCCATTAAACTTCCCATTTTAAGTCGTTTAAACAAGATAAACCTTGCAGACCTCGAAGAGGAAAGACGTCATCATTCACATTAGCAACCCCTTGTTTTCCCACAAGGTAGGAGGTAGAAACGTGAACGAGTGATGGTGTGTACCGGACAACATCCAAGGTTAGACATTCATTCGGTCGTTGATCAAGGAATGAGTGTTATAAAATCAAGCCAACTCAAAATGGAACTGAAGAGAAGTTGAGGACCGCGGTTACATCAGAGTACACCAGTGCCAGCAAATGAATCAACCCCTTTCTTAAGGCAGAAGTGTACAAGACAAGTGTGGGTATCGAAGAACCTTGGAAGATTGATGGCTCCAAGGATGTTTGCCGAATTGAGTAGGGGAGAATGTTACGTGGTTGGGCTTATCACCCAACCTCAACGCAACCCCATGCCTCCATTCACGCCACAACCGTGCTACGGTTACGGTCTCTCTAAACCGCACCGCAAAACGAGTGTCTACAAACCAGTCTCCCTAAACCGCGCCACACACGCCTCTGGGTCATCCAGTGCCAACCGTCTAACCGTTCACGGCCCAGATTTACCCCCCTGCACCCGCGACATGCTGTACACAATGCCCGAGCCGTTTGTGCCCAATGCCCGTGCGCAATGCTCGGTTGCCCCGCAGGCCAGCACGCTAAGTGCGGAGTCACGACCCAAGAAAACATGTCCCAAGCTCCTTGTCCCAGAAGTCTTCTCTTCTGCTTGTAATAAACTTAGCTAGTAGATTAGCTTAGTTTTCTCATTTAAGTTCCAGGCATGCGTGCCTTGTTTTCTTTGACCTTTTTTAGCCTCTGTACCTGGTACTTGTAATTACTTCCGTACACCATACGTGGAGTACTGAGCTACCCACATCCCGTTACCTTTTTGCAAATGTATAAAAAATGAGCATTTGTTCCCTAGTTGTCGGGCCTTATATTGCATCAGTGGCTTGTGTGTGTGAAGCCTTGCTCCTAATCTAATCTCGTGTGTGTATTTACACTGTACATACGTCCACGCCCCTCTAAAGGGTTGGTGTGCTAAGAGCTACCAAACTGAGTGCGATGTGCGTGGGAAACAGGCAGTAGTCGTGACACTCTAGCACGACTAGGCCGCACGGTTAATCCCTTCAGAGGGTGACCTGTGACACGCCGTATATTGGGATCAATTTTTTAGGCCTTCGTGGTGTCTGGAGGATTTCAAATTCCAAGTCTAAAGAGAAAAATAATAAATCGAGAACAGTTGTATATATTAGCAAGACAAAATACGATGAACGACCATAGTAAATAGATGACAAATTAGCCACCATAAAGCACATGGTCGATGAACACATCTACAAAAGAAGCTTGAGAACCTCAGTAAAGGTAAACTGGAAAGAAAACTGTCTATAAGATATGTTATTAGTAAAACACGACGTTGCAAAACTAGTCATAAGACGAACTAAGAAAGGCTCGAACAAGCAGGATTTGATGAAAACGCCGAAGTGAACAAGTTTTAGTCACACAACATCAATACATCGCAACATTAAGTCATCGTAACTAAAGCATGTTTACATCTAGGTGCGTAAAATACAAATACTCAACCTCGCACATGTAGAACTTCTGACAAAAATGTGGTAACATGCTTTATTTTAAAAAAATATATTTTAAAGCCAGCTAGCAAATGCCGGTAACATTTGGTTTTGGGACCCAAAAGGCAAACTAAAGAAATTACAACAATGAGATACTCATTTTAATCCATTTGTTTTTTTTGGAAAATATTGTGAAATTTATTACAAAACAAACTAGCTTTGGAACTACAAGCTACCCAACCTATAAGGGTGAGTAGTGATATTAACATCTGAAGAGACTAGATGTGAACTCCAAGCGAGATGTTGGATTCTTATCCGATTCACGATCATGCCTCGTACTAAGTGGTGCACTCCAAACGTGGTTGTACAATCCTGAAAGTGGGCAAGTATGCTAGAGAACGATAAATTGCCATCAGCCAGTTATCGTTCTCGAATAATACTCCACCCCGCCCTAATGTAGCCAAACCCACACTTGTGAAATACAGTGTGTGTTCGTTAGTTATGCAGCCTATCGTCCCCTTAGAGTCAAGCCGCCGCGAGTTTAGACTTCTCCTCACATTGGTTTCCCTTTACCTCCGTAAAAAAATGGATGGACTGATGGACATTCACCATCATCCTCTATCTCGTCGTTCGCTGATCTCAATCGGCGATCCTATATTGTACAACGTCAAAATAATCAATACACATACACATAATGTGTAATAATAACAAAAACATTCACACTTGCAACCTACATGAGGTTTCCTAGAAGATCCTGCAAGGGATATTACCCCAATATGTGCCACCAGTAACATAAATGATTCCCAAATAACCCACCTAGTTCGGACTACCATCAAGTGGTCATGATTTTCACTGGAAGCAAGTTAATCTCTTAATGGAGATATTAATTTTTTTTATTGAATCTTTATTTTGTAATAGTACATACGATCAATATGTAATTTAGAATCGTTGCAACAAATTAGTTATTGCTAAATGCTAGTTGTATTAGATGTCATTTCCACTTATTGTAATCACTACCAGACCTTTTTTTTCCAACATCTATAAATTATTATTTTCAGAAAAAAAAAGTTACCCACAAATTTGAAATATGAATTGTGTTTTGAGAAATACTAGTGGAGTACATTCGCGTGTTGCGCGATGTCATTAATTAAAATATTGAAATTAATTTTTATTTAAAATTTTAAAGTTAAGTCATTTAAGGAAAATTATATGAGTCATGAAGTGAAATAATTAATTTAGTTGAAAAACGTTAAATATTGAATACAATAAAAATTGATTAATTTATAATATTTCATTCAAATTATTTAAAAATTAATTATTTATATGTTGACATTCATTTTAAAAGGTTATCATATTATATGTATATATCTCATTGCAATGAATAAAAATAAATATCAAATGTCCTTATTAGTCTCACTAATTATAAAATATCCTCATTTAATAATTAGTCAATCTAAAATAAGCCTTTTTCGTATACAAATAAATAAATAAATATGTATACATATTTCTATCAAAATTACTCTATATTTTAACAAGTTATGATTGATTATATATAGTAAAGACTTAAAATCAGTAACATATTATAATATTTGCATGTTAATAAGTTATGGTTGATTATACATAGTAGAGAATTAAAACCAGTAACATATTATAATATTGGTACATAAGTTATTTTTAGATAATTTTTTGGGCTCAGTGTAGTCAAAATGACTCAAATACCCCTAGTTGACAGACAAAAAATAAACAATATCTATTATAGATTAATAATATTGGCATATAAGTTATTTTTAGACAATTTTTTGGGCTAGAGTAGTCAAAATGACTCAAATACCCCGGTTGACAAATATAAAACAAACAATATCTATTATAGGGTGTTTGGATATATAAATTATTTTTAGATTATTTTTTGAGGTTAGGGTAGTCAAAATGACTTAAATATCTCTAGTTAATAGATAAAAAATAAACAATATCTATTATATGGTGATACATATGGCAGCATAAAAAGGCAAAAAAAAAAAACAGAAAAATGCAAATCGGATAATTTAGGGAAAACGTGGGTGCGTATTATTTAGACCCACACAAATTTGGGTCTGAACAGGCAACGCACGAAAAATGCTTATCAATAAAATACGAAAATGAACCCAAACGAGCAAAAGAAGGCCAAAAGATCAAACAAAAGTCGCACGCCGGAAGTTTATGATACTATTATCGCATTTCTCTCACCTACTCACTCACTGAGTCAGCTCACCGAGTTCCGGCCATGAACCAGTCCATGCATATTCGGATTCAAGCTCCTCCGCTGTAAGTCCTGCACTTTGAACTTCATCTTTTGCCTCTTAAATTCAGTTGCCAGTATTCGCAGAGTTGTGTGTTTTTTTCTTTCTAACGCGCAATCAGGTGCTCATGGAATCACATGTTTCTTGCGTTTGTGTGTGTGGATGTAATGCCTAGGATTTGGATTTCTATACGGAATCTGTGATGAAGAATGTTAGTGTTAGTATGACTACTATCGAAGTTTGGGCGTTTAGTGAGATAATTTAGTGCTCTGGCTGCTGCCCCTTCAGTGAAATTTCGCTGCTTCTCAAAAATTTGATTTGGTTTATGATTGGGTTGGGTTGTCATTGTGTTCAGGGTGGATCAGTTGACCTGCTGAATGAAGGATACACGTATAGACAATTGTTTTGATGTTAACATAGCAACTTGTAAATTCGAAAATTATGCTTATTTTGGTGGAGGCATAAGAGATCACATTATCCATTTTATAAACATAACGAAAATGTTACTCATACAAGGCTCTAATGAGCTATAGGTATAGCTTAATGATTTAAACTTGTTTGACCTTGCGAGTCAATTGATGTAGTTAATGGACGTGTTGAGGCTGAGATGAATTTGGATTTAGTTTGGTTAAAGTTTTATGTTTTAACGTTCCCAGCCTCTTTCCACGTTCCAGCTCGTCTTCTCATCGGAGTTGTCCTTGCTATGGAGTGGAAGCAAGCTGTAATGCTCGTATTTTAAAGGCATCTCTGGTATCGAAATGTTCAGTGGGATGGAACAAAACTGGTTCTGTATCTTCTGGGCAGCAAATCTATAAATGTGCATCACAGATGGGTGCTTTTGTCACTTCAAAGGATAGCGAAGCACCAAGTATGCCTATTATTGGTGATGAAAATATAGGTGTATTGCTACTCAATCTTGGTGGTCCTGAGACTCTGGATGATGTGCAGCCATTTTTGTTTAACCTTTTTGCTGATCCAGTGAGTTCTTGAAACATTTATGTATGAGAAAAGTGTTCGGATTCTCTTAAGCTCATGTACCTTTGTTTGCCTGGGAGGTCAAATAATTTCTTGGCTTTTCTTGCCATTGGATAGGATATTATCCGGCTGCCAAGATTGTTTCGCTTCCTTCAAAAGCCCCTTGCACAATTTATATCTGTTGTCAGAGCACCCAAGAGCAAAGAAGGTTATGCTTCAATTGGTGGGGGATCTCCTCTTCGACAGATTACTGATGCACAGGTAACAAAAAGTTCACTTCAAAAGTGTTGTGTGCAAAACAGATATTAAGTGAAATGGCGTGCAAAGATTATGCTTTGAAAGTATATGCCGTGCATGGTTTTTTGTTGTTTGTGGAACTCAAAATCTCATGAAAAATCCATGTAAGCATCTACCGCTCAACTCATTGATACATTCGGTTATTCTAGTGAGCATCTCCCATGTTATTTTCCATGCAGTCATGGAAATGATGTATTTGCACAATTTGATGAATTTTTTTTGAGAAAGAAGCATGTGATGATTCTGCAACTGAATATGGGTGGGATTCATGAGGAAAATATTTTTCTGGTCAATCTGAATGCTGATTCTAGTGTGAATGAAAGTTATGGCTTCTTTACAAATTCACATAAGAGTGAAGCAAATAAATTGGCATCATAAGTTTGTTATTCCGAAGCTTAAAATTCACACTTTACTACAGTTTTTAGTGTGCGAGATTTAAAGTGGACTCTGCTATTTCATTTTATTCATTCTTTAAATGGAAGGATGTTTGTTCTAGTCTATGAAGGCCAAATGGCGCCTTTCGCATGATGTGGAAATTAAGGACCTTAATTTATATCTCTCTGTGCTGTCTGGCTACCAGGTTGTTTTGTAATCCTTGTTTAAATAAATACGTCAATTAGGTATTGATGTCTAAGTGAAGCAGTTTAAATGGAAAATTAAGTTCTTTCTCTCTCGACTGGGTGAGAGTATATCAATGGTATGAAACATATCTTCAAACAGATGGCCTCATATATTGCATGATTTAAAATGTGTTGCTCGGCTTCCCAAATACTCAATAAAAGATTTGTTTAAATTATAGGCTGAAGAATTGGGAAAAGCCCTTCGTGCAAAGAATGTCCCGGCTAAGATATATGTTGGTATGCGCTACTGGCACCCATTTACCGAAGAAGCTATTGAGCAGGTACTTACCTTTGATTACAGTTACGCCTAATTTTTCATCTTGTCATGCTATGGGTGCATTTTCTTATCTTAAAACTACATCTGCAACTTCCAACTTTGTTTAATGTACTACATAAGAAACTGAAGCATGTTTTGGGCCTGATTGATTTTTCTTGTGTCTTTTTGTTTGTAAGCCATAAAATGTTTCAGCATATGAACTATCATCTATAAATGAGAAATATGGTTTCCTGTTGGCCCGGATGCATCCTTGGGAGGCACATTTAGAAACTTTCCAAAGTAGAGGTATTTGCTCGAGGAATAAGCTTATGACTATTCTTTGAAGTTGTGGAGCTGAACTTGATATGTAAAGGATTGCTTCTACTAAGAACTTGATATGTAAAGGATTTCTTTGCGTCACTTTTTTAAAAAGTTTCTAAGCTGACACCATAGGTTCTTAGTAGAAGTGGTTCTTCTGCTAGCTGGGTGAAAAGGAATAGTATAAAGAGTGTATAATGTGATGATTGCATGACGGAATTGTTACTTCATGGTTAAGTCCTATTCAATGCAGTCTTAGTTGAATGAAAATGTTCAAGCCATCAAGATCATGTACATTTTCAAAATGTTTATGCTCACTCCGAACCAGAAATAACTTCTTACTTTCCTTTTTAGTTCGTCCCTCAAATAACTTCCCGTTTGTAAATTTTCCACATATAGTCATTGAATCTACCAAATTTACCCTCATTAAACCCTCTAATTTACCATTATTTGCTACTTTTTGACACTATTCATGACATCACTCTTGCAAAAGCTTTCAAAAGCTGATTTTTGACATCAAAAGATGTTACCACATCAACTTGCAAAAATATTGAGCCAAAAGCACATAGGAAGTTGATTGTGGGACGGAGGGAGTATATTTTTTTATATAAGATGTGGACATCAAGAAGGCAACCCGAATATCTCAAGCAGAATCATTTCCTCTTGAACATATAATTTTGGTGCAATATTCCGCTAGACAAATAGAGATGAGAAATCTTGAGGTAGGTTCCATGTATTCATGGCTATACTGTGTTTCAGAAAAGCAATCTTAAGCTGTTAATTGTCCTAACTATTCCAGGTTGTCTCCCTCAATAAATCCCCAAGACTTCAAAATGTAAACGAGTAGATTTCTAAAAAGATCTAAAAAGATACGGTTATTGTATGTACTGTCAGATTTACTAGATTCATGAACAATATTCATGTTTGTGACTTTTGGACTTCTTTGTTGTTTTATCTTCTCTTCTTTAAGGCCTTTGGGGTCTGTTCTTCCTAGTCTTTTTTTTCTTTCTCTTTCTCCAATATTCAGTATTTTGTTTTATAAAAATATTAAAATTTGCATTGACAGTTGTGATAGATGTATTGGGAATCTAGAAGTCAAAGATTGAAAATGTAGACCAAGGAGAACAAAACTTGGTGTTTGTGTGAGTGTTTTTGTGTGTGTGGGGGTGTGGGGTGCTAGGATCAAACTGAATGTGCATCAGTTAATTTAACTTTGGATGCCATGTGGTGTTTTTCTCCTCATTCTTTTGAGGGTTCATGATGTCTCTAGCATTCCAGTATTGCATAATTAGACCCAGGAGTGTATTATAGATATTGATTTACTGCTCCTCTTTGAGTATTAGATCAAGAAAGATAAGATTGCAAAGCTTGTTGTGCTCCCTCTTTATCCTCAATTCTCAATATCAACAAGTGGTTCAAGCCTTCGGCTTTTGGAGGGTTTATTCAGGTTAGAACCTATCTTCATGCAGATTATTTCTTAATTGTCTCTTACAAATTTATGACTATAATGTCTATTGACTTCTAGGGAGGATGAATATCTAATCAACATGCAACACACTGTAATTCCTTCCTGGTACCAGCGTGAAGGATATATAAAAGCCATGGCTGATTTGATTGAAAAGGAGTTATATAAATTTGACTTGCCTGAGGAGGTGGTGTTTTGTTTGCAAATGAATCTTGGACTCCAGAAACATTACATTTATTTGGTCTGATATGAATGCACTGAAGTCTTTTGTGTTTTGTGGTTGATGACTGCATCATTATCAATAACTATCAGGCCTAAGCATCATTGTTATCCTGCTTGCATTGAAACTGTTCTGTTTCTTGTCTTTTTTCTTCAATAGATAGATCATTTGTTGTGTGGAAATGAAATTTATCAAGTGCTTCAATCATTTTTTGTACTGGATGTTAGGAAGGAGCCATATTCCTTGGTTGACGTGCCCCTTGATAAAGTAATTCTTTAACCTGTTTTTCTCTGAAAAATAAATGAGTTTGTTTACTTTATTTAGGCTTCAAATGTTTTCTTAAAATCTGATTATCTGAGTTATGGACTTATGGGATAGTATGTTGACAATACCATCTCTCTAGAATAGGATTTTTTTGGCTAAAAATGTAGATTTAGCTGAGGATGAGAAGGCACTGCTTATTCTGAGGTCGTCGCCTTTTTTTCATGGGCAAAAGTTGCCACCCAAATGGGTGATCAATCTACCTTTTCGGTTTGAAGCTGTTTGGATTTACGAGTTAGTACGAATGTCTCATGGCAACATCAGAGTCTTAGGTGAAAAAATGTCGTAGTGTCACCATATTTCAGGCTTACAACACATCAGAAGCTACGGGATCCCAGGAAATTCCTGCTACATTCTATTAAATTCTCATTTATTACTCTTAGCTTGGATGTTTCTGTTGGCTTCAACTCAAATTCTTATCCTCTCACGAGTTTTGGTTCCAAGAATTTTTAGCCACCAATGGTTTTATAGCTAGCTTGTACATAGATAATCCCCCCCTGTTCACTGCATAGCCAGTGGACAAAAATAGCTTGAGTTAACAAGCTTCTTCGTTCTCTGCTTATGAATCTATTATATTATAATAATTCCAGATTACTTTTAAATTGCTTCCAGCAAAGTCTAAATAATGGGAAAAAGAGGCATGCACTCTTAGTAGTTGAGAATAATCACTAGTTGACCATAGACTGTACATTTTCTCAACTTCTAGCCTTGTCATTCTTATCGATTCAATATATATTTTGTTTCCCCCTAACTGATTATTGAAGGAATTTGTGTAGTATTTGGTGAATGTGTCTAGCATCCATGCATGTTGTAAAGACTACCCATTCCTCAGTTCCTTATCCTCCAAGTTCATTAGCAGAATACAGGAAAATCCAATCGCCAATCAGTCCAAGCGTCTCCATCTTGTGCCTATTCTCGTTACTTCTAATTGCTTTCTCTTTTTAGTGTTCTGGCTTATTTCCAATTTGTTTCCACGCAGATCTCTCAATTTTTTAAAACTTCTTAGAATTTTCTTTTATAATGCTCTTTTATGTGTATGCTACTGTGGTTATGAACTCTTAATTTGTTCATTCAGGTCATGATTTTCTTTAGTGCTCATGGTGTGCCACTTGCATATGTTGAGGAAGCTGGTGATCCTTACAAGGCTGAGATGGAGGAATGTGTTGATTTGATAATGGAAGAACTTGAGAGCAGGAAAGTAAACAATGCATATACTCTTGCCTATCAGGTATTGTTTTTGTTAGTCTTTTTTGTTAATAGTTGCATTATAGGAAATTGACTGGAGTAACCAAGTGTAACGTAAAACTTAGCTTTCTTTATATTATTTGGCTGACTCTGCTTTGTCAAGACATTGTGCATCTTAACATCTCCATCTCCCTTTGAAATCAAGTCCCTAAATTTATTATCACATGGATTGTTGTGATCCCAGGGACTGTCTCATGGTAGTAAAGCTATTTCAGTAATACAAGTGGTCTGTTTCCTCCCTCACCGTTTTTTATGAATGTATCTAATTGGAAGAAAGTGTGAAATAGAATAGAATAGTGAAAGGATGGATTCTGTATTATCATTTGTATGTCAAATTACAGTTGTTTTTATATGGTTGATCTGTTGCTGGTTAAGAGGAGAGTTCTGACTATATTTGGCCCTCCTCTGTGTTAAAGTTGCATATCAGCTGCAATCTTCTTCCACTAGTCAGATTTAATCACGAAGAAGGATCGATTGCTTTATCATCTATGTTGCGTTTCTTAAATTTAATGCATAAAGCATACAAGTCTACTTTTCCATTTTGTATACCTCTTTTAAATATACATGGATTCTGGCAATCCAATGTAGTCCCACTCTCATATGCCTTCTGCCATGTGTGGCATTGATTTATTTTTGGACCTATTAATTTGATTGCTTTATTATAGTTGCAATAACTTGCGGCATAGATTTTTTTTATTGCAGAGTAGGGTTGGTCCTGTTGAGTGGTTAAAACCCTATACTGACGAGACAATTGTTGAGCTTGGTGAAAAAGGTGTTAAAAGTCTTCTTGCTGTTCCCATAAGGTATTTAAATTCAGGGCTTAGAGTTTGATAAAATTCTGTATTCATATTTTTCTAAGAAGGCATTCTCACTAATTCCGTGCTAAATTTTATGGGCAACTCTTGGTATTTTTTGGGTAATTTATAGCTTTGTTAGTGAACATATTGAAACATTGGAGGAAATTGATGTGGAATACCGGGAGTTGGCTCTAAAATCTGGCATACAGAAATGGGGACGTGTTCCTGCACTTGGTTGTGAGCCAACATTTATTACAGATCTGGCAAATGCTGTGATTGAAAGTCTACCTTATGTTGGAGCTATGGCAGTTTCAAATCTTGAAGCTCGACAGGTAAATGCAATCAGTAAAAACTTATGAAGCTCAATGTTTCAATGTGCTAACTTTCAGTTTCATACTAAACTATGTTCAGATCTAAAATCACGATCTAGTAGAGCTCCTGACACTGTTCAGTATGTCATTATGACAATATCCAAATGTTGCAGAATTGTCAAATTGTATGGTTTAATCTAAATAAAATGAGTGTCACCTTGTAAAAAAGGCTTAATTATCCAACTATATAGTTAGAGGTACTATCTCATTGCTTCTCTGGACTAAGAATTACCATTAATTTCTTCCTTGAGTCAAATAACTGTAGGTTATATATTGCTCTCAACGGTACCAAAATGTTTGGAGCAATGACTTGTTCTTAAGACATTCTGGTATACACGTGATATTCATGGTTGGTTTGATGGACAAATGTTATGATTCAAAAAGTATTTGGTTGTCTTCAAAGCCTTTGCATGTCTTGTTATTTTAAGGTTGTTTATAATGAACATTCAAAGTCCATTTGGTTCTTGTTTTTGGCAGTCTTTAGTTCCACTTGGCAGTGTAGAAGAGCTATTGGCCACGTATGATTCACAACGGAGGGAGCTGCCACCGCCTGTGATAGTGTGGGAATGGGGTTGGACTAAAAGTGCTGAAACGTGGAATGGAAGAGCAGCTATGTTGGCGGTACTTGTTCTACTGGTCCTTGAAGTGACCACTGGAGAAGGCTTCTTGCACCAATGGGGTATATTGCACCAATGACTGGATCAATTCTCTATGAACAAATCTATAGGTCTCTGGGGCTCCTGCATCCTACAAATACACTATGCAATGTAACAACTGGCATTGCTCAGGCAGCAAAGTTGAACTAAAGGGAAAAGAAAGTTGCGAGATACTTAGTAGCCTGAAAGTAGTCCTCAAAAGTGGACGACTCAGAAGAAATACATAAGCAAGCTGGATTCCATCCCTCTCTGGAAAGCATGTTGAACGTTTGACTCTTGAATTAAATCTCTACGTAGTTATTTTGTTTCATCACTGTTGCACTATTTATTTGCTTTTCCTTGTCTTCCTTTTTCTTGTACTTAAGGGGTTGGTTTAGTTTGGGACATGCATATGAGATTATTCATTTTTGTGATGGCTATAGTGGCTGAAACTTGAAAAGGGCTCAAGATACACGAGTAAAATGTTCCTCTATCAGACCATTGAGAGGTCAAGGGTACCATTTTCTTTCTTTCTTTGGTTCCATGTAGATTCAAGTCCGCATAGTCCTGTCACTCTGTATAGGTTTCCCTTGTCACCTCAATGAGCTAGTATGTATGAATGAGAGGTCATTTCAACCTGTTATGTTGGTTCCGACTATTTTTTTTACTTTGTATCTTCTTATACTACTTCATACACAAATGACATACCATAGGATGAATGACATAATTCAAGAAAACCTGTTGTTATTTGTTTGCCAAACAGTGTAGTACGTACACACATTAACTGGAGAAAGTCGATTACTATGAGTTATAAAACAAAAGGAGGAGCATATAAGTAATGGTGTGAGGATGAATAGAGAAAAACTGAAGCCTTATTTGATGTGAAATTCTCCACTTTCATGCACCGATCTAACGTGCTTCGCATACTCATCTTCATCTTCATCATCATCATCATCCACTTCTTCCTCCAAATCTTCCTCTGGTATTTCTTCATCTTCTTCCCAGCCAAATCCCGGGACAGGATTTGACGAGGGAGGCGGGGTTCTTGCTTCTCCTACTATTACCATAATGTCATCTACGCTTTGCAGAGAAAAGTTCGGATTGTTTTTCTGGTAATAGATGCTTTGAGCTGATTCAGCGAGCTCCCTCGGTAAGTTCTTCAAGAACCATGGGTGGCTCTTAATTTCTCTTATTGAGATTCTCTGAATGCAGATCACGAAAGCACATCAACTAACCAAAAACAGTATATTCACGTGTCAATGTGGAAATTTGAAAGTGGCAACATACTCTAGCAGCACTTGGAGTGAAGATACGAGAAAGGAGGTGTCTGCAATCTTGAGAAATATGAACATAGTCTGGAATCTTGTATTCAGCAGCCATTATCTTCTGCAATTGGCCTAATATTGATGAGAAAAGTGTCCAAAACAAGCACTGGAAATGAGTTGAGAAAATGAACTTACAGAGATGGTTTTCCTGAAATTCTTAGGATCATCTGGATCTTCGAAGGGATAGGCTCCCACCAACATGACATAGAGAGTCACCCCGCAAGACCACACATCTGCCAACTGTAAGATATAAACATGGTCCAAATTAACGGAAATGTAATTTGTACTCCCCCCAAAAAATAAAATATATTGGCCTTCATTTTGAGAAGCAGAGTGTACTATACCTTGCCATCATATTCACGACGAGAGAGAACCTCGGGTGCGATGTAAGCAGGTGTTCCTACTGTAGATTTGGGTCTTGAGTGCAACACCGATGACTGTGGATGGCATTAAACGGTGCTCACATTAGTTGTCGACCAATTACCAGTCAAAAAGTTAAGTGAACTTCGAAAAATCTGGAGTTTATCACTTTCTAGGAAACTAAAAGTTGTGGCGTGTTCATCCCCACTTAATGTATCGTTAACTCTTGACACATTTTCGATATTTAACTTACCCACTTATGGATACGGTATGCTGGTGTATATATTTTTTGAAAAGCACTTTTAAATTTCAAATTCTCATTTAACTTATTTTTGTTTTTGATACAGGTAACTTCTCCAACCAGTCGTATTTTTCTCTCTTAACTGAAATGCCTCTTTATGTAAACAAATCATGGTGAATTGGACCTAGTCTTGCTTATAATAAGTCATATTCTTTTATTTTTTAATGATGGAAAAACTTACTCTATGAAAGAGAGGGACCTCGTACCACGGTACCACCTCCCAACAAAAATAAAAACAAAAATTCGAAACATACTCCATGAATTTGCATTCTTACTTTTTTTTAACACTATTTTCTTTGATGGCATATTTAAATGAAGACTAATTGTTTTTTTTTGTCCCATAAATATAATGCAACACCATCCTTTGGTCCCCAAGGCCAATACCCCGTTTGTTCAGCAACCAACAAATACAAAACAATTTGTTTGATCCCCAAAGTGATTTCTGGGCGATTTTTAGGTAAATCGAACTTATTTTTCGATTTAACCAGAGGTATTTAAGTAATTTTACCAATTAAAAACTTGAAAAATAAAAGTTTTGTTTTTAATGAAAATCACATGCGTAAAAAAATTGCCCACTAAACGAGCATGAATCCACACGCGTCTTCTTCCTCAGTGCCTCCGCCTCTCGGCTAGTTGTAACTATCATCATCTTCGCCGATCACCTCCTTCTCGCCGCCGCTAACTCCTGAGATTGCAGGGGCGTCATGAAATCGCCTTCGCCGATCACCTCATTCGATGAAATTACCGCCGCCCAAGGCCGGAGCGCCGTTGTGAACCTTCGAATCGCCGACCTCGATCAATGCCGGGAGCTCCTTCACCGCACGGCTCGCCACATCGCGGAAGGTCTCGGTTTCCTTCCGGAGACCTGACCCGAACTCCTCCAGATCGTGGCGTAAGTCTCGATCACCGTTTTTTATCACACCAAAGCTTCATGCGCCGTGTTCAAAATTCAGAGGAAGAAGACGAAGATGAGAGTCGGGTCTCCGGAAGGAAGTGGTTTTCCATCTCATCCCGGCCAGTGAATGGATGGTGGCGGCGGGTGGTGATAGGTGGGGTCGGCGGGGAAGGGCTTTAGCGGGGAAGACAATGGTGTTTATTTTTTATTTTTTAAACTCCCAAGGGTATAATTATCATTTGCAAATTTTGACCAATTTTACTGTTAACTTACTTGAAAACCACATTGGGGACAAAAAAAAATATTTTGTATTTGTTGGTTGCTGAACAAACGCAGTATTGGCCTTAAGGACCAAATAAAATTTAAGATGCTATGTTGGGACCCAAAAAACAATTTGATCTTAAATGAATATATGAACAAAAATATTATCGTATATGATATTGTTCAATTTGTCGCAACAAGTAGTTTTTAAATATTAAAATTCTATTTGTCATTATTATACATACATAAGTAAATATATTAATGATCAAATATATGTGTTAAACTGCATGCAAAAAGTAGAGTGCAAATCTAAGTGGGACGGAGAGGAGAGTGAAGTATTTGTGGAGAATTTTATTAACTATGAATGGCTACTTCCAAACAAAGAAAAAGAAGATTTTATGATTGAAGTAATGGTGGATTGATAAACAGAAGTCGACTTTTGTTAGTAGGACAAACCTTGGAGTAACCAAAATCACAAATCTTGAGACGGGGAGCCGGACTTGCATCAAGCAGTGTATTTTCCAGTTTCAAATCCCGGTGGCATATTTGCTGCAATCCCAAAGATCAATAAATTAAATACATCATATTTTCTTTGATTTATTTTTCACTCGAAAATGATAAATTGTTGAGTCCGTCTCTTAAAAGACGAAAAGACCAAGGTTTAAAGTGTAAATTATAAGAAATGAAGATAAAATTTTTGGATTGCATGAACCGGGTTATAAATTTTATAACTACTACATGTTTCATACTAAAATTTTAATATTGCAACTAAGATCTTTTAACTTTTATTAGTCTAATTAAATCCCATCTTTCCATAAGCATATGAAAAGACCGTCTTTCCCAAGACTTTGCCTAAATTGAAAGAGTAATGTAATAAAAATAATTTATTCGTACCATAGTATGGCAGTAGCACACTCCCGAAATTAATTGTTGGAAGAAATACCTGGCCTGCATTATTTATAACAAGGTCAAACATATACTACTCTTTAGACTGATCACGTAAATTACGGAAGATTGTACTCATATAAAGCAAGAAACACAAAATAAAAACTTTGCCAATATGTACTGTACTCTCTTTTCCCATTTTAAATTTCCGCCACTTCTGCAATTTAACTGCCAATTTAATTAAAAATATTTTAACTTTAATCATAAAATTGAATTGACGTTCTATCTTATTAGATTCGTTAATATATATATATATATAATATTAACTTTTCACAAATTTTAATTTTCTTTAATAAAATATATTAAAATTCAAACATTTTTTTAAATTAACCGTTGAAAGTCAAAGTGTATTGTTTGATATGGGGCCAATGAAGTAATTTATTTATGCTTTGAACATGTTAACCTATAAAGAGTCAATAACATGTGATCGAAATAAAACTGAGATGCTTGGAGTATTTTACATTTCTATTCTTTGGTAAATGAATTTAATGGTTGAAATTGATTGGAATGAGTATTACAATTCTTTCTTCTAGCATCGCAAATATCCTATAGGACTCTGATTATATCTCAAAAATAGTAAATTTCTAAATTTGGAACTACATAAGAAAATTTGAGGATGGTAAATTTTAGAAAGATTTTACCGCAACAACTTAGCTACATCTACTCTTTCCTTCTCACTTGTTCAGAAAGCCGTTTCAGATGGATGAATGTACTACAAATATTGTGGGGTTAAAGCACTGCAAACACTGTTTTTGGCATATTGAACAAGACATTTGGAAAAAAGAAGAAAGGAAACCCTAATACTAGAAAAAAGGAAGACGATGAACTGAAAACAAAACAAGAAAGTTGACAAACCTCATCTTCACTGAATCTACCAGCATTACATATTCGATCAAATAGCTCCCCTCCTGCTGCGTACTCCATCACAATGCCCAAATGGGTTGGTGTTAGTATCACCTGCGTTCCATTCATTTCAAGAAAATCAGAACCTTCAAAATTTTCAGTTTCTATCAACACAAAATGCGTAACTGGTACCATAAATCACCTCTTTGAATCTGATAATATTGGGGTGCACAAGAGATCTGTGATTAATAATCTCTCTAGCAACATTTTCGTCGATCTGCCGAAGAGATTAAAAAAAGTCATGTTCATCGTGAAATGAGATCACAGATAAGAAATGAAATGAAGGTATTTAGTGATGGATTGACCTTGTTTCCCCGCTCGATGTATTTCATGGCCACCAGTTCCTTGGTTTGCTTGTGCATCATAAGCCTCGCCACACCGAAATTCCCAGCTCCAAGATCCTTCACCACCTCATACTTTTCCATGATCTCTTATCTGAGTTTGTAAATTCTCAGTTTCCTCAAAGCTTTTGAAATGATGTAAGAAACTGAACACAGGATCTCTCTCTCTCTATGTATATTTATTGACCTCTCGAAGATTTACATTTATATACTATGTATTCCATAAGTACAATGTTCATAATTAATGTATAGGTACGTGCATGCAATCAATCTTACGTAAATTAAGGAGCAAGTCGTTGCATTTATATTATATGGGCACTCTGTACTACTCAGATCTTAAAGACCCCTACCTTTTTTAGCGTAAAGATTCAATGGATCACAGACTGTACCCGGCTTGGCTTTCGTGCCCATTTATCTATGTGTCCATAGTGTCGGATCCAGAATATTTTATTTGTTGATGTCACTGAATTGAATTTAATAATACTTTTAAATTGAACGGCATATTAAAGAGTCTTAAAAATATAATGATACTCAAGCGTCACAATATTTTAATGACACGTTGAATATGAGCACTTCACAAGATGTCACAATATATTTTTTCTGTAGTATTAGTGACACCTTTTAAAGCGCCCCTAATAAGCATGTCACTCAAATATTGCGATGCGTTGAAATACCATTATATTTTTTTGTGATGCTTTAAGATGCAGTTCAATTTAGAAGTGTCATTAAATTTTGTGACATGGATTCAGTTTAGTGACATGTCCACATCTCACTTATTTATAATGACACCCATTGATGGAGCAAACACTATGACATTTTTTTACCTGTCACAAAATATGTGTCACTATTGAAATTTTTTTATAGTCACATTTAGTATTAAACAAATATACTGTTGAAATTTGAAAGAGTTTTAAAATTTGAAAAAATATGATAAAGATGAGATGAGATTACAATAGAATCAAAATTAAAATTATGGTAGGGCACTAATTAAAACTTATATTTTAACTAACTATTTTTTTTAAATAATAATTTTTTAAGAAAATGGCGGGGCAGTTGCCTGGGTTACCCAGGGCTACTCCCGCCAGTGGTTCATGGACCAATTTGTTGAAAAAATGAGTGCTAAAGTTAAATTTCGTCAACTATTGAGCACTGTTAGCAGGGAATATAAATATTACATGTAATCTTAATTAAATTCTATTTCTTTTTCCTAGTTTGTAATGGTCTTTTGTACCGTTATATAATGTACCCTGGAATTATGAATACAATCACATATTATTACCCTTATTTTCTACATGGTATCAGTATTGCGGCATCCCCTGGACTCTTCCGTCCGCCGCCAAACGATGCCCGCTCCGCTGCCTACCTCGTCAGTTATCTCGATGCCGCCTGCTGCCGTCGGGCTGCCTCTTCCTTGATAGAATGTTCGCAATTGTCGACCTCATGCATTTTTGGAAGATTATGTTTGTTCTGTTATTGATATTGAACCCCCCCCACTGCTACAATCACTCATGACCATCACTATTCTCATGTGTTTTTCACCCTCTTAATGATGTTGTAAATTGCGATAAATTTTCTAGTACGCATTCTAGATTTTTTGGTGCAGTAACTTCTAGTGCAGACCCCATCACTTACTCTGAGGCGTCGAAGCATGCTTATTGGCGTGATGCTATAGCTGATGAGGTTAATGGTCTTGAGCGCAATAAGACATGGACTATGGGTTCTCTACCCCTGGATAAGACTATGATTGGATGCAAATGGGTTTATTGTACCAAGTTCAAGTCTGATGGTACCATTGAACGTCACAAAGCACGCCTGGTGGTTCTTGGGAATCATCATCTTAAAGGGATTAACGATACTGAGACATTTGCTCTTGTTGCAAAGATGAGTTCGGTTTGCCTGTTCTTATTTGTTTCAGTCATTCGTGGTTGGAAACTTCATCAAATGGATTTGCATAATGCTTTTCTACATGGTGAACTGCATGAAGAGGTGTTTATGCGCCCTCCCCCTGGCTATCCTGTGCTCTCTGGACAGGTATGACGCATTCAAAAATCTCTTTATGGTCTTCGGCAAGCCCCTCGCAATTGGTTTTCCAAATTGGCTCAACCTTTGTGTGCATTTGGATTTGTTCAGAGTAAACATATTACTCTCTCTTTGTGTTCTCCCATGGCTCAGTTTCTTTGCATGTGCTTGTTTATGTGGGTGATTTGGTTATTGCTGGTAGTTCTTCGTCGCTTATATCTGAATTCAATAAATAATTGAGCTCTTGTTTTTATATGAAATATCTTGGTCTGCTTAAGTATTTCTTGGGTATAGAGATTGCTAGAAGATCGAATGAGATGTTTCTTTCACAACGAAATTAAGCCCTGGACATTTTATCTAACACAGGTTTATCAGTTTCTAAACCGACTGATTTTTTGATGGAGCAATAACACAATTTGGAGCGTGTTGAAGGTCCCCTTTACGATGATCCCGAGCAGTACTGGCATTGCCTGATCTACCTCACCATTACATGTCTTGAGCTTAGCTATTCGGTTCATACACTTACACAGCTTATGAAGTCTCTTTGTGTTCCTCACTGGTAAGCTGCGATTTGAGTTCTTCACTACCTGAAGAGTCATCATGGTCAAGGTTTATTTCTCTCTTCACGTAGTGCATTACAGTTGACTGCTTATTGTGATTCTAATTGGACTGCATGCCCTATTACCCGGCGCTATCTTTTTGGATACTTTGTGATGATTGGAAATTCTCTGGTTTCATGGAAGACTAAGAACCAACCTACGGTTTCTCGGTGTTCTACTGAAACAGAGTATCGTGCCATAACCGTTACTTGCTATGAGTTGTTGTGGCTTAAGTCTTTGCTTAAGGACGTAGGTGTTGTGCATTCTGCTACTATGCAATTATTTTGTGACAATCAATCTGCTCTTCATATTGCAAAAAATCCGGTGTTCCATGAACGTACCAAGCAGTAGAATTTGATTGTCATTTCAATTGTGATCTTGTACAATCTGGTACTATTTGACCTGCCTACCCCCGAGGTCATTAAAACCCATGCTTAGAAATCTAAAACCGGTTGGAGGCAAGCGGTCAGAAGATAGAAATTTATATTATACACCCGTTCCTACTGCTACGCTACCTATAGGGTAGTTAGCGGTAAACCCTGGATTTTTTCCACAGAGATGCTAGGTCTAATGTATCAACTCAAAACACAATCTTGTATGGATCGTCAATCCATACGAGTGAAAGGAATATCTAGTAAATCAAACATGCAAGTAGGGGGAAAGAGGGTGTTTGGTTTTTCGAATCTAGTGTTTCATGAACGTATGAATCATATTGAAGTTGATTGTTATATTGAAGATCTTATTGAATTTCGATGGCTTTACATTGGAGAAAATCTTAATAGGGCATCCACGCTTGTCTTAAATCATCTGATTCGATAGCGAGATTATGGTCAATGTGAAGATATGAGAGCATACCAAAGACATCATAAGACAACCGAGTGCTATTGCTGATGATACATGGGTTTGAGTTCCAGTTGATCGCTAATATTTGGGTCTCTCCCCGTGGACTTACGAGTCCCACATTTGAATGCTACAACTAGTATTCTAATTGCAATCAAATCATACTACTTGTTATACGAGGAATAGAGACCCTATGAGACAGTTTATCCCTCGGACTTTCTGATGACTTGTTTTTGCAGATTGGAGAGCACACCAGTACAAACTAATACTAATGTAACATTTTGAAAGTGTTATTTCAGCTATAATAATGCTATATTGAATCTATTTTAACACTTTTACAAGTATTACCTTAGGTGTTGTTGAATTAAATCTAATGCAATACTTTTCAAAATTTTGGTAATACTTTCCAAGATTTTGGCAACACATTTAAAAAATTTTAGTAACACTTCATAAGTTACTGTTATATTTTAATAAGCGTTGCAAAAAATTGGCGGTGCTCTTGGACAGTCTCATAGGCCCGTCAAATGGGTTAATTGGATCAACCCATTATCCAAAACCAAATAACCTATTATCCAATGGATCTTTATCCAATTAATCAATTTATTAATGAGTCATAATAGATTGGATTATAAATGAGGTGTGTCATTAAATGAGGTGGGTCATTAAATGGATAACTCATTGGGTAGCTCATGAGATAACTCATATGACCCAATGAGTTAAAATATATTATCCAATAAGTCATTATGTAATTAACCCAATAAGTTATCATTCAATATTTTCCTCTAATTTGGGTTACAAGTTGTCATTATCTAATGAGATCGGGTATTAAATACTCATTAATTTTTGGGATTGGACAGGATGAGAATAATTAAATTTTGATCTTAATGTGTCCCATATTATGTTAACTCAATGGGAACCTAACAAATATCAATAAATATCCAAAATTTTCCAATTAAATGCATGTGTAATATTTAACACAAAAATTCACTATAATTCACAAATTTTACACATTATGATTCACAAATTATTTGGTTCAATCTCGTGCCATATTCAAGTTCGTACAGTATTCGAGCTCGTACAATATTCGAAATCAATCTCGTACAGTATTCGAGTTCGTACAATATTCGCACTCAATCTCGTACAGTATTTGAGTTCGTACAATATTTGAGCTCGTACAATATTTGAGCTCAAACTTGTACAGTATTCGAGTTTGTATAGTATTCGTGTTCAATCTCGTACAGTATTTGATCTCAATCTCGTACAGTATTCGAGCTCGTACATTATTTGAGCTCGAGCTCGAACCCAACTAATATTGTTCGTTAATTTCGTCAAGTTTATAAAGCCAACATATCGTATATATTTTTTATTTTTATTAAATATAATATAATATAATGTACATAATATAATAAATGATTATATATTAGGGAAAAATTAAATCATTTGTAATCAAACTTGTAAAAATTTAGTTATTTTATGCTATGAAATTATCCACGGGTCACCCATTACCCAACTCAACTCGACCCACCCAAAATTATCCAACGGGTAACCCATTATTCAGCCATACTAAACCCAATAACTACAACACAATTGTATCCATTAACCCAATGGATTCATTTGTCCAATAAATCTTATCCAATAGATAAAAATTGTATATGAATAACAGTTATCCAACTGGTAACTCAACCCATCTGACGGGCCTAGTGTGTCAGACACATCAATCGCTCTCCGTGACGGTGCCCAACCTTGCTCTAGAAAGTGTTACATTGTTTTTTTTTTGACAAATCAGAATCCTTTGGATTTAAGACTTTTATTTTTGTTTTATATTCTCAAGTGTAGACTTCTTTTGTAATGGGGGTTTTCCTCTTTTTTACCCAAGTACAACACTTTCCAACTATGAGGACATTATGTTATTTATGGGATTTAAAATGTTTCAAACCATCATATTTGAAAACCTAAATTCAACTCGACCTTAGAAAAAAAAACACAATGTCCTATAAATCCAGCACTAGGTCAAACACAAAATATCAATCTCATTTCATTATTGACAATTATTTACTGAAGTTCGTCAAAATGGCGATTCGGTAAACATTAGTGTTGAAAGATATATCCCACATCGGTTTCTTAAAAATTAAATGACTTACATATAAGGTATTGTGTCACCTCCACTTAATACCAACTAGTTTTAAGATGGAAGCCCAAGATAACTTGAAATTTAACATGGTATCAGAGCCTAGGTTTGGTTTATTGGGCTGATGTGTGGATCCCCTTTAATTTGGCCCGATATGGGTCGTGGAGTGTTTCCACGTGGCACGTGAGGGGGCGTGTTGAAAGATATATCTCACATCGGTTTCTTAAGAACTAAATGACTTACATATAAGGTTTTGGGTTACCTCTTCTTAGTACCAATTAGTTTTAAGATGGAAGCCCAAGATACGTTGAAATTTAACAATTAGTGGTGTCAATTCGGGTAATCGTGTCGGGTTCGTGTCTGGTTGGAAACAGTTTGGGTTAAAACATGTTGGGTTGAAAATGTGTCAATTTTTAGTTGTTGGGTCATGTCGAATCGTTTCGGGTTACTGTCGTGTCAGGTTGAAACGTGTTAGATTTTTTTTCTCGGGTCGGGTTAGGTTGGATCGGGTTGCTGTTGTTTCAATTTGAAATGTGTCAATTTTTTTTCTTTGGGTCGGGTCGGGTCGGGCCGTGTCGGGTTATTGTCGGGTAGTTTTTTTTCTCGGGTTAGATCGGGTTGGGTTGGATTGGATCAGGTTATTTTTGGGTCGGGTTACTGTTGGTCAACCCTTACTTAACTTTGTATATATAAACATTAATAACTAAGTTAGTTTTAACTAATCAAGATCAACCCTTTTTTGAATTAGTATAATTACGAATTAAAATGTTTGACTTTAACTAATAAACTCTCAACCTTAGTTGATTTTTTATTAAAAACACTAATAACTAAGATGAATTTAACTAATCAATGGTTAACCCTTGCTTGACTTAGTATATTTAAATACGAATGAAATATTTGACTTTAACTAATCAACAGTCATCACTTACTTGACTTTCTATATATAAACACTAATAACCAAGCACAACGATAAACCCTTACTTGACTTTCTATATATAAACACTAGTAACTTAGGATTGACTTTAACTAAACAGTGGTCAACCCCTACTTGACTTTCTATATGTAAACACTAATAACTAATTTGAGGCTAAATAATCAACGTTTAGCCCTTACTTGACTTTCTATTTATAAATACTAATAACTAGTTTGACTTTTACAAATCAACGGTAAACCCTTCACTTTTTATATGAAAACACTTATAACTAAGATAAATTTAACTGATAAATGGTTAACCTTTACTTGACTTAGTATATATAAATATGAATGAAAATATTTGACTTTAACTTATCAACGGTCAACCTTTACTTGACTTTCTATATATAAACACTAATAACTAAGAATTGACTTTAACTAATCAACGATTTACCTTACTTGACTTTCTATATAAACACTAATAACTAAGTTGACTTTAACTATCAACGGTTAACCCTTACTTGATTTTCTCTATATAAAATTCAATAACTAAGGATTGACCTTTAACCAATCAACAGTCAACCCTCACTTGACATTCTATATATGAACACTAATAGCTATAGATTGACTTTAACTAAACAACAATCAACCCCCTACTTAACTTTTTATATGTAACATTAATAACTAAGTTAACTTTAACTAATCAACGGTCAACACTAATAACTAATGTGGATCGAGTTCAGGTTGGTTACGGGCTTGGGTTCACATTGGGTTCAGGTCAATATATCTCGGGTTAAATACAAGTTTTGGGTTGAGTTAGGTCGTGTCGGGTGCAGGTTCGGGTCGATATATCTCGGGTCAGATTCAGGTTTCAGATTGAGTTCGATCGTGTCGGGTGCAAGTTTGAGTTGAGTTCAGTCGTGTTGGGTATGTGTTCAGGTCAATATTTTACGGGTCAGATTCGGGTTTCGGGTAGAGTTCGATTATGTCGGGTTTGGATCGATATTTCTCGGGTCAAAATTGAGTTTTGGATTTAGTTTGGTCATGTCGGTCTATGTCGGGTTCTTGGTTCGGGTTAGAGATTGATAGCACTAGTAAACATCCAAACCTGCAGGATAACTCTAATTATTGATATCTAGGATTTCTAAACAAGAAACGAAATTGAGAAATCAGAGTTGCAACCATATTGTACCGAATAATGAGAATAATTTTCACTTACCCAATTAGTAGCTCTGACACTCTTTATATATGAAAAGTCTATTCCAGGCTTATATATACCCTAATAGATACAACAACTTTTTTTTACCCATAAATATAAAGTATTTGGACATGTGCAACTTACGTGTATTTGTGTGCATGAAGTTGTAAACATTGTGCTAGCTCGTGTGTACTTTGTGCTAGTCCAAAAAAATTATGTGTGCAAAATAATAATAATTAAAGACCATAGTTAATACTAAATGTTGTCTTATTGAACAAATTGGGTGTTGTTCTTCAAACAAGAACCAGCAAATCAGAGAAAAACTGAAATATTCAGTAAACCAAAGAGGGAAAATTTTCCTGTGTATTAACTTAATGTATGGATCAATACAAGCAGTATTTATACATGTTCTCCAATTGAAAATCTAATTAACTAATTTCACAAGAGCTATACAAGTTGGCTGACTAATTCAAAACTCAATAAGTAACTAAACAAAGCCTAACAAAGCTAAAGTTTAAAACCAATAGCCAACGACTTGATTTGGCACCAAAACTGAGTGATCGGGTTTTGAACTTAATCCTGTGTTTGTAGCCTCTGATCCTGGTTTCAGCTAATTCCCTGAGCTCCCAAAGCTGAACTCTCCATCCTGCATATGCATATAATCCTTCACACCCCCTTCAAGATGAGTATTGGTTGGGGAAAAAAAATCCCATCTTGAGAAGGAGACGCTGAGCAATAGCAGGAGAGAGTAATTTGGTGAATCTATCTGCTAACTAGGAATTGGAGAAGACATGTAAAGGATCAATGAAGCTATCATTGTAGGCATCCCTCACATAGTGACAATCAATTTCACTGTACTTAGTCCTCTCATAGAAAACAGGATTCTGAGTGATATGCAAAGCAGCAATGTTGTCAAACTTTAAAGGGATTGGGAGAACAAATGGATGCTGGTGATCAGTGAGGAGAAAACTGATTCATTTTAGCTCAAACACAGTCATGGACATTGCTCTGTACTCAAACTCAGTAGATGATTTACTAACAATGTTTTGCTTCTTATATTTCCAAGAGATCAGAAAATCCCCTAGGAAAACACAATAACCTGTAAGAGATCTTCTAATGAGCTTACATGTGTTCCAATCTACATCACAGGAGGTAGACAAGGATTGTGATGATGCAGTAGGGAGAAGAGACCATGAGTGAGACAAACCATCAAATATTTAGATATATGAAGGTTAACTTTCCAATGGTGATCAGTAGATTGTTGAACAAACCGACTCAACTGATGAAATGAGAATGTGATGTATGGTCTAGGGTAGGACAAGTAAAGCAGTCTGCCAATCATCCTTCTATAAGGACTTTGATCAAATAAAAAAAGAAGAAGAGTTATCTTCAATTTTCCAAGAAGCATGCTGTGGAGAAGCTACGACATTGCACTCAAACAAATGCAAATCAGCAAGCAAATTAGAGATGTACTTAGCCCGACTCAGAAAAAAATGCCAGATTCTGATCTTGCTATTTCAATGCCTAGGAAATATTTAGCATGACCTAGATCTTTAATGGTGAAAAGATCATTCAAATAGGTCTTGAAGACTTGGATTTCATCTTCTGTATCCCCATCAATCAGAACATCATCAACATAGATGAGCAAAATGATGGTGCATTGATTAGTTTTCATAATAAAAAGGTAGTGATCATGCCTGAACTGTCCGAAACCATACAAAACTAGATGCTTGGTGAACTCACCATTCTACTCCCTAGAGGCTTGTTTCAAACCATATAATGATCTCCTGAGTCTACACACTTGTCCTGGCAAAGCTTTGTCATAACCTTATAGTGGTGTCATATATAGTTCCTCAGTAATAACCATGTAGGAAAGCATTATTTATATCAATCTGATGTAGAGACCAGCTATTCAAGGATGTTATAGCCAGAAGAAACCTGACTGTCACTTGCTTGGTAATTGGAGGGGGGGGGGGGGGAAAGAATAAAAGTAGTTAACTCCTTCAATTTGTGAGAAACCTTTTTCCACTAGCTTGGCTTAATACCTTTCAACTGTGCCATCTGCCTTACATTTGATTTTAAAAACCCATTTGCATCCAATAGGCCTCTTTTCTGCAGGCAATTGAACTAAATCCCATGTGTGATTAGCTTCAAGAGCATCTAGTTCAACCTGCATAGCCTTAACCCAATGTTGATCATTGCAATCCTGCTTATAAGAATGTGGTTTGTGGATTCCAAATAGCTGTGATATAAAACTCTTATGTTCAGTAGAAAAAGTGGGAATGAACAAGTCAGAAGCACGTGCATTATTAACAATAAAATTATTCATCCAACCAAGTTTGGATCTGATCCTAGCACTTTGTCTAGAAGCAGGAGAAATGTGTGTTATGGATGACAAGACCATTAGTATTATTGGCAGGAGGAGATGAGTTATGAATTGGAGGAAAATGTGGAGAAGAGTGTATGTTTTCAGTATTATCAGGGAAAGAGTCATGTTCAGTGCTAAATGAATAAGAAGATGTTACTCTAAATGGCACATTAGGTATAGACTCAGTATCATAAGGTGGAATAGGAAGCATTATCTTACTGTCAGCAGGCTTATTATCATGAAATGACTTATCTTATTTATATGGAAAAATGTTGTTGTAGAAGACCACATATCTGTCCACAAAGCTTCTTTTACTTAGTAGGTTATATAGTTTATAACCTTTATGAATAGAAGAATATCCTATGAAGACACAAGGCACTGATCTTGGACTGAACTTGTATTTATCTAGACCGAGGTTAGTAGCATAGCATAGTGTGCCAAAGACCTACAACTTAGAGATATCAGGAGGTTTTGAATACAGGATTTCATAGGGTGATTTTCAGTTCAAAACTGAAGATGGCAATCTATTCATTATGTGAGTGGCAGTAAGAATTGATTCCCCCAAAAGATGTAAAGACAGATTGGATTAGAGCATAAGAGATCTAACAATTTGTAGAATCGTCCTATGCTTCCTTTCAACTACACCATTCTATTGTGGTGAGTAAGGGTATGGCCTTTGATGAACAATACCTAAAGAAGCAAAGAATTGAGAACATATCTTATTTATAAATTCACTACCATTGTCAATTTTGACTTTCTTGACTTAAGCACTGAATTGATTCTGCATCATGAGAATGAAGTCTTTTATTATGAATGGAACTTGATCTTTGGTTTTCATTAGAAAAGTCCAGGTGGCTCTACTATGATCATCTTCAACAGTGAGAAAGGACTGAGCTCCATTTCTAGTTTTGATTTCAAAAGGCCCCCATAAGTCCTTTCAAATGGTATACAACCATGATATGATTTCTCAGGAAATGATAACCTGGTTTGTTTGCCAAGAGGATAAACTGTACATTTATTATTCATGACTGGAATGTTCAAGTATTTCATTACAATATCAGAAGGATGGCCTAGCTTATTGTGTAGAATTAAAAATCTACATCAGATAGAGTATTAACAGAATTGAGTGCAGAATGATCATCAAATGACCTAGATCAAGAGAAGCTAAACATTTGTGAATGGATTCAGTTTGGAAGGATTTCTTGTTCAGTATGTATAGGCCTTTTCTCTCAGTAGTAACTCCTAAAACTGTACTAGAAGTCTTGTGGTCCTATATAACGCACAAGTGAGGATAGAAAGTGAGATAAACCATAGAATCATGTGTAAGTTTCTGATATGAGAGAAGATTAAACTTGAAACTCTTAACAAATAAACAGTTTCTCAGATTGAGATGATTGTTCAGTTTGATGGAACCTATGACATCTATGAAGACCTTTGAATGATCAGGCAAAAGAATAGGGGTTTTATGTGTTACATGATTTAGTGTGTGAAACAAAAAGAGATTACTGCACATATGTGAAGTAGCACCACTATCTAGAATCTAATCTCCACTCTCAAAATAGGCAGCGATGTTAGCAAAATGAATTATATGGCTACCTGAGAAGTATAGATGGGAAAAATTGATCATGTTCTTTGGTTCTGTAACATGTTCTTTTGCCTTCCCCTTCATCAATTTTCCCTTCTCCATCTGAATCATATTAGCTGTCATAGACTGCATGCTTCCAGTTTCTTTGTTATCCCCAGTCTCAAAAGAGTTTCCAAATGTAACCTGATCAATATTATCCCCAAAGCTTGAAGAACTGGCTGCATTTGCATAAGGCTTGTTCTTCACCTTGCTTGTATCTGGCCACCAATCAGGGTAACCATTCCACTTGAAGCAAGAATCCCTCTATGACAATAGTCATATTTCAGTAACTTTTTTGCCTCAGCATCTTTTTTCTTCTGAGCATACTTTGCTTTCATTTGTCCTGATCCAGGTTTAACAAGCATACCTACTGATTGATGCATAGTCTTCATCACATTGTTCTGCACACTCCTTTGTTGCTCTTGCTCTTGTTTTCTAGAAGTTTCCATTTGTTGCTCTGTCGAGGTGATAGTCCTTCGGACCTTGCGTGAATCCGAGGTAACTCTTACGTGTTAATTGTTACCTTCAATGGTTTTACCCTAGGGAACGATGTCCACGACGAGACTCATTCGTTTCAAGGGCAGCGAGTTTACTCGTGACTCCATCAATTTGTTAATGATTGAAACGTGATTTATTTCTCCCATGTATTGCTTTAATTATTCGTAATTTAAGCTTTCTGATTGTATGTCTGAATAATTAATAAAAGTATATTGTTCGCATATGTAAATTGCTTGTTCAATTTTCATTATTTAATTTTCGCATGATAAAATCAATATATGTCCAACAATCTTAAAACAAATGAATTTTGTTGAATTATATTGGTGCAAAAAAATGTGTACCGAATGCTCAATCTTTGACAGAAAAATTGCATAGCGTATTTTGTTTGAATATATGTGGGGTTGCCTACGTCAATTGAAATCTACATGAATTTTGAGTAAATTGGAGATGCCTGATTCGGTCTTCCATGGAAAACATATATGCCTAATGTGCATGCCTTAATTTGGCAAAATCTGATCCAAATTGCACATCATATTGATATCGGAATCTATAGTTGTAAATCGCATGCGTAATTTGTTTATCAATATTGCAACTTCCATTGCATATTGCATGCTAGATACAGACATTGCATGCTTAATTTGTCTTGAAAAGTTATTTTGGAAATTTATTGGATTTTGGTTGCTTACAACAAAATCATATTGAGCAATTTGTTATGTATAATTATTTAAAATATTATACTACGATATTTGATGTGTACTTATATTTAACGATGAATGATTTTTTATATGTACACATTGGTGAATCCTAGTATACACAGTTGTATCTGTTGAAAGAAAAACTAGGCATGGAGATACAACAGGATTTGCTTGACAATCTGAAAGAGTCAAGAGTTGTAACCACGGTTTTGCAAACTATGGTACGTATACACGTTAATTAAAGTGAATCATGGCTTATGCTATATATACATATATTTCTTGGATTATATTGGATAACCATTTGCGTGAATCTGGACGTGAACATGACTTTGTTACAAAGAGAGTTATGTGAATAATATTTTCACATATATGTCCAGTACACTAAGGCTATCGAATTTGATAGTGAATGGATTTGGTTATATTAATTCCTTAATTATGTGGAAAAATGAGTTGATCATGTATGTTAAATTACATGACGTAATTGTGGAAATATGTTAATTCCGTGATATTCATGCTTATGAGATTAAATGTTGATATGGTAATAAATCATATTTGATTCTTTGCATGAGTAGCTTAAAGTTAGGAAAAAATGTCATGAGTTTGGAATATTGAATCAAGCATTACTATTCCTTTTAATTATGAAATTACATGAAAGCAGTGCATGTGTGTTGGAAATTATGAGACATTTAAATTTCCTAAGCCCTCAAAATGTTACAGTATTTGTTTAAATACTTTATCAAATGTTGAAATACCTATTTTTCATGGTATAGTAATTTGGTTGTGTGGACTGCTCGTGTTGGTTAAGAGATTTAAAACCACATTTTGTGTGAGAATGTGCTGCTAGTGATTCATGACTTTTATATGCTTGGTCTGAGAATCGCATGCGATAAAATGGTAAACTTCATTTGCACTTAAACATGACATCTCTCGGCAAGAGTGTAATATATTCGTGCATGAATGAAGTATGTGACATTGGGTTATTTGATCCATGATGTATTCTCGTTCATTTAGGGACTTGATTTAGCTGCATACACAAAAATTTTAGATCTATGTTGGGTTATGCTTTTTAGGGACTTGACATTGGGTTATGTTTTTTTATGCAATGATTATATTAATTGTTTGGGAAAGTGCCTTTTGATGCAATGAAATATTTGACAAGACAATTCTCGATAATTTGCTATCTTGATTAATCGCTTACAAGCATATGTCTCACGAGTGACAATTGTTAGATTGCATAGATAGAGCATATGGACTCGAAGTTCAACATATTCTGGTTATTTTGTATGACCTGAAAAATGTGAACGTGAAGTCATTAGTTTACGACTATGTCTAGGGTATTGGTTCTTGTGAACCATGGTATAAACCCTAAAGCATGAGTTATTATGACTATGCTAAAAATCTTTGATTATTTGTAATCAAAGAATTGAGGGGAAAATCTCAAGAATTTGGTTGGGAAAACTAAGAATCCTGAGAATGGGAATCCCTAGACTTTTGGTCAAATCTCTTGATTTATGGCTGAATAATCTAAGAATCATGAGATATGGAATCCCAAGACATTTGGTCAATTCTCTAGATTTTTGGTTGGAAAGCCTTAGAATTCTGAGATGAGGAATCCTAATACATTTGCTCTAGGAACCCCAAGACACGAGGTTTTGAGAAACTTAACACGTGTGGGGATATTTAATAAAACCAGCCCAATGGGGGGGGGGGTAGATGAAAACCTAAAAATTCAACGACCATATGAATTTTGATAGGTACTTGAGATGAAAAGTCGTCACGAGAGACTTGATCAAGTTGTTCAAGTTGGGAGGAATTTAACTCGAACCAAAAGGGTAAACCAAAATTGAGTGAAACAGTGTACTCAAACTTGAGTCGAGCAATGGACTTGAATGTGTTTCGAGCATAAAGACACTCAAGTTTGATTTGAGTAGTTTGAAAGTAAAGTGAAGTTGTACCGAAACTTGACTTTAAAATAGGCATGAAATTGTGTGGAGTTGGTAAACTCACATTGCGCCCTAGTGAGAGTTAATCGAATCCTCGATTGATTGATACGACATTGGTGGTGGTATTGGTCATGCGAGGAAGAACGATTAATTGAGATCGGGGAGTTTAGTTATCTCTAATCCCAAGGGAATTGAAGGAATATGAGAGGCTTTCACGATAGAAGATCAATACATGAAGATGTTTTGATTGTTGAAAGAATCTAGCCCTAAAAGAAATTTCATGGGTAAGAACCTAGTGTTTGATTCATTATGAACACACAGATTTTTAGAAAGTTGGGTTTGTATATAAACGAAACCACTTACGTGATGCACAAAAAACATATGAGGTTATCTGTGACAATGATGTGAATACATAGAATCCTTTGGGGAATGTGATTCACAATGTAGACATTTGCAAGGTCATATGATGATTGAAGGAAATTGCTAGAAAAGATCAAGCAATGTGGGGGAGCCTTTAAGTTGGCTGGCGATCTTTTAAATAAGATACTCTAAGAAGAAGGAAAATAAAGCTCCTCATAGAGCCATCCTAAAAGTTCGTTCGAATGTGGGGGTTGGCGTATTGTGAAGGTTGTAAAAGGAAGACTTAAACGGTATCTTCACTAGATATGCACAATGTTGAAGTGCTATCAATTTCTTGAAATTCACAAGAAATAATATTTGGAAACTAAAAATACATCTTGATGGAAAGTGTATTTTGTGGAAGTTTTTGTTAGAGATCATGATTTATCTTAAATGGATTTAAGAGTCAATAGATGGAATCATTAAGAATCGGGGATAAACCAACGAAGGAAACAAGATTCCATGAAATGGCGTTTGTGGAAAGCGATGATTAATAGAGAGATTGATCTACCATGAGTGCAAATAACTAGAGTACTAGCAGATTTGAACAATTAGTAAGTATATTTGTGTACTTGGTGGGTGTTCTCCAGATGCGAGAATGAGTCCAAGAGTGATGGTACCCGCTATCAAGGCTTTGTGAAAGCTTGAAGTACATCTAATGGACCAAATGGTTATTTGGAGACTTAGATATTAAAATTTGAATAGAGCAAAAATGAAAAGCTCAATGCTCCTAAATGACCCATCATGTGACCAAACTAATTGTTGTTTAGCCAGTGATATTGAATCAATGAGTTTGATGAAGGTGGATATGCTAAGGGACACGGAAAATGACCATGTCGTTTATGTCTTTGAATTGATGATTTCTCATTGATAGTAAAATTGATACGATGATTGAGTCTCTTGAAGATATGTCGTATTCAGTGGAATGACTCTAAACATTGTGAGTTACCTTTTGTAAAGGTGAGGTGTCTCTTAAGAAGATAACTCAAGAGTCGTTGATAGTCTGGAGTACTTATTAAAGTGCACATTAGACAATTCTTACAATGGATAGTAAGATGATACATGAGTAATTCAGAAATGATCACTGGAAATAAGCTGTGTGTGAGACTCGTGGATATGGCTTGAGTTGTGTAGAGAAATGGTTCTCTCTTGCTAGATTCATAGAGGAATCTAAGTTTATTATGTTGGACAAAAATTGGGAAAGCTATGCCCTAGGATGACCAAAGCACATGTATTCTTATTGGTATAGTGTAAAGCCATATCGATGATGGTGTGTCTCGACATAGACACTTTACCATTGGACGACTACTCTCTATGAGAATTATCGATGTTGACTACTTAAGGTCAATATGATAAGAGTTGTGATTGTTTGATGAAAGGATTGAACCGATTTCTTGACGAAGAAATTGAATCGAGAGTTAGTTGAGAACTCATCGAAAGGAATATGACTAAGTCCAATAAATGGAAGGTTACGTACGTGGACACCATGTGACTGGAGATCCCAAGATCTAGGTTCAAAGGGACAACTAAACTACAAAGACCCATCGTGATCACTGTGGGGGTTTCATACCTCCTGTATTATTCCTATGATGAAGAAACAGTGATGTGAATGGAGGTTAAGCATTAAATTGGTTTTAATGATTCAAGGCATCGAGTATGTAGTACTCGAAAGAGCGCAATAGTTTACGGAACTGCTCTTACGCCAAGAATCACCTATGTAAGCGAGAAGTGTGGCCGCTTCGAAAGGGAATTGTTGGGACGCAATTCTTTAGAAACCTTACAGAACTAGGCGTGTGCCATGGCCTTATTAATGGACACAACCGAGGAAAGCGCAAGGGCTAGGAAAGATGTCTGTGGGAAGTGCATTGTCGTTCACACAAGCGGTAAGGGAAGTTCAAGGACATCGCGTCTACTTCCTAACTAGTGGGCTAAGTGTACTCTCTCAAGGGTAAGTTCAAATGGTGACACCTACTTATCCTATGCAGCATCTATGCCGTCGAAATGAATCGATCACCAAGTCAAACTCTGTGTCTAACGTGATTGTTCTGATTCCTACATCAATATCTATTCATGTGGGGGATTGTTGGAAAATGATGTTAAAAGGTTGAAATTTGTCAACTTTTGGGCATCGTTTTGAGTGGGACCTGAACGGATTTTGGGTCGGTGGATGTCATTTTTGAGTTCTCCTCCGCGAGTACTATAAAATAGACTATTTAAACTCTCAAACCAGATCAAGGGTGAATGAGATATGGATGTTTGAAATGTCACTCTTGAAAGAGAAAAATTAGGCGGAAATTGGCCCAGATTAATTTTTCTCTGGACTGTCCAAAATGCGTATGGACATCATGGATGTCTCTGGAAGGCCCAACCGCATAGTATATATGGAATTGCTTGTGTGTAATTCTTAAGAGATAACATCAAAATACTTCCATATTTTGTGAGATATCTTATCTTAAATAAATATGCGATTTACCATATTTAATACGATGAAGAATATTTGTGCAAATATTTCTTCCTTTTCCAGCAGATTTGATTCGAGTATTCATGGAATGTCTCAGATTCGGTGAGTTGATGATTGGAGATTATTCTTCTCTAATTACAGAAAATTAGAATATCATGTTTCCATGATTAGGGTCTCTTAGAGCAGTATAAATAGAGCCTCTAAGCCAGTCAGAAAATTTTACACCATTTCTCAAGTCCCTCCATATTATAAACTTGAGTCTTCTTTCTGTCTTTCTCGAAGTTTCCATTTGTTGCTCTGTCGAGGTGATATTCCTCCGGGCCTTGCGTGAATCCGAGGTAACTCTTACGTGTTAATTGTTACCTTCAATGGTTTTACCCTAGGGAACGATGTCTATGGCGAGACTCATTCGTTTCAAGGGCAGCGAGTTTACTCGTGACTCCATCAATTTGTTATTGATTTATTTCTCCCATGTATTGCTTTAATTATTCGTAATTTAACCGATTGTATGTCTGAATAATTAATAAATGCATATTATTCGCATACGTAAATTGCTTGTTCAATTTTCATCATTTAATTTTCGCATGATAAAATCAATATATGTCATACAATTTGTTTGCATATAACCTTCGTTTTAGCACCAATGAAAATACGAATGGACAAATATATTGTGAAGATAAAAAAATGATAATGACAATAAATAATAAATAATAAATACAAAATACAAACAGAAGAAAAATAGATGAAGCATAAACAAAAGAAAACGGAAAAGGGGTGGGAGATGTATGGGGTGGCTCCGCCTCAGAGCATGGATTATGGGTGCAGCACCGCCACTGATGTTGCCGCCTACGTCAGCAGTTATCAGACTTAGAAAGGCAGCAACGTTCTTTGAATAATTTCAATTTATTGAAAATAGTATTCACTTTTGAGACTTTAATAATTATGCAGAAAACAAATAAAATGCTCATATTACTGGTTGGTTTTGCCATTTCAAATCATGGACATGTACCAATAAAAAGCTCTTTGAGGGGTTCAGTATTTTATTTAGAAATTGAGTGAATTATGTTTGTAATATCTTATGGGATTAATTTTTCGGATCAGTTACTGTATTTGTAAATGAGATGTTAATGAGTTTAAGCAACCATTCATTCAAAATTAGGTGGTTTGTTTGTGAGTGATCATGCATGTGCATGTGTAGTGTACGTGCGTCGAGGGTGCGTGCATGTGTGAGCCTTAGCGCATTTTCCAGATATGTTTAGGTGTTATGAGATGGATCCAGGATTATTTTTAGAAAGAGACGGCACAACCAGTGCCAGAACCATGACGTTATGTAAGGGGCTGAATAAGAGACGTAATTTTTTTTGAACGCTTAATGCGATTATATCTAAACTAATAACACTTACATAATAAGATGAAAACATAATAATTAGATTTTTTCAAATACGACAAATCACTGCATAAAAACTTAATTTATAATACTTGTGTTGCTAGAAGTAGAACCACTAACAACTGGAGATAACTTTATCCTACGATGTTGTATACGTTGATAACGTTGCAAAATCGGTTCATTATTGATCCCAACAAAAATCACTTTCTCAATATACAATGTCATAACATCATTTATCAATTCATCTCATGTTCTATTGCGTAATCAATTTAACATCACATAAGAATAGAATAGTGGCGGGGATCATTTAACGTCATAACCTATTTAACATCAGTACATCACACATGATCAATTGATTCAATTCAGCATAATCGGTAATCAGAAGGAGCAAGGTTATATGAAGTCATTAAAAGTAAAAAAACTGGATGACAATGACCTCCTTTCAATCCTCAACACAAGAAATGTTTTCCAGCCAAACGAAACATTCCGTTGCTATGGGAATACCATAGATCAGGTTCATCCTCTCAAAATTTTAGGCTCCACTTTGTTTCTAAAAGATCTGCCTGAAATGCTAACTTGCTAAGTGATAACTATTGTGTTGCAGGACATCATTAAATGTGGGAAAGGCAAGTTGGAATCAATTCTGATGGTGATTATTTGGTGCAGCGACATTTGAGATCATTTAAAATTAAAATCAGAGACCTGCAGGCTACAGAACATGCTAAACTTTGGAATTTCTTATTCTCTTTGCCCTCTTGAATTTTACTTTCTGAAACAATGAAACAAAAATCATCAGTAAAAGCTAAGGATTATTGCATTTACCTTAACAAAGTTTTGATCAAATTACAAATCCAACCTCAAGCATATTCATTTGATTAATAATTGACTTGATTAGAAACAAAATGTTTTTGCAAGAATACCTCTCGTCTCTCGGCAGAGGCGTGGAGACGTTGGAGAGGCTATCAGAGACTAGCGGATGGACGACAGGGACGCCGGTAAGAGGAGTTGCCGAGTTGGAACTTGGAAATTACGGATGCCAATTGCCGTAGGGTTTCAGCCACGATCGATTTGGTGTGATTATGATTGGGCCATCCTTTTTTTTTGCCTTTGACGAAACAAAATTTCACTTGTACCAAAATGACGTCGTTTATTTTGATGAGGAAATAAAAAAAATTGGATTTTTCCCAGTCTTCTTCCATAGTCTTTGCCGGAAACAGACGCTGCAACTGGTTCAAAGGGGGGGGGGGAATCCATGGATTTCGGTGGAGCCTAAGCCTAATTTTTGGGCCACCGGATTCTAGGGGTGGCGCCAGCACCCCCTCGCCCCCTGGTTCCGCCCGTGGGCACAATTTATATAAATTACTCATCCGTTCCAGCAAAAATGATACAATTTGACCAAAATCAACTGCATTATTTTTTTTATCACTAACGTCTTTATTTATGTGTGTAAGAAAATTATGAAAAATTAATAAGGAAAATTTTTGGGAAAGAGTTTCTTTCCATATGCTTATGAAAAGACAAGGTTTAACTAAAATTATAGAAAGGAAAAAGGTTTTAGGGGCAACATTAAATTTTTTTATGCAACGTAAAGTAGTTATTAGTTTATGACCTGATTAATGCAACTCAAAAACTTTATCTTAATTTCTTCTAATTTGAGTTTAAACCAATAATGGAAAACAGGTACATAGGCACCGATATGTCAGTGATACTGACGCTAAAAAACCAAAATTCAGCACCGGTACATAATAAACTGGTGCCTATGCACTGAATACCGTTGCTACAAAACTAAAATTCAGCACTGGTACACAAAAAATGGTGCCTATGCACTGAATACCGTTGCTACAAAACCAAAATTCAGCACCGGTACATTGAAAACCGGTGCTGCAAAACCAAAATTCAACACCGGTACACTGAAAACCGGCTTTGATAAATTCAGCACTAGTACACTGAATACCGGGGCTACAAAACTAAAATTCTGCACCGATACACAAAAAACCGGTGCCTATGAATAGATTCAGCACCTGTAACACAATTTTGGGCCACAGTGTAATTTTCCAAGTATTTATAGAATTAATCAATCTTGACTTTCGAGATCCTTCCGTTCACCCATACATTCCCAAATTGCAGAGTTACGATCGTATATTATTGAATTGCATTTTGGTTCCGCCAATTTCATGATTCAACGACTCCAACTTTCTTGGAGGGACCTAAATGCAAAAAGTAACTTTACTTGTAACTCTAAACTGAAATCCGCTCGAACCGGATCCTACCATATACACCCCCATTGTATTTTCCATGTATGTAAGGTAATATTTATAAAAAATTGAGCACAATAACATATGCATAATCCTTTCCGATTTCACTTTGTAACTTCCAAGTAATCAAGCATAAGTTACTTTAGAACATGTACTAGAGCTTTTCAATAATTCACCAAAAAATCATTTATTTTATATTTAGACAAGAATAACAAAAATCATGTATTTTGGAGCAATGTGTAATAGGGTAACACAATTTTGGGCCGCAATGTAATTTTTCAAGAATTTATAGAAGTAATGAATGTTTACTTTTGAGACCCTTTCGTTCACTCATACATACCCAAATTGCAGAGTTGCGATCATATATTATTGAATTGCATTTTAGTTCCACCAATTTTGTGATTCGACGACTCCAACTTTCTTGGAGGGACCTACGTTCAAAAAGTAAAAACTTTACTCGTAAATCCAAATTGAAATCCGCTTGAACATAATGCTACCTTATACACCCTCATTGTATTTTCCAAGTCCTTAACGAAATATTTATTAACAATCGGACACCAGAACATATCCATAATCCTCAACTCTAGGTTACTATAGAACATGTAGTGGCGCTTTTCAAAATTTCAGCAAAAAAATAATTTATTTTCTATTTCTATATTTATGAAAGAATAACAAAATTCATATATTTTGGATGAAGGATAATTTCGTAACAAATTTTTGGGCCATAGCATAATTTCCCAAAAATATGTTAGAGGCGCTTCCGTTCACCCATTGTACCTCATATTTTAAAGATGCAATCATCTCATATTTAATTGCATTTTGGTATCTTCAATTTCGTGATTTGCCGCCTCCAAATTTCTTCTATAGACCTAATAGTAAAAATTTAAAAGTTAACTTAAAGATCAAATAATACTAGCACCGGTATTGTTTTTCATTCATATTGGTATTATGTTTTGGCGGGATAATGAATTTTTTGAATTTTCTTTCTAAATTTTGTAGGGATTTTTTAAAATATTGAAATTTTGAAATTAGCACCGGTATTAGTTACTTAGGCACCGGTATGTGTACCGGTGCTCCATACTTAGAAAAAATTTCTTGGGTTTGCTCTGAGGTTCAATATTTTTTTTTATAAAAATACCAATTAAAGCAGTCCTAAGCAGTTACTTTTCGTATATTTAGGCACCAGAATGAACATTTTGGGCACTGGTATTAGTACTGGTGCTCAACACGTTGGAAACATTTCTTAGGTTTGCTCTCGGGTCCAATATATTTTAAAAAACCCATTTAAAGCAGCCCTAAGCCGCTACTTTGAATATGAGCACTAGTATGAGATTTTGGGCACCGGTATTTGTGCCGGTGCTCAACACTTAGGAAAAAAAGTTCAACATGGTTTTATCTGAATCGTTGATTTCTTTTGTTGATTGAATCTCAACCGTTAAAAAATTGTGTATATAAACCAAATTTGAAACCCTAAACCTACCCACACTCCCTGATGGAGATGCCAAGATGACTACCACAATAAATGAAGCCATTCTACGTCTTAATCAAACAATTAAGGGTTTTGTTCGGGATCCTCTAAGTGACATGGTGGGACCTATGACTAGGTCAATGGCTAAGCTTAGAGATGCCGCTTTAAATGTTTTGATTGATTGTCTTTATGATGAAGAATTGAAGAAGGAGTCACCATTGACATCTTGGAGTGTGATCACTGTAAAATAATGTAAAATTATTTCATTTTGGACTTAGACTGTAGAGCTCGGCCATGTGGGCTTTGAAGAACTGATTTTGAACCAGTCCATTAGGGTTTCAAAAATATTGTGTTTTATTCTGATTAGAATTAGTATTGGTAAGTTTAGATAAGGAAATATTCATCCAAGTTGTAATCTGGATGAATTTTGGCCATAGACATTTTATTTTAGGTATTTTTAGTTGAATATGATTTTAGCTTCTTAAAGCTGCCATGATTCTATTCAGTTTTTGACAGGAATTACCAAATCCCGTCTTGATTAGGACTAGGGTTTTGGACAAAATCTAGCCCTATAAATACAGGTTGAATTCTCAAGATTCACACCATTATCATCATTCAGAAATATAAAGCTTTGAGTTCATACTCTTGGTGCTTGCAAGCTTTTTCCATTGTTGCTTAACCCCGAGGGCTAGTTAAGTATCAATAAACCTTGTAATCTGATCCCGAGGGCTAGTTAGAGAGCAAGTTGAGATTAGACGTACCCTGAGGGATAGACTCCTGAATTTTGTACGAGATAGTTAGGGTTTGCAGATCCCTTCACTAGATCAAAGATATTAATTCCGCAATCGCGAGTTTTCGCAAGGAGATTCATATCACTCCCATTATCTTCCTCTACCTTCTCTCCATCTTCTCCCTCCACCTTCACCACCTCTCCCACTCTGCTGTCGCCTACCACCGCTACCGTCGATGATGGTGCACCCTCTCTGCTTCGATGCCGCCGCCGCTTCGACGACCCCCTCTCTGCCCTCCCCGCGATGCACTATCCCTGATGCTATCTCACAGACCAGCCCCGACCCCATGTCCCCACACCGCACCATCCTCGATGCCATCTCCCCGCGCTCTGGTTGCGAACTCCACCAAAATTATTGGTTCAGCTCAGATCCAACCTCATCTTCACGGTTCTGGTTCGTTGATGTAATTTAAGGTTTATGGAAATTAGGCTATAGTTTATATGATAATTGATGTTGCTAACATATGTTTAGATCTAGTTTGTTTCATGAATTGTGGGTCGTTATGTATTTTCAGATGTATCTAATGAACTTCTGAGATGTGGTTATGAATTTTCCAGTTTTCTTTCATGAACTTCTATTTATTTTGTGTATTGTTCGTCCTATTTTTGTTTATGAATGTCTAGGTATCGTATTCCGGACGGTGAGTATATTCTCACTAGTCGGATTTTTTTATTGATCGCCTATTTACTAGTGCCGGTATTTCATGCATAGACACTAGTATTTCATACATTTTCATACCGGTGCCTAAGTGACCCGGTGCAAGAATGTAGTTATATAGGCATCGATAAGTGGTACCGGTGGTGGAATTGATTCTAGCACCGGTACCACTTACCGGTGCCTATGTAACTACATATTTTGCACCGGATTACTTTGGAACCAGGTTACTAAGGCACCGGTGTGGAAATGCTCAAAATACCGGTGCCTATGCATTGAAATACCGGTGCCTATGGGGGTATTTTCCAGTAGTGAACATTGGTCTTTCCATAAATTATGGAAATACCATCTTTCAAGAGACTGACTTAACTAATAATTTGAAAATATATGTAATAACGAATTTAAAAATATATTACATTATAATAGCCATGTAGTGTGTATAATAATTACAAAAAAGGCTGAATTTGGGTTAGATTGACTCCGAAGTAGTCAGTCATATCATTGTTGTTGAAAATCCTTACATAGTTAAGACTGACATAGTACAACATTCAATATTGTAAATAATGTTGTATGTAACTTAAAACATGATAAGGAAATAGATATTAGTAGAAAATATTCAATTAAAGGCGGTTATATTGGGTCAGAGAAGGTCTTCTCTGACCACGATTAAAGGCGGTTCAAAAATCACCTTTGTTTAAGGCCCCAACTAGATTATGAGTTCAGAACCTATTTATGAGGTCCCAAAAAAAATTGTGTTTTCCAGCAGCAAAGAAAAGCTAGAGGTGAGCTTTCGAACGATAAAGCAAAACAACAGCAGCATAGGTTATTCTTAAAAAAATAGCAACACCGAGAGATTTAGTGGCAAAACAACATCACTTCAAAAAAAAAAATCAATATAGAGAGCTTCAACGGCGGAGGGGCACGACAGAGCGGCATAGGTGGGGTGCGACGGAGGCAAGCGAGCGGTGGTGAGCTTCACATCGGCGGAGCTTCGATCCAGCGTCGGTGGAACTTCGATTTAGCAGTTGAGCCAATCTCAAGCGGCGACGATGGAGGCGTGAGAGTGGAGGTTGAAGGTGGGCGTATGGTGGAGGGAGGCTGATAGTGGAGGGTGGAGGGAGATAGAGACACAGTTAGGGTGGAAAGTTGAAGAGGATGAAGATGGTGGCGGTGCCGCTGGAGGGAGAAAGGAAGGATGAAACTAAGGTTGAAAGGGACAAAGAATTAGTGAAAATACTCTGTGAAAACCCTAGTCTTTGGGTTTTTATATTGGACCAAAAAGACAGCACATTAAAGGTAGTTCTAATTGTAGAACGGCCTAGGATAACACTTCAGAACTCGGAACCTATTTCAAACCCTAACTAAAGGCAATTCTACTTCTACAAGTTGAACTGCCTTTAACCGATTTAGAAGCGCCTTTAATCGATTTAGAACCAGCTTTAAAATGAAAAAAAGTGACCCGGGAGGGAGTTTCGAACTTGGAACCTATTTCGAACCTCAATTAAAGGCGGGTACCGATGAAACGGCCTTCAAACCGCTACATTTAATAGAGCATTCTCCACTAGTGAGAAATACTTTCCTTGTAGGAAAGGTAATAAATGGTAGCTATCTTATAGAATTAACTAGTTTCCTTATCTTATTAATTCCTTGTATGTTAGATTATGTATGGTAATTTCCTTATAGACCTTAGAATCCTATTCATGATAGAATTTAGTTTGCAGGCCTATATATTGTAATCATCATCATTGATGAGATGTGTAATTAATGAACCCGATTATATTTTCTCATGGTATCAGAGTTTTTATATTTATCATGGTATCAGAGATTATATTTATCATGGTATCAAAGCTTTTATATTTTTCATTAATAAGATAGCAATGCACCAATGACAAACAATTTCATATTTTACATCTACAGTGACAATTTCCTGAATCAAGAGGAAAACATGTCCTAAACCAAGAGAAAATAGTGCGTTCAAGAAAAGCCCACCAGTGAAAGTCATATAGATAGAAATGGAGAGATTGAAAGAATAATGGAAGCTAAATGCTAACAAATCCTATTCCTTGAATCAGAAAGAAGCATTGATTAATAATACACCAAAACCCTGAAATAATGGAATATGTACATGACAAACAGCTACTCCCTCTGTTCCAACTCTATTTACACTATTTTTTATTTGTGATATCCCAACTGAATTTGCACTCTACACTTTATTTCCTTATTCAACAAACTTTACCCATTATTTTAATTGGATTGAGTCCTCTTTGTTTGAAATTCTAGGTAAAACTAACCCACCAACCCAAAAAAAGCAATAACTCAACCCCAATGCCACATCAATTTGGATATCAAATTTCAATTAAAAAAATAGTGTAATTTCAAGTTTGCAAATCTCTAACATGACCAAAGATTTGGATATGAGAATTCATTGTGATCAAGCACTTTTCTTCTTCTTCTTTTTAGCTTAAAACTCCAAATATTAACTGATCACCATAAGAATCAGTTCCAAGTTACATACCTAGTAAAAAGAGACTTGATGATTAATAAAAAAGAAATTTCATCTTCACATTCTGCATGGACGTACTATAAGCAACAACATAATTATTTAGCATGCATTAATTAGAGGTTTTCTTGCATCATGATTAGTTTGAAGCTTTGTAAGTACAAACTTTTCTCCTCTAGCCTTCGAAAGTTGAAGTTGTAGTTAGTATTATAGGACTATTTACTCGTGTTTTCATCGTGTTTAGCGTGCATTGAATTGTATTATTAAGCAAAGAGAAACCATGCATAAAAGCTTTAGGAAGTGGGAAAAATAATCCAACAAAGTAGCCCATTAAAGTAGTTCTACGGTACAACCGCCTTTAATAGATGACTATTAAAGGCAGTTCTAGAATAAAATCGTCTTTAATCAGATTTGAATAGCCTCTAAAATGAAGGGGGCCGAAATTGACTAGCTCCGAATTCGGAACCTCCTCACGAAGGTAGTTCTTCAAAAAAAAAAAAAAAACAAGGGAATCGCCTTTGATTGTAACCTTAAATTGAGACATCTGTCCTAGTCATAAAAATATTTCAATCATACAAAATTAATATAATTAATGATAAAAACACAATCTATCGATATGAAGATCACGAAATAATTAATATTACACATACGCATAATTATTGTGCGTTCACTGTGCGGCAACATCACTTTCCTGTGTGCTAACCGTGCGATTGTGAACTGTTTGATCTCTTTCTTCCTTCATTAGAATTCAGATGTATTAGCTTCAGTATGGATTTCAAATTTCTGTTAAAAAAATAATGTAATTTTGATACTGCACTCAAAATAAATCTCAAACATTACTAAAGATTTGGATATAAGAGATCGTTGTGATCAAGCACTTTTTTTCTTCTTCTTTTAGCTTAAGAATCCATGCATGAATTGATTATCGTAAGAATCAGTTCCACGTTACAAACCTAGTAAACAGAGACTTGACAATTACTAAAAAAGAAATTTCATGTTAAAATTCTGCATGGAGATACTATGAGTAAAACCGTATTTCTTTCTGCATTATTAAGAGTTTATCCTGGATCATTTTTAGCTTGTAACTCCGTAACTACAAACTTTTCTCCAACAGCCTTTGAAAGTGGAAGTATCTTTTTTTGAAAAAAATAGAATATGATATATTAATGACTTCTATCATGCTATTCCCTGGAATTTAAACTATTGATCTCTTCAATCTGGGATAGGTACTGCTGAACTACTCTCAAGGGTTGTAGGTCATGAACTTCATCATGCAATAGCTTATTCCGATGAAACCATAAGTGGTCCATTAAGATAGCTACTAATGACATTTTTTTCCTCATCAAGATCCAATAGTATGTCTCTTAACCATAGTGCCTCTGATGGTTGTTGAAATGAGTAAATTGGATACGAATATCATATACTTTGATGTGCTTTAAATGCTTTGATGGATCAAATTTATGATGAAGAATTGAAGGAGTCCCCACCGACATCTTGGATTTATTAATCAAGATTGTCGACGAACTGAAGACATCATGAAGAACACTATACTCTTTTTTCCCACTGGGTTTTTAATGAGGTAGTGTAATCACTGTAAAATATTGTAAAATTATGTCGTTTTGGGTTTATTGGACTGATAGCTCGGCCATTTGGGCTTTGAAGAGCTGAATTTCAAAAATACAGTCCATTAAGGTTTAGTATATTCAGTTTTATTCTGATTAGAATTAGTTTTGGTAAGATTAGATAAGGTAATATTCTTCAAGGTTACTTCTTGAAGAATTCAACCAGATTACCATTTATTTTAGGTATTTTAGTTAGATATGATTTTAGCTTCTTAAAGCTGCCATAAGTCGATTCAGTTTCCATTTGTGATTAGGGTTTGAGGCAAGATTGTAACCCTATAAAAAGGGAGGCCTTATGGACGAAATTTAACACTTTCATCAATCAAATATACAACCTTTTGAGTTCATACTCTTTGCTTGCGAGCTATTCCATTGTTGCTTAATCCCAAGGGCTAGTTAAGTGTCAATAAACCTTGTAATCTGATCCCGAGGGCTAGTTAGAGAGCGAGTCGAAATTGAGTGTACCCCGAGGGGTAGATCTTGAATTTCGTGAGGCATTGAAGGGTTTTTGAGTTCCCTTGTTTTGTCAAAGATCTTAATTCTGCAATCCAGATTCTTCGCGAGGAGATTCATGTCAAAATTTGGCTATATGAATATCTGTTGCAAACCATACTTGATGAGCTAGTGGACAGTGGAAAAAGATGTGTCCTGCAGAAGTGTGTTCCGATTTACATGTAAGAGATAATTGTTTCGTCGAGCATTTCCTTTGGACAAGGTGTTTTGCCGTCAGAATTTGATCTTTACATATCCGCCATATGAAATGGTTTATCCTCGGTGTCACTGTTAATTTCCAAATCTTACTCCAGTGGGGGGACTGTCCAGTATTGCTACTATCCACATGACCTACATTATCCAAATATATGGAATTAATGAAAAATTTATAACCTAATTTTACCGAGTAATTACCATCATGTTTAAGCTGCCAGCTCCACATGTCTTCCTGATGATAGTGAGTCCTAGGCGTTGCAAGTATTAGTGCATTCTTGTCTTCATTAAACGTGTTTCCTATTAAGGTAGAATTTCATTTTGTCCCATTTGACTCCATTAATGTGTCAATTGTAACATCCTCTGGATAGTCCTGTGAAAGTGAGTTTGGCCTTGCTGCCCCTTTTCTTGGTAGCCAAAAGCCCGATTTGACTTTTGTTGTATCTCCACACCATATCCTCTTCCGAATTCCGTGAAGCAATTAGTCTTTGCTCTCAATGATAGAGCTCCAAGCATATAATGGTATGCACCCAATACATGCTTTAAGAATGGAGGATTGTGGGTGATATCTCTCTTTTGTTCTCAAAGCTATTGTAGATGATGGGGTTGCCAACAACCTCCAAGATTCTTCCCCAACATTACTTTATTAAAATGTTTTAGGTCTTAAGAACCTAAACCTCCCATATCTTTTGGTGTGCACATAGAAAGCCATTTTGCCCAGTGGATTTTCTTTTTCTCATATGAGCTTCCCCACCAATAACTTGCATAGGATTGATGAATAGCATCTATCAGAGTATTCGGTAGCTTGAAACATGACATATTATAGGTGGGTATGGCTTGCAATACGGCTTTCATGAGTATCTCTTTCCCGCCCTTTGACAATTGCTTATGTTCCCAGCTCTGGACTTTTGTCAATATTGTTTTTTCCAAGGATGGCAATTTGGACCATCAAAAAGTGGTTGGTAAACCCAGTTATTTGTCCTATCCACCAGACTCCATTATTTCCATAATCTCTAGATAGTGGATCTTGTTTGAGGATCGACATTTGGGCTAAATGATAAGGTTGACTTATTAAAGTTTACTTTCTCTCATGACACCGTTTCGTAATATTGTAAAATCTACTTCAGTTGGGAGGCTTCTCTTTGAGTGGCTTCTCCAAAAATCAGGGTATCATAAAAAAAGAGTAGATGGGATAAGATCGATGCGGTTCTTGATATTTTTAACCCTAATATTTGTCTATTTTGTAGCTTTTCTTGAAGCATACTTGAGAGAACTTCACCACAGATAATGAATAAATATGGGGATAAAGGATCTCCCTGTCGAATACCCCTTGTTGGAATTAACTTCCCAAATATGTTTCCATTCATATTGAAGGGAAATTTTATAGAAGAAATGCATCTTTTAGTGAGATATATAAATTGTGGTTGGAAGCCCATTCTTCGTAAAACCTCCAGTAAACATGGCCAATCGACCTGGTCCAAAGCTTTACTCAAATCCAACTTGATAAACATATATCCTTTTTCCCCTTATTTCTTTCCCTTGATATAGTGGTGTGCTTCACGGGCCACAAGGATATTGTCAGAAATTAGCCTATTTTTAATAAAAGCACTCTAGGATTCTGAAATGATTGAACCCATGATTTGCCTTAACCTGTTTGACACACATTTTGCAAGTATGTGGTATATGACATTTCATAGGCTGATTAGTATGAATTGTGAAACCTCTGTTGGTTTCTTTACCTTTGGAATCAAGACCATTGTTGTCTCATTTATCAAGTCCATTGGCAACTCCTGATTTAGTAATTGGAGTACAATTGCCGATACTTTAGGTCCAACTATATTTCAGTATCTTTGTAGGAAAGATGGTGATATACCATCTGGACCAGGAGATTTGTTTGGAGCCATTTCCTTTAGTGCTTTAATAATATCATTTATCATATATGGCCAGCATAAATCCGAGTTCATCTACGCATAGACCCTCGGTAATATTCTCGATGTTGTTTGTTGTACGATCTCTGGGTCTGGATCCTGTGAGTCAAATAACTCTTGAAAATGATGGAGGATAATACTCTCCATTTCACTATTCTTTGTACACAATCTTCCTGACTAATCTTTCAGACCATGTATATAATTCCTTCTTTTCCTCTGGTTTTCATAAGAGTGAAAGAACTTTGTATTTCTACCTCTATGTTAGAGCCAATGTTGCTTTCCTCGCTATTTCCATTTATCTTTTTCTATGTTAAGAAGATATTCAATTTCCTCGCTATGCTAATCTGCAGTTGGACCTCTTCAGCTATAATACCTTCCTGTAATCTTTGGATCCCTTTGGACAACAATTCTGATTTTTTACATGATTCTTAAATTCCATCCTGGACCAACTCTAAATTTGGCATGCACAATTACTAATTGTGGTTGTGAGTTTTTCTTCACTTTCATTCCAACTCCTCTAGATCATTGTCTCACAATTTGGTGATTGCATCCAATAATTCTTGAAACAAAACATTCTTTGTCTTCTAGAATATGATGGATGAATTTTATCTTTCTGAGCTTGCAAAAGAATAGGGACATGGTCTGATCTATGACGGAATAGATGCTTGAATTCTAATGAGGGGTATAAGTTATTCCAATTTGGTGAAGCCACTGCTCTATCTAGCCGTGCTCTCACTAGTAGAGAGTGCTCTATTAAAGGTAGCATTAGAAGGTGGTTCCATTAGAACCATTTTAAATTGAGGTTGGAAGTATTTTCGAGTTCGGAAATCCCTACCGGTTCATTTGAAAGGCGGTATGAATTAATTAAAGGCGGTTCCGCCTTTAATGATGATAAATTAAAGTCGGCTCAGCTTTAAAAACTGCCTTTAGTTAAGGTCCGGAATTAAAACTGAGTTCGAAAATTCTTTCCTAGGTCCAATTTTCATTTTAAAGGTGGTTCTAAAGGCAGAACCTCCTTTAATGGGTTTTTTGGCAAATAACTCATTAACTTAGTTTTATTTTAGGCCCAGACCCATATAAATAGGTTTTCTTATGCAATTAACTTTCAAATCCGCACGTTTAGTCACATGTTTATTTCGCTCACTCTTTCACTCCACCCTTCACCGTTTATTCTCCTCTTCCACCCAATACCACCTTATCACTGCATCTCATCCTCTGCCGCCTCAACCCTCCATCGCCTCCCCTTTCCTTCATTCGCTCTCACCGCTGGAGGAGGAGAAGCACCAACACCAGAGAAGGACCAACACCAGAGAAGGAGAAGCACAACCATCAGAGAAGGAGAAGCCCACCACTCAGTTCGCTAGGGTTTCTCTCTGAAGAAGTTAAAGCCCGCCATTCCGGTCCGCTAGGGTTTCCCCCATCTCACCCCACCGTATAAGCTCCTCCGCCGCCGCCGCCCTTGCCAGGGTTTTAGTTCATTGTGTATTATTGTTTAGATTATCTACTAAAATAGATTATGTATTGTTGCTTTTGAACATTCTCCTGTTGTGTAATGCATTGCTATTTCAGGTCTGGGTTTTCCTTGCTGCCAGAAATTGATTGATTTCTGGCAGCTAATTTTTTGGAAGGTCAGTATAAGTTTTCAAGTTCGGAAACTATTTCCGGTTCCATTAAAGGCGGTTATTTGAACCGCCTTATTTTTGGAGTGATCAAAGGCGGAACCATCAAAGGCAATTTGAACGTGCCTTTAAATTGCCGATAGAACCTCATTTAACATGCCCTTCCTACACTAGTGTTTGACAGAGTATGGATTTCTCCAATTCTGGCACCATGTGAATTTATTTTCCATATATACCATGTCATTTAGGTTACATTCATTTGGCGCATTTGGAAGATTTCAATTTGCCAATTTGGCCTTCTATTTTCACTTTCCATTTCAGATTGGTGTAAAATTTCACTGAAGTCCCCAATACATAACCATGGAAAATGTGAATTCGCAATAAGATTTAGATAACTTTCCCATAATTTTTTCTGTTTGCTCGATTTAGGTTCGCCATATACGCCTGTACAACACCAAAATGCAAGAGTAACTGGATCTTTTATGGTGAAATCAATAAAATTGAAAGAGTAAGACAAAACAATAGTTTCTATGTCTTTATTCCAAAATAAAGCAAGACCTCCCAAATTTCTATTGGAATCTAGAAAAAATCCATAAAGATCCATTTGATCTTTAACTTTTGATAATTCGAAAGAAGAACATTTGTTTCTGAAAGAAAAATAAAATGCAGACTAAACTTGCAAAATAAACTTTTGAAATGTCATATTGCACGAGGACTAGATAATTCTCAGCAGTTCCAACTAAGGCCTATCATTATCCTTGGCGGGACTGGGCTTTCCCAGTCGCTGCCGCTAGTCCTTTTGCGGGTGCCCTGCATTGAAATTCAATCCCAAGAGATAGATAACCTCTTCTCATGTCTTCACTTTCTTTTTTTCTGCATCATCAATTATTTCAAGCAGTTCGGCCTTTCTCTTTATTGAGTCAACAATTGGGTCTACTCCTTTGCCTGTTTTAGTATGAGTTTCTGTAGTGATCTGGACCTCGGTCACAGTAGTGACATTTTTGATAATAATATCAGCAGTATTTGGCAAAGATTGGTCTCTTTTTACCACACTTTCTTCTAACATATGCCTCTGGTTCCCTTTTGTATCTTGCAAAACATCATCCCCGTGCACAATTTTCACTGGGAAAATTGGCTCGAACACAAGATTATCAAAACCTGGTGCAGGTTCTCTGTGCAGATTTGGATATAAGAATTCAGTGTGATCAAGAACTTTTTTCTTCTTCTTTTTAGCTTAAAATCCCATGCATGAATCAATCATGGTATGAATCAGTTCCACGTTGCAAACCTAGTAAACAGAGACTTGACGACTAATAAGAACTTTCGTGTTAACATTTTCCGTGGAGATACTATGAGCAACACCTATTTTCTTTCTGCATTCTTTAGGTTACCTTGCATCATGTTTAGTCTGTAACTCTGTAAATACAAACTTTTCTCATGTAACTTTTGAGAGTTGAAGTTGTATTTAGTATTAGAGAATTACTTACTTATGTTTTCATCATGTTCTGTGTCTATTGAATTGTATTACTAAGGGAAGGGTATAGGTCTTACTTTCGTTAAGGTTTTTTCTAGGTTTAAAACCTCCTTTGACTTTTACCTTCGTTAAGGTTTAGATATAGGTCTTCATTAAGGTTTTTCTCTTCTTGAAATCATTGAAAATATTCATATTAACGGCCTTTTAGGCTAATGTGAAATTCAAGAAACTTTTCTAAGTTTTTCCAACAAATGCCATGCTGTAAAATATGAACATGTGATTTTATAGATGGTACAAAGGTGCTATATAAAGGCACCATATGTAGAAGTATAAATGAAAAAATATTCTAATTACGGTACAAGATATACATAGAATATGACAAAATATCTCCTTAACACTCCTCCTCAAGTTGGAGCACGTGGATCACGATGCCCAACTTTCCGAGAAGAGTCTGAAATGATTGTCGTACAAGAGCTTTAGTAAATAAATCCACAGGTTGATTGGAAGTGCGAATATGATGAGTTGCAACTTCTCTGGACTATACCAAATCACGAACACAATGACAGTCAATCTCAATGAGCTTCATTCTCTCATGAAACACAGGATTGGCTGCAATATGGAGGGCTGCCTGACTGTCACAATATAAACGCATCGGAGAAGAATGACCAACTCCCAAATCGCGAAGGAGGGACTTAAGCTATATCAACTCACAACAAATAACAGCTATGGCTCGATACTCAGTTTCAGCAGAAGAACGAGAAACAGTTGATTGTTTCTTTATCTTCCATGAAATAGGTGATTCGCCAAGCATGACAAAATATCCAGTCAAGGAACGATGCGTAATTGGACAAGCAGCCCAATCAGAGTCACAAAAGGTAAATAGTTGAAGAGAACTCTGAGCAGAAAGAAATAAACCTTGACCAGAATGACTCTTCAAGTAGTGCAGGACGCGAAGGGCTGTATGCCAATGGGTGACACACATCTTCTCCATAAACTGTGCCAAATTATGGACCAAATAACTGAGTTCCGGACGAGTAATAGTCAGATAAATGAGCTTCCCAATCAGACGACGATATTGTGCAGGATTAGGATAGAAGGGACTGGCCGAGCGCACTAAATTGTGCTGTTGTTACATCGGAAAATCCATAGGCTTTACAGCTAGCAATCCAGCGTCATGTAAAATGTCAAGGGTATATTTCTGGTTGGACAGAAACATACCGTTGGGTCTCCTCGCAATCTTAATACCCAGAAAATACTTCAGAGCACCAAGATCCTTCATGTGAAAGCAAGAGCTGAGATACTTCTTGAACTCGATCATTAGGGCCGAGGAAGAACCAACAATAATCAAATCATCAACATAAACCAAGACATGCAGGGTAACACCACTGCGCAAATAAGTGAACAAAGAGTAATCTGCCTTACTCCGAACAAACCCAAAAGTGTGTATGGCAGTAGCAAGTTTAGCAAACCAGTTGCGCGGAGCCTGACGAAGACCATAAAGAGATTTGTGAAGCTTACAAACCAAACCCGGTGAAGGAATGGTATAACCAGGCGGAGGATGCATATAGACTTCCTCATCCAAATCACCATGTAAGAAGGCATTGTGAACATCCATTTGATGAATATCCCAATTCTGAATTGCAGCAATAGCTAAGAATAATGGGACACAGCTCATCTTGGCGACAGGAGCAAAAGTCTCAGTAAAATCAGTTCCTTCAATCTATCGATTTCTAAGAACAACGAGGAGAGCTTTATAGCGCTCAATAGAACCATATGACTTGAACTTGGTCTGAAACACCCATTTGCACCCAATGGCGTGTTTGTTAGCAGGAAGAGGAGACAGAACCCAGGTATTGTTCCGCTCAAGAGCACTAAGTTCATCAACCATTGCCTCTTGCCAGTGAGGATGGCGAGAAGCCTCGGAATAAGCATTAGGGTCTGAGCTATCAGTCACTGCAGCAAAAAATGTAGAATGCAAAACCAAAAAATTATGATAAGTAAGATAATCAGCAATAGGGTAACGAGTACTTGAGGATAGATCAGGCGGAGTAGAGAGAGCAACGAAGGGGAGGGGTTTATTTCTTGAGTAGCAGTGCAGACATAATCTTGCAGTTTAACTAGAGCACGACGGATGTGAGTACTCGGCGGTCGAAGAGGCAACTTAGACACAAAATCCTAGGAAGCAGACTTCGGCGCCGAGAGCAGCTCAGACGGCGGAGCAAGGCGGTCCGATGGAGACTTGACAGGCTCAGCCGTGGCACTGGAAGTGATGGTGGTGGTGAGGGGTAGGCCGACGTTACTCCCAGCGGCAGCTGGTTGGAGGCCGGTGACATCACCGGTGGTTGGTCGGTGAAGACCGACGACGTTGCCGTGGCCTAGGATCGGCCGACCGTGCGGTCTGCAGGAGAGGGACCTGCGGTGAGTCGACCGAGGCTGGGGACGCAGTCGATTGGAAGTTAACGGCAGGTGGCCGTGACTCCATTAGCTCCGGTGGCAGGTGATCAGGCGTTGAAGAATGAACTAGAGCGGTCGGCTGCGGCATTGTCTGAGGGAACGGCATGGCCGACTCATCTTTAAGAGGTGACAACATCAAATCCTCGGAAGGAGGAATGTCTGCAATCAGAGCAAAGGGAAAGCAGTCTTCATAGAACACAACATCCCGACTGTCAAACACAGTGCGAGACTCCAAGTTATAAACACACGACGCTTTCTTGGTAAGAGGATATCTAAGAAAAACACATTTGCGACTTCTGGATGCAAACTTATCACGCGGCTTTGGAAGCTGGAATGCGAAGCACAAACAACCGAACACACGGAGATGGCTGTGGTTGGGCGCCCGACCGTGAAGAAACTAATATAGTGAATGACTATTCAACACCGGTGTTAAAGTGCGATTGATCAAGTAGGCAACACTAAGAATGCATTCTCCCTAGAAGTCAATGGGCAAAGAGCCTGAAACCGAAGAGCACGAGCCACGTTTAAGATGTGACGGTGCTTTTGTTCCATGCGCCCATTTTTTTGCAGCATTTAGACAATGGATGTCTTGAACCAAATTCCTTTCTCATCAAAATAGCATCTGAGAGGAAGAAATTCTGTTCCATTGTCAGCTCTAACTCCCTGAGCAAGGGCAAGGAACCTTTATCTTGGCAGGTACTTCAGTCTTAGATACTAATAAATAAACCCAAATAGCTCGGGAATAATCATCAAATATAGTTAAGAAGGAAAAAGCTCCATTAGAAGATGGTGAGCTATAAGGCCCCCAAACATCACAATGAATAAGTTCAAACAAATAACTAGCCTTAAAGGTACTTAAGGGAAAGTTAGATCTAGACTGTTTTTCCCGATGACAAATGGAACAAGGAATAGTTTTATTCAAATGATAATGATTTAAAGTAATATCTGGTATAGAAGACACCACTAAACTGGAAGGATGACCAAATCGCGGATGCCACAACGAAGGGGAACTAGCCGCTGTAAAACAGGCAGACGGCGACAATTTTGGAGACAATATCCTGAGTCTGCGCAACCAATAAATCCCACCCCGCTGATCACCCACGCCAATCACTGTCCTCGTGCTGATATCCTATATGATACATAATTTTCAGTAATCAAAACTAAACATTTGAAGGCTGTAGTTAACTTAGCAAAAGGCAATAGATTGCATCGTAATTCCGGAATGAAGAGAACATGAGTAACTAGAATATCTCCAAAATATAAGTTCCCATGATGAGAAGCAGTAGATATAGAGCCATCATGAAGAATAACATCAATATGATCAGCAGGTTTAATGTCATGTACAAGATTCTTGTCGCCGGTCATATGATATGAAGCTCCAGTATCAAGAATCCAAGGTAAAACAGACTTACCTGACGTAATGTCAGAATTAGTCAACTTAGAGAACATGTTAATAACTGAGTTCCACTGCTCTTTGGACAAGGTAGGACCGAAAGCTATCCGATCAGCATAAAAAAGAATGACACTGGCGTTGGCGGCAGTAGGAGTCGCGGTGGCAATGACTGGGGCTGCTCTGGCGAACGGCGCGGCTGCTGGGGCGCTGGGGCTGAGCTCTCTGATCGGATCCTTGTTGTCGCTGTTTCTCAAACCATGTAGGATAACCGTGAATTTTAAAACAAGTAGCAGTATCATGACCCTTGTGGTTGCAGTGAGTACAGAGTAAAGATTTTCGATCAACGGTAGTGGCAGGCGGCCTGGATCCCTGTGCGGCGGCTGGCGACTTCGGCGTAGGTTGAGGTCTACACGCAGCATGTGCCATATTGTCTAGGGTAGACTCACGATCATGAACAATAGTCTTGTGACGCTCCTCCTGAATGGCAAGTGAGTGAACACGACCAATAGGAGGCAAAGGAGCAAGTGTCAAGATGTGAGATCTCAATGAATGGTACTCTTCATCCAGGCCTATGAGAAATTGATGAATGATCTCCTTCTCATGGGACTGAGCAACAATTTCAGCATGAGGGCAAACACATGTCTGAGCAGGTAAGTAAGTATTCAATTCATCCAACAACTTCTTACATTTGTTATAATAAGCAGTAACCGACTGACCATTCTGGCGACAAGTATAAATGGTTGCACGTATTTCACTCATGCGTGGACCATTACCAATAGAGAAGCTCTGTTTAAGGTTATCCCAAAGTTCCTTAACAGACGCACGATAAGTGACACTAGAACGAGTGGATGGATCAAGTGTCTGAACCACCTAACCAACAAGCATAGAATTCACACTATTTCAGTCATTGTAAAAAGGGACAGAGGGTGATGGCTTAACAACAGAACCATCAAGAAAACCTCCTTATGTTTTGCAGAAAACACATTAAACAGGGATTCACTTTATTCATTATAATTATCACCCTTAAAGATCTCAGGACAGATTCTTAAACCTGGATGATCTGGCTGATGAACATACTAGGGATGATTGATAGGCAAAGCATGAGAAGAGTCACCAGATGACTGGCGTATGGCTTATGCAGCGGCCATAGCCGCGGCTTGTATGGCAACCTAGAAGATGGCAGAATCTGTAGCAGGAAAGCCCAAAGAATGAGGCAGCAGCAGGGGATTCATCGGTGGCGGCACGGTGGGAACGATGTTGCCGATGGAGATCGGATCAGCTCCAACAGCGATGTTGACAGGCGGTGGCAGCGCATGGACTGGTGGTCCTGCGGCAGCATCGGAAACAAGATTAAGAGCAAGGTCAATATCTTCAATTTCAACATGATCAAGAGGATTCATGGTGACAGGAACAGGGACGACAGCGGCAGATCCTTGAACAACGACGGTGGCAGTGGCGTATGAAGAACCGGCGGTGGCGGAAGCGGCACGTGAGGTGCGGTGGTGATATTTTAGGATTTAGGTTTTCAGGATTTTAGCTCTGATACCATGTAAACTATGAATGTGTAATTTTATTGATGGTACAATGGTGCTATATAAAGGCACTATATGAAAAAGTACAAATGAAAAAGAATTCTAACTACGGTACAAGATATACGTATAATATTACAAAATATCTCCTTAGCCCATACATTTTCTGAATGGAAGAATATCAAACAAATCTCCCCAGTGACAGTTTTTTATTCCCACTTGGAGATGGAACCATGTTACAAAATAAGGCCATATCGATATAGTTGAAGCAATTAATAGGTGAATTATTCCAAATTAATATTTGTTTTTAGTTAAGGATGTATATTTTACTCAACGAAAAATGGAGTTTTGCAGATATAGAGAAGGCCTGAATGCGTAATTGTTGCATTATTTTTCGAGCAAGTTGTCGTGTTTGTATTATCTCAACTACGAATCAGAGATGCCATAACACTTTTATCAATACTTATTAAAATGCTACAAAAACTTATAAAATGTTACTTGAACCTTTGAAAAATGTAATCTAAATCTTGGAAAATGATGAATTAAATTTAATGCAACATCACCTAAAATAATATTTGAAAAGTGTTGCATTATATTTAATGGAACATCACCCGCAACTAAAGTAAGCCTTTCAAAGTGTTGGTACATTATTATTAATATGTAGTAGTATTTCCTGGTCGCCAATAACATTCATTTATAGAAACAACATTGGTTAATTAAATCAAAATTACAGTAATAAATGCAAATTCATTGAAGAATCTCTTGATTTAATAAATTGCATGTACATCTCCCCTAGCAACTAATTTTGGATCACTATACAAACTAGCTGGAGTTTTTACTCAATTTTGGATCACTATAAACATTTCTTCCCTGCAGGGGATTGTTAGGCCTCCCATTGGATGATCGTAACCAAATTATTCCTCGGCTTGGCTTAACAATTCTTGGAATGACGGGCTGTTCAAGTACGCAATGGGAATCACGTATCGTTTCTCTTCGCTTTGATCTCCAACATAAATCACGCAACATCCTCTTCGAACAATATCTGTTGAATCATTAGCTGATTTGAAGGAAGAAGAGTGCTTCAGAAGTTGCTTAGCTTGAATGATACGAGGCATTCCGATTGCCATTTAGATGAATTTGGATCAAGAAAGAGTACTGCAGTCAAAGCTTTGTAGGTGAAATGTTCTTAAAGACTTGGTGTTTGGCAAATAAGTTAGGCGTGTTTATATAGAAGATTGACAAATAATTAGAAAGATGGTATTTTTTTGATTTTTTTTTTGTTTGAAAAGAAAGATGGTATAAAATAGCTATCTCAAGAACCATGATCACATGGTTTTGCATTCTGTTGTGAGGGCATAGGGCCAGCCAGATTCTTCAGCTTCAGACAGGCAAAAACTATCAGACAAAATTTGATTATGATCATCCAACAATCCCTTGCAGACAAGAAATGTTCATTCATCTGACTTCTCATTTGAGTATAAAGGCATGTTAGTGGTAACTAGAGGTAGTCACGCAAAATTTTGTAGCATAGTGTATATATGTAGAGCTAAACAAGCGTTGATTCTTGGTGTACATTCAGTTTATATATATATATATATATATACACACACACACACACACTCCATTCATCCCATATATTTTTGCACTCTTTCCTCTTTGGGACGTCCCAGCTGTTTTTGCACTCTTACCATTTTTGGCAAACAATTATATGTTAAAGACTTCAATACCCCTAACATTATAAACATTTTCTCTCTCCCCCATTTTGGCCTTCCTTCTCCCACCCCATCCCATTCTTTCTTCTCCCTTCTCTCCTCCTTCTCCCGCCCCTGATTCTTTCTTCTCCGTTCTTCTTCTCCGACTTTGATGTTTTTCAATTTTGGTGGGAATTTCAATTTTGGTGAGTTTGGAATAAGGGTTTCAATTCTGGAATCGATTTAGGGCTTGATTAAGGGTTTTGATTTTGGTTGTGTAGGTGAGGCGGTGGTGCGGTGGGTGTTGGTGATGGTGATGGTGATGGTGGTGGTGATGGTGGTGGTGTGGTGGCAGTGGTGGTGTGGAGAAGAGGGGGGGGGTGGTGAGGAGAAGGGAGAGGCGGTGGTAGTGAGGAGAAGGGGGGTGGCGGCGGTGGTGTGGAGAAAGGGGGGGGGGTGGTGAGGAGAAGGGGGAGACGGTGGTAGTGAGGAGAAGGGGGTGGCGGCAGTGGTGTAGCGGTGGTGGTGTGGTGAAGGTGGTAGCAGTGGTGTGGTGATGGTAGCATTGGTGTGGTGATGGTAGCAGTGGTGGTGGTGTGTTGAAGGTGGTGGCAATGGTGGTGGTGTGTTGAATGTGGTGGCAGTGGTGGTGTGGAGAAGGGGGTGGCGGTGGTGGTGTGGTGAAGGGGGTGGTGATGGTGGTGTGGTGAAGGTTGTGGCAGTGGGATAGTGGAAAAGGTGGTGGCGGTGGGGTGGTGGCGTATGTGGTGGTGGTGTAACGGTGGCAGTGGTGGTGGTGTGTTGAAGGTGGTGGCAGTGGTGATGGCCAAGGAGGTAGATGGAGGGCATTGTTGTCAATTCACATTTTCACTATTTTGAGATGCAATTTCTCTCTACGCAGAAATAGCTGGGACGGAAGGAGTATATATATATACACCAAGAATTAATATATATATATATATATATATATATATATATATATATATATATATATATGAAGTGTTTCTTGGTTTATATATATGAAGTGTCTTGGTTTGATACTCCTAGACGAGCCAATTTATGCAAATTAATCAATTCTTATACCGTATCGCAGGGGTATCAAGTATATATACATATTGAATGTGTATTTAAATATTATTATACGTACATTACATTTTTTCCAGTAATCCAAATTAAATTATAAAAGTACACATACGAATGCACATTCTTACAATATAAATTAATATCCTTGGTATATGATACTTGGTATACCAGGCATACCATATGATTTACTAAACTAATAGTACATAATAGGGTTAATTCATTTGTATCATATAGGCATGAATTTTTAGAATGAAATTAAAATTTTGTTTTGTCATCACTTACTTGCATAATACAATCGATTTTTTAAATTTTACTAACATTTTCTACAATACAATTTTAGTAACCACTATTTTGATCAACAAATATACATCAATGTCGAATTTTGTGACCTTGGTACTAAAATATTGATCACTAATTCATTAAATCACACCAATGATTTCGTGAAAAAAATATGGTGACGAAAGTATGTCATTCTATGCCTAGAAAGTTTTTTTTTTCTTTTCAATTTCATCAGATTGGAATCATTGTCATATTCTGGTAAACAATCATCTTCTTTTCAGACAGGCAATTCTAAAAATCAAGTGCAGTTCTTCCAACAAGAATAAGCAAGAAGGTTCAGAAACTGAAAAATCAGTTAGCAAAGTGTGGGAAAAATTTTCTGAGGGTTTATTAACTTACCAAATGAATCCATACAAGCAGTATTTAATACATGTCCTCTAACTGTAAGGCTAACAAACTAACTGTACATAAACTATATAAGAGGCCTAACTAACTCAGAACCGAATAACTAACTAAACAAAGCCTAATCAAAGCTAAACTTTCATACTGATGGCCACCGACTTGGTTTGGCACCAAAATTGCTTGATCAGTTTTTGAAACTGATTCTGATCCTGAGTGTGAGGCTTGTGATTCCAGTCCTCTTCTTGAGCTGCATTCTCCATTCTTCATGTGATCCTTCATATAATCCTCATCAATAACCGACTTTATTGCAACAAATATGCATGAATTTATCTATACACATGAGACTATACACTCACTACTGGGAGAACCCCCCATAGGCACCGGTATTTTCACCCCATAGGCAACGGTATTTTGAGAATTTTCATACCGGTGCCTAAGTGACCCGTTGCAAAAGTTGTAGAGTCATAGGCACCAGTAAGTCGTACCGGTGGTAGAATATATTCTAGCACCTGTACCATTTACCGATGCCTATGCATGAAATACCGGTGCTAGTAAATAGGCGATCGTTTAAAAAATCCGGCCAATGAGAATAAACTCACCGGCCAAAATATGAAACCCACCGGAATATGAAACCCAGAACGAACATAACACAAAAAAAACCCGAAGCTCATGTAAAAAATTGGAAATTTCATACCACAACCCAAAACTTCATTACATATAATTGAAAATACATAACACCTCTCAATACATAACACTTCATTACATATAATCAATCAGCATAAAAACCAGAACCTAATTTTTCAAAAACCCTAGATAACATCAAAGAACAAAAAGTGAGGTCGAATCTAAGCTGAACCAGAAATTTTGGTGGAGCTCGCAACTTCAACCAACAACCAGAGCACCGCGGGGAGATGGAGTCGGAGTTGGTCTAGGAGATGGAGTCAAGGAAGCGGAGGAATCGGGGAGATGGAGTCGGAGCTGGTCCGGGAGATGGAGTCGGGGAGACGTCGAAGCGACGTCGTCGGCTCTAAGCGTCGAAGCGGTGGGGGCGGCTGAGAGGGAGAGGTGGTGGAGGAGAAGGGAGAAGATGGAGAGGAGGTAAAGGAGGATATAATGAGAGGGAAATGAGGGTGGGTAGATTTAGGGTTTCAGGGGTAGTATATATAGGCAAATTTTTAACGATTGAGATTCAACCGACAAAAGAAATCTACGGTTCGGATGAAACAAAGTTAGTTTTTTTTAAAAAAAACTGTTGAGCACTGGTACCGGTGCCCAAAATGCTCATATTGGTGCCTAAGAAATCGAAACGCAACTGCTTAGGGCTGCTTTGAATGTTTTTTTTTTTTGAAAAAAAATGAACCTGAGAGCAAACCTTGGAAAATTTTTCTAAGTGTTGAGCACCGGTACAAATATTGGTGCCCAAAATGCTCATACTAGTGCCTAAATATACGAAACGTGGCTACTTAGGGCTGCTTTGAATGACTTTTTAATTATTTTTTTTTGAACCTGAGAGCAAACCTGGGAAATATTTTCAAGTGTTGAGCACCAGTACACATACCGGTGCCTAAGTAACTAATACCGGTGCTCATTGCAAAATTTTAAAAAATCTCTACAAAATTTGGAATGAAATTTTTTTAAAAAAATCATTATTTCGCCATAACATAGCACCGATATGAATGAAAAACAATGTCGGTGCTAGTATTATTTGATCTCTAAGTTAACTTTTAATTTTTTTACTATTATGTCCGTAGAAGAAATTTGGAGGCGGCGAATCACGAAACTAAAGACACCAAAATGAAATTAAATAAGGGATGATTGAATCTTTAAAATTTGAGGTACAATGGGTGGACGGAAGCGCCTCTCATATTTTTGGAAAATTACGCTATGGCCCATAAATTTGTTACAACATTATCCTTCTGTTCAAAATATATAATTTTGTTATTCTTGCATAAATATATAAATAGAAAATAAATTATTTTTTTTGATGAAATTTTGAAAAACGCTACTACATGTTATATAGTAATCTAGAGTTGATTACTAAAAAGATAGAAAGGGAAATCGAAAAGGATTATGGATATGTTCTTGTGCCCGATTGTTGATAAATATTTTGTTAAGGAATTGGAAAATACAAAAGGGTGTATATGGTAGCATCATGTTCGAGCGGATTTCAATTTGGAGTTATTAATAAAGTTTTTACTTTTTGCACTTAGGTCCTTCCAAGAAAGTTGGAGTCGTCGAATCACAAAATTGGTGGAACCAAAATGAAATTCAATAATATATGATCGTAACTATGGAATTTGGCTATGCATGGGTGAACAGAAGGGTCTCGAAAGTCAACATTGATTACTTCTATATACTCTAGAAAAATTATATTGTGGTCCAAAATTGTGTTACCCCATTACCAATTGGTCCAAAATACATGATTTTTTTGTTATTATTGCCTAAATATAAATATATAAAATAAATGATTTTTTGGTGAATTATTGAAAAGCGCCAGTATATGTTCTAGAGTAACTTATGGTTGATTACTTGGAAGTTACAAAGTGAAATCAGAAAGGATTATAGATATGTTCTTGTGCTAGATTTTTGATAAATATTCCCTTACATGCATGGAAAATACAACGGGGGTGTATAGGGTATGATCACGTTCGAGCGGATTTCAGTTTGGAGTTACGAGCAGGGGTGGAACCAGTGGTACGCGAGGCAGGGCTCTACCCCACCTAAATCGCCGGCCGTATGTAGTAGTGGTGGAAGGAATCGATTTCCGGTGAGAAGCGCGTCTTCCGGTGAGATTGCTCGGAGAAAAAGGCGACATTTTTTTTGCAACTGAACTACTAAAACGACGTCGTTTTCACGTTAGTGAAACGACGTTGTTTCACTTGTACTAAGGGCAAAAAAACAAAAAAAATGGGTTTGAGATGGATTGGATTGGGCCATTTTCCCAATCCAATTTCAGATTGCTCAAACTCTAATTACGGGAAGAAAGGCAGTGGCCAGTGGCCAAATCTCAGCAGCTCAGCTCCCTCCCGCTACACCTCCGCATCCTGACGTCGAATGCCGCCGCAGTAGACGCCGATGCCACGACCCACCACCGTCCAACCCTCCACTCTCCACTGAACCACTGGTTCCCTTTATGCTAAGGTAATTTAATTTAGGGTTTATTGTCTTTTTAAAAAAAATTGTTTCCTTCAAAACTTAAATTTTTATGAACATAATTTTTAGATTAGATGTTGAATTGAAGTTATATGGTTGTATGATTGTTGAAATTCAGTTGAATTGCATATGTATAAATAATAAATTATAATTGTTTGATTTATTTTGTATGTGAAATTGTCATAATCGATTTATGTAATTATCAATTAGGGATATTTGTTAAATTGAATTTAGATGAATATGATTTTATAAATTATTTATTATCTCAATTTGTTATTGTTTCGTAACTCTTTTAGATTTTATAAGAACGAATCAATTTACATATTTTCCCTATTTGATATTTAATAGGTTATGGATAATTTTTAATTAGAAGTGGTGGATCTCCATCTTTAAAGAGATCGAATGAACCTAATGAACAAAGACACAATGAAGAGGGTAATAGTACAACACAATCTTGTGTAGAATTCAATCGGAAAGATGTTATAAGTGATCCCGGGCTACGTAAACCTATTGAAGAGATTGATGTTTCGATTAGAGATGAAGTGCTAAGAGAATATATATTAAGAGGTCCTTGGCAACCTAAGAATCATACTTTTCCCAAGACAATGTTCAATGATGAATTTAGAAGTATTCAAAAGGGTTGGTTTGATGAATTTAATTGGTTGGAGTATAGTGTTTTGAAGGATGCGGCCTTTTTTTTTCCTTGCTATCTTTTTTAGAATTCACCAAAGGGGATGGCATATACTGTGGGTGGGGTGATGAATTGGAAGAATGCCCTTAAAGTATTTAGGAAACATGCTAGGAATGTGGATGGAATTCATCATGGTGCAGCAATCAAATTGAGAAATTTTAGCCTTCAAAAGCAAAGTATCTCACATTGTTTCGATGGTCATTTTACTGAAGCAAAAAAGGTGTATCACACATGTTTGAATGTTGTTTTGAATGTGACAAGATACTTGTTAAATCAAGGTTTGGCTTTTCGTGGTCATGATGAGGGTTGGAATTCCATCAACAAGGGTAATTATCTTGAATTGGTTGACTGGTATTGCAAGCGAAGTGAAGATGTTGCTAAGGTAATGAATGAAAATGCTCCCGGAAATTACAAGTTGACATCCCCCCAGAGTTCAGAAATAGCTCTCAAGTGCTTGTGCTGGTGAGGTAACTGATGCTATTGTTTATGACATTGGAGATAGTGTATTTTCTATTCTTGTTGATGAGGCTAGAGATGCATCAATAAAAGAGCAAATGGGGGTTGTTTTGAGATATGTCAACAAACAAGGATGTATTCTTGAGCATTTTCTTGCTCTTGTGCATGTTTCCAATACTAAAGATATTACTTTGATGGAGGCTCTTAAGCAACTGTTTGTAGATAAGAAATTGTCCTTGCAAAGTTGAGAGGTCAAGGATATGATGGAGCTTCAAATATGCGAGGAGAGTTTAATGGATTGCAAGCTTTGATATTGAAAGAAAACTCTCCGGCATTGCTTCTCTCACCAACTTCAATTGGGTATCTTGTTAAAACTGTGAATTTAGTTGAAGGTTCATGTGTTAGAAAAGAGATGCTTGTGCAATTAGAACATGCTAGACTTGTAGAGGCATTGGAGAGTGGGGAGAATGTTAGTGGAAGAGGAGAAAATCAGGAAATGAGTTTGAGAAGGAATGGTGATACCCTTTGGGGATCACATTACACTACTATTCTTCGTTTTGAGGCTACGTGGTATTCTATTATTCAAGTGTTTCTTAATATCTGTGAGCATAGCAATTTAGATGAAAACACCTCTACGACAAAGGGTTTGATTGATAGAATGGAGAGCTATGAATTTGAATTTTGTATATTTTTTATGAAGCATTTGTTGGGAGCTACAAGTCAATTGTCACCTTCCTTGTAATAAAGAAATCAAAATATTTCGATGGCTGTGCAAATGATTAATAGAATGAAGACTGAATTGCAAGAATTCAAAGATGGTGGTTTTGATAAATTATTGGATGGAGTCAACACATTTTGTGTGAAGCATGAGATCACATTAGACGTGATGGAAGCACAACGGAAAATTCGTCACCGTTCTAGACAACGTGGAGAAATGTTCACCAATCATAATTTCTACCGTGTTGATATTTGTCTTCAGGTACTACTTTAATATTTACATAGTTTTATTTATTTTTTAATATTATTTTATATGTATTTTTTTTATCTTATTGTTATATTTTTTATTATTTCAATACTAGACCGTTGAGAGGATGATTCTTGAAATGAATCATCGATTTTGCGAAGCAAGCTCGGAATTACTCACTTGTATTGCATGCCTTGATCCGAGAGAAAGCTTTTCCATCTTTGATGTTGGTAAGTTGCTTCGCCTTACTGAACTCTATTCGGGTGATTTCTCCCTGGTTGATCATTTAGAACTTGAGCAACAACTTGATTTCTTCATTCATGATGTGAGAGATGATGATGCCTATTCAATCATTAATGATCTTGGAAGTCTTGCTCAACATATGGTTAGATCACGTAGCAGTGTACTCTATTAATTGGTATATCGTCTTATTGAGTTAGCATTAGTTCTACCAGTTGCAACTGCTTCAGTTGAGCGAGTTTTTTCTGCCATGAAGAATATCAAGACCGATCTTCATAATAGAATGGGAGATGAGTGGTTGAATGATGTTATTACAGTGTATATAGAAAATGATATTTTTGTTAAGATTGAGAATGAACCGATAATGCAACGTTATCAAGCTATAGAGTCTCGTAGATATTTGTTGCCCCCACTTGTTCCTAGTCCTACTTATAATAATTTGAGCATTAGAAAGTAGTTATTTTAGTACTTTAGTGAACTTGTAAAAACGTTAATGTATCGTACTCGATTTGTTATATTACGTAGTATTTTTCATTATTTTTGAGTTGAGTTTTAAAAATTTAAATTTGAGTAATATTTATCAGCCTCCCTAAAAATATTTTTATGGTTCCGCCACTGGTTACGAGTAAAGTTTTTTACTTTTTGGACTTAGGTCCCTCTAAGAAAGTTGGAGTGGTTGAATCACGAAATTGACGGAACTAAAATTCTATTCAATAATAAATGATCGTAACTCTGCAATTTAGGAATGTATGAGTGAACGGAAGACTCTTGAAAGTCAAGATTATTACTTCTATAAATTCTTGAAAAATTACACTGCGGCCCAAAATTGTGTTATTGGTGCTGAATTTATTCATAGGCACAGTTTTTTTGTGTACCGATGCTAAATTTTGATTTTGTAGCACCAGTTTTCAGTGCATAGGCATCGATTTTTGTGTACCGGTACTGAATTTATTCATGGGCACCATTTTTTGTGTACCATTGCCAAATTTTAGTTTTGTAGCACCAGTATTTAGTGCATAGGCACTGATTTTTTGTGTACCAGTGCTGAATTTTGATCTTTTAGCATCGATATCACTGATATACTGGTGCCTATGACATTTTTAGCACTGGTATTTCGACACCGATACATTTATACTAGTGCCTATTTACCTGTTTTCCAGCACTGACTAATCCATTAGTTCTCTACTTGTTCGATCTGTGTTTCGATCTGCAGAGCAACTACCTGACAAATGTAAGACACTTGATCGAATAAGTTGGACACTTGGGAAGAGTAAAAACATTATCAATGTTTCACATGGTTTTGCCTGAACCATTACACAACACTAGAGCTGTCAGTCTCTGACCCAAACCGAGAATTCGACCTGGACCGACATGATCGAATCAACTCGAAATTCGATCTAATCCGAGAAATATTGACCCGAACCCGACCTGACACGATCACACTCAACCCAAAACCCGATTTGACCCAACAAATATTGACCTGCACCCAAACCCGACACGGATCGAATTCAACACGAAACCCAAATATGACCCGATAATCTGGACCCGAACCCGACCTCAATACGAACCCGAGATCAACCCGAACCCGATTTAACACGAACCCAATTTAACACGAACCTGATTTAACACAAACCCGATTTAACACGAACCAAATTCAACCTGATAAATCAACTATATGACCATGCATGTAATCAACCCAAAACAAATGTAGTTATAAAAAGACAATTAACATTTAATATGGAACCAAGTCAAGTTGATTATGTGTCAAACTAATAACAAATGGGGTTTTTTAGCCATATGATTACTAGTACTCCCTCCGTTTTTTTTTCATTGGCACACTTACTAAAAGTGGTATTTTTTTTAATTGGCACTTGCTATTTTGGGCAAGTTTAGGGTTTTTACATCCACTCATTTTACTTTCTCTTCTTTCAATTCAATTTCATCCACTCATTTAGCATGTCCTCAATTCTAACACCAAGAGAGGTGCCAATGAAAAAAAAATGGAGGGAGTACGTAGAGTCAATTCATAACAAATGTGAATACACAAGGTTAATTTAAAAATGCACACGACTAAATTTATAAATCTAATGAATAATAGTCAAATAAAAAGAGATGTCTCATTAAAATTATGATTTTGAATTAGTAAATATAGAGAGTCGACTAAATATTAATTTCAAAAATCAGTTTGAAAAGTATTATAAAAATAATATTTAATAAATTATCACAAAATCTTGTTATAGGCCGAGTCACTGTTCGATGAGGGTATTTTATAATTAGTGGGACTAATAAGAATAGGCAAAGTCTTGGGAAAGACGGTCTTTCCATAAGCTTATGGGAAAGACAGAGTTTATTTATAATAATAAAAGATAAAAGGTCTTAGTTGCAATATTAAAAATTTATTGTACAACACGTAGTAGTTATAAAGTTTATAACCCGATTCATATAACCCGAAAACTTTATCTTTATTTCTTCTAATTTGCACTTTAAACCTTGGTCTTTCCATACCTTGGTATTTCCATCTTTTAAGAGACTGACTCATAAGAATATTTGATATTTAATTTTATTCAGTGAGATATATATAATTATGATAACCTTTAAAATGAGCTCGACATATAAATAATTAGTTTTTAAATAATTTGAATGAAATATTATAAAAATAATTATTTTTATTGTATTTAATATGTAATAATTTCTAAATAAACTAATTATTTCACTTCATTACTCATATATTTTTCCTTATATAACTAAACTTCATAATTGTAAATAAAGTTCTTTATTTTCAATTAAATGTAAGACACAAAAATACTTAAAAGTAATCCTAATTTTTTAATTAATAATGTCGCGCAATGCGCAGTGGGACTTTACTAGTTAAAAAAAAAAATTAGAATCAAAATATTTATTACAACACAAAATTGCACTAAAGTATTTTAAAAAGTGAATTGAATTCAATGAATACTCAACACTTCTATTCAACTAAGATAGTAGGCACAAAAGCATTTCTAACATATTTATGGAAAGTTACGCTACGGCCCAAAAAAATGTTACGACATTATCCTTCTCTCCAAATTACACAATTTTTGTTATTCTTGCATAAATATAGAAATAGAAAACAAATATTTTTTTTGGTGAAATGTTGAAAAATGCTAGTACATGTTCTAGAGTAATTTAAAGTTGATTACTTAGAAGTAAGAAAGAGAAATCGAAAAAGATTACAGATATGTTCTTGTGCCCAGTTGTAGATAAATATTCAGTCACGGACTTGAAAAATACAATGGGGGTGTATAGGGTATAATCACGTTCGAGCGAATTTCGATCTGGAGTTACGAGTAAAGTTTTTGCCTTTTGCACTTAGGTCCCTCCAAGAAAGTTGGAATTGTCGAATCACGAAATTGGCAACACTAAAAAGCAATTCAATAATGTAATATTGCGACTTTGCGGTTTGGGCATGTATGGGTGAACATAAGGGTCTTGAAAGTCAACATTGAATACTTCTACATAGTCTTGAAAATTTACACTGTGGCCCAAAATTGTGCTACCCATAATTCGTTGCTCCAAAATACATTATTTTTTGTTATTCTTGCCTAAATATAGAAATATTAAATAAATCATTTTTTGGTGAAATATTGGAAAACGCTAATACGTGTTATAGTGTAATTTAAAGTTGATTACATAAGAAAGGGAAATTGAAAATGATTACAGATATCTTTTTATTCTAGATTGTTGATAAATATTTTGTTACGTACTTGGAAAATACAATGGGGTCTATAGGGTAGCATCACTTTCGAGCGGATTTTAATTTAGAGTTACGAGTCAAGTTTTTACATTTTGCAAGTTACAAGTTACAACGAAACAATTCTTGATAATAGTGCAGTTATAACAATAGTATTATTGAAATATAACCTAAACCAATCCAAATTTAATCGGGTGACATAATAACCTGATCTAAGATGAACCAACCCAAAATATATTTGAATTCAATATGAAACATTATAAAAAAAAACCTGACATAATCAAATCCGAACAAAACTTCAATACAAAAAATGACACGACAATAAACTGATCCAATCCAACCCGATAATATTCTGACCCGACCTAATCTGAGTATAAAAATTACACGACAGTAACCCGACCCGATATTAACTCAACCCGGCACAACCCAATCCGAGAAAAAAACCACGTTCAACCCGACACGATAGGTACCCAACCCAAAAAATGAAATCAACATGATTCAACTCGACATGTCTCAACACGACGCATTTTTAACCCGATACGAATGTGACACGATAACCCGATTTGACACCTCTACACAACACGCTGCCCTGTAAATCTCAAACACATAATGCAAAATGGTAACAATCTGTCAAAATCAAATTTCTTGAGAATATTATATTTAGGGTGATATGCAAATATAACCCTATATGTTGGAGAAAGTGCAAATATAACCCTGAGTTATTTTTTAGTGCAAATATAACCCTAACTATTATACATATGTGCAAATATAACCCTAACTATTATACATATGTGCAAATATAACCCTAAAGCCATTATTTCCTGCATTGACTGACCAGGGTTATATTTACACTTTCAATTATCGCAGGGTTATACATGCACTTTCATTATTGCAGGGTTATATCTGCACTTTCATCAATTATATAGGGTTATATATATGCACTTTTCTCTTATATTTATTGAAGCAAGCTTAATTTGCCATTGAAGAGGGGTCCTCTATTCTTCTCTGCCATTTGTTGAAGAAATTTGTAGGCCCTATATATCATCTCAACACAATACAAAATCATGTGATTCTAGTTCTTGGGAAAGCTATGTTGTACTCAATCTTCAATATAAACACTCATAACTTCTTTTCCAAATACCAAACTAAGAAACTCAATCATTTTTCAAGCGAAAACATATTCACTTTTCTTCATCCAACTCAACCATTCTTCTTTAATCCATCGAAAATTCGAAGTGGCCATCCGGCTGGCTCGTGTCATTCAAGCTAAGCAACTCTTGAAGCGGTCTTCCTCCTTCAAATCAAACAATGCTTCTTCAGCAGCTGTTGTTAAAGGTCATTTAGCAGTCTATGTTGGAGAAAGCGAACAGAAGCGACACGTGATTCCAATTGCTTACTTGAACCATACCTCATTTCAAGAACTGTTGAGACTATCTGAGCAAGAATTCAGCTATCATCATCCAACAAGAGGTCTAACAATCCCCAGCAGCGAAGAAATGTTCATTAGTCTTACTTCTTCACTTCAGTAGAAACTCCTGTTAGTGCTATATGCTGTAACTTAAATTAGATAGTCACCCAAAGTTTTGTAACCTAGTATTAACAGCAGTAGAGGAGGTTGATTCGTTACGTACAGTATCCATTCTCTCATTAATGCAGAGGTTTGAATTGATGAAAAATCTTTAAACCATCAAATATACTGCTGTTCCAACTTCAGAAGGCAAGATCCAGGCACTAGTTTTATAAACCAAATCAAACCTAAAGGTTAATGAAGTTTAACATGTTGATGTTATTACCCTGAATGATATTGGTTTAAGGGTACCGCAATGGGGAATCAGAACTACTATGATACATGATAGTTCGGTTAATGATTATGCGATAAAAATTCCAAAACTATATCTGAATTCATGGAAATATCCAAACTCATATTCTCTTTGGTTTATATTTTCATTCTTGTCCATTATTCCCTTGAGAAGATTTCAGATGAACTTTTTTCAGGAAAAATCAAAACAAGAAAAACCTAACTCTTCAAAAAAAAGAAAAAGAAAAAAGAAAAGCCTAAAGCCAGAAAAACTCAAAAACAGAATGAAAGTGAGAGGTTAGTAATTTCTTCTCTTTATTATTTACCTAAAGGTTTAAAAACGAAAATGTCCGAACCACCTTAACAATTTAGGGGTGGACATCGGTTCGGTTTTCAAATGTTTTGATTTATTCAATTTGATTTAATCGGGTTGACATTTTACAAAGCCAACCGAAAACCAAACCATATATGAAAAAAATCAAATTTGATTTATTCAAATTTAGTTTTTCGATTTTCGGTTTCAATTCAAATATATATTTGAATAAACCAAATTAGATAGGCTAGCAAATAAAAGTGTGATTTGTTTTTGGAAAAAAAATAAAGCCCCTACGCTATCCTTTTCAACAAACAAACAACAAGTGTGATGTGTTTTAGTATCTGCCCTTGATTTTCTACATTCATCGAAACAGTTAGCTGTTTACTAAGAAAAAGAGACCAACACATATATTAAAGAACGAGGAAAACTAAAAAAGTAGCCTAACTAATCAAGAAGAAATTCGTAAATTTACAACCGAAGCATTTAGCCAAATACATTGGAGCACAAAGTTATAAATCAAAATTGTATTAGCTTTGCTCGGCACTTTTAGTTTAATTTTTCTAAAAGTGGTTCGCCCTTTTATTTTCTCTATTTGCATAAAAATTCCTGTTTTAAAATTTTTGAATATTTTTGATATATTTTATTAGAATATATTATATATTTAATTAATTTATATATTATAATTCGGTTCTTGGGTCAGTTTTCGATTTACGTATAGAAACTGAAAACCAAACCATAAACCATATTCATAATTCGGTTAATAGATTCAAATATTTGAATATTTGAATATTAAATTTGGTTGGAATTATTCAAATTTAGATTATTCAATTTTCTGTTTGATTTTTTATTTTTAGTTTTTTTTACCCACCCCTAGAAACTGTAGCTAATATCTAATCCTATCAATGCAGTAATTTTATTAGTTAGAATAGTGCATTCATATGGCAACTTGTTTATGTGAATTGGCACAGCTGATTACCCAGCAACCAACACAAATGACACTTGAATTATTGATTGTCTTTGAAGATGGCACCATAATGTTAATTTTTGCCTAATCTGACCTACATTGCCTCTGATAATGTTCCATTTAATTCATAAGCGCCATATTCTCTCGAGATGAATTCTTACATAACTGATCTAAACTAAATTAAAATTAAAATTAGTGAAAAATAAGAATATATAATAGACCAAAGCTAACCTAAATAACATCAACACTCAAAATGTTATTGAACTAAAATGAAGTACAGATATGCTAGAGAAAACACTGAGTGTAAGCCTAGAGTGGGATTCAAAGTCACATCTATTGAGAAGAAGGGCTAAGACAGGATTGGCGGAACCAATGGTATGCGAGGTAGGGCTCCAGCCCTACCTCAATCGCCGGCCGGAGGTAGAAGGATTCGATTCGGCCGTCGAGCGCGTCTTCCGCCGGAGCTTGGTGCGTATTCTGGCAACTCAGACGCGAGGCTCGGAGAAGAAGGCCGCTTCGCTGCCTTCTCTTTTTTTTTGCTGCTGAACCAGTAAACGACGTCGTAATAAGCAAAAAAAAAAGAAATATGCATTGGATTGGGCCAAAACTGAAAGCCCAATCCAATAATCCATTTCTTCTCACAATTCAAACGAGCAGAGAAGGAGCACAGCATCCGCAGCCGATAGCAGAGCTTCTGCCGCACCACCGCCAGGTCCGCCAGCTCTCCGCCGCCTCCTGCCACCGTCGTCCCGCTGACTCCTGATGCCGGACGCCGCCTCTCCACTAAGCCTCCTCTGACAAAATTTTTAGGTTCCGCCACTGATGATTACTATTAATGAAGGTCCACTGTGCAATATGTTGAAGAATCTGGCTGGCCTTATGTCCTCACAACAGAATGCAAAACCATGTGATCATGGCTCTTGAGATAGCTATTTTGTACTACCTCTCATTAGTTATCAATCTTCTATATAAACACGCATTACTTGTTTGCCAAACGCCAAGTCTTCAAAACCATTTCACCTACAAACCTTTGATTGTAGTACTCTATGTTGATCCAAGTTGATCAAAATGGCTATCAGAATGCCTTGTATTATTCAAGCTAAGCAACTTCTCAAGCAATCTTCGTCCCTCAAATCGAACAATGATTCAATAGATGTTGTTCCAAAAGGATGCTGTGCAGTTTATGTTGGAGATCAAAGCGAGATGAAATGATACGTTATTCCCATATCTTACTTGAACAACCCCTCATTCCAAGAATTGTTAAGCCAGGCTGAGGAAGAATTTGGTTACGATCATACAATGGGAGTGAAAGGAATTTTCCAGCTTAATTTTCTATTACCATTTACAAAGTAATATATAGGTGTTTACATATGAATGATACAATGAATCTGGACTAGTTTCGATGCTGAACTGGAACTGATGCTGGAGAGGACAGTCGAACCACTAGAGAGATCAGTCAGTGTGGTCAAAGAAGCAGGAGAGCGTGGTGGTGTAACAACCACATCCTCAGCAGGGGCAATCATCGGTGCTGCAGTTTCAGATGTGGACGAGGAATATGGACACACCGAACAAGTAGTCCTGTGTTCGAGTAGAGGGTTCAAATAGAGAGGTTCAAGAGGTGATGGTTCCGGGAGTGGATGTAAGATGGTCCGACAGATGGATGGTTCGTGTTCCAGGGGTGGATGTTTCATGTTCGAGGGGCAGATGGTTCGAATGGTGGTGTCATGGATGGTTCGAGGGATATATGCCTCGAGTGGGTCATAGTTCGAGTGCTGATGTGGATGGTTCAACGCTCTCAGTGGTATACCCCTTTGGAGGGGTGGTGTACCCTCGAGGGCTGGTGTATTCTAGAGGTATGGATGGGTTCGAGTGGTACTGGTTCAAGGGGTACTAGATTCGAGTAGTTCTGGGTTCAAGTAGACGCTTTGAGTAGAGAGGCTCGAGTGGAGAGGTTCGAGTGGAATGGTTCGAGTGGTACTGGGTTCGACTGGAGAGGTTCGAGTAGTGAACCTTCGAGTGGTAAGAGTTCGAGTGGTGAGGGTCGAGTGGAAAGTGTTCGAATAGAAGATTCGAGTGGTACTGGGTTTGAGTGGTGCTAGTTCGAGCGGTGAGGTTCAAATAAAGGTTAGAGTGGAGAGGTTTGAGTCGAGGCGGATGGTTGATGTTCGAGTGGTGGCGAGGCGGATGGTTGATGGGTTAATGGGTTATGCCTCGAGGGGGATGGTTGATGGTTACAGTGCCTCGAGGGTTTATGAATCGAGGGATGATGCCTCGAATTAACATCCCTCAAGCCGGGTGGTTGATGTTCGAGGGGTAGATATTTCGAGAGGTGGCGAGGCAGATGATTAATGGGTCGAAGGGTCATGCCTCGAGGTTGATGTTTGATGTTCCAGGGGCTCGATGGCTGCTGATTTGAGGGAGAATGCCTTGAAACAACACCCTCGAGGGCTGGTTGATGATTCGAGAGTTAGATTGTTCGAGTGGTGGCATGGTGGAGGTTCGAGAACTGATGATTCGAGGGGTGATGGTTCCAGGAGTGGATATAAGATGGTCCGACAGATGGATGGTTGATGTTCCAGTGGTGGATGGTTGATGTTCGAGGGGTAGGCAGCCCTCGAAGCGGATGGTTAATGATTCGAAAGGTGGATGGTTCAAGTTGTGGCGTGGTGGATGTTCGAGAACTGATGGTTCGAGGGGTGATAGTTCTAGAAGTGGATAGTTGATGTTCGAGGCGTGGATGGTTCGAGGGGTATATGCCTCGAATGAGTAATGGTTCCAGAGCTAATCCAGATAGTTCAACGCTGTCAGTGGTATACTCTCTCGAGGAGTAGAAGGTGTATTCTCTCCAGTGATGTGGAAGGTGTATTCTCTCCAGTGATGTGGAAGGTGTACTCTTGAGGGTACACTATGTATGTCTCGAGAGAGGTGTACCAGCCCTCGAGGGTATACCATCCCTCGAGAAGTTACACATCCACTCCTCTAGAGTACACCAGCTCTCGAGGGTATACCACCCCTAGAGAGAGTATACACTGAGAGCGTTAAACTATCCAGATTAGCTCTTGAACCATTACCTATTCGAGGCATATACCCCTCGAACCATCCACTCCTCGAACATCAACTATCCACTCTTGGAACTATCACCCCTCAAACCATTAGTTCTCGAACATCCACCATGCCAGAACTTGAACCATCCACCTTTCAAATCATCAACCATCTGCTTCGAGGGCTCCCTACCACTCGAAACATCCACCCCTTCAACATCAACCATCTGCCTCGAAGGGTGTTTATTTGAGGCATCATTTCTCGATTCATTAACTCTCAAGGCCCTGGAACCATCAACCATCTCCCTCGAGGTATCACACCTCGACCCATCAAAAATCTGCCTCGCCACCACTCGAACCTTGTACCACTCGAATCTCTCCACCCGAATCTCTCCACTCAAATCCTCTATTCGAACCCTCTCCACTCGACCCTCACCACTCGTACTCTCACCACTCGAATGCTCACCACTCGACCCCTCACCACTCGAACTTTCACCACTCGAACGCTCACCACTCGACCCCTCATCATTCAAACTCTCTTCATTTGACCCTCACCACTCGAATGCTTACCGCTCGACCCCTCACCACTCGAACTATCACCACTCGAACCCTGTACCACTCGAACATATTATCACTCGAACCCTTACCTCTCGAACTTACTCTACTCGAACCTCTCTATTCGAAACTTCTTCACTAGAACCCTCTCCACTCGAACCCTCTTTACTCGAACCTCTCCACTCGATTCCTCATCACTCGAACCTCACCACTGGAACCTTTCCACTCAAACTTCTCCACTCGAACCCAGTATCACTTGAACATCTCCTTGGACCCACTCTACTCAAACCTTTCCACTAGAACCCACTCCACTCAAACCTCTCTACTCGAAACCTCTCCACTAGAACCCTCTCCACTCGAACCCTCTTTACTCGAACCTCTCCACTCGATTCCTCATCATTGGAACCTCACCACTGGAACCTCTCCACTCAAACCTCTTCACTCAAACTTCTCCACTTGAACCCAGTATCACTCGAACCTCTACTCGGACCCACTCTACTTGAACCCTCTAATCGAACCTCTCCACTCGAACTCCTATTATGCCTCACTACTACTTTATTTTTTATTTAATTTTAATTTTCAATTAATTAACGACTGAGAGATTTCATAAACTGTTGTCGACAGCACGTGCTCTGCGCATGCTAGAGACCCCTAGTAATATATAAGGGAGGATTCATGTGATACCACCTAGAGATGTGAGACTAAAGAATCTTGTTTGACAAAATATCAGCCATTAAATACATTAACTCACAGTCCAGATTTTCTTAATACTCAGTGGCGAAACCAGGATTTTTTCCTAGGTGGGGCTGATCAATACGGAGTCTCTGGACGGTGGCGTCCGGAGTCTCTGGACGGTGGCATCCGGAGTCTCGGCCGGTGGCGGGATGATGGCGGCGGCGGCGGCAACCGGAGCTGGAGGCTGGACTGCTGGAGGCTGGAGAAGAGCTGGTGATGCAGTTTTGGCAAAGGATTTTTTGGGCTTTCATTTATTGGCCCAGTCCAAATACTAAAAATTTAAATTTCGATTTTATTTTTTTCTTTTGTACCAATCAAAACGACGTCGTTCGACTTGAGCCAAAACGACGTCATTTTGATGAAATATGGGCAAAAAAAAAAGAAGGCTTTCAGCAGCCTTCATCTCCGATTGATCTGGCCGGAAAAATGGAAATCAATGCCGGAAAAGCAGAGCTCTAGCCGGGAAGCACAATTGACCACTACTACCTTGGCGCCAGAATTTTAAGTAGGGTTGGAGCCCTACCACACGCCATGGTAGTTCCGCCCATGGTAATACCGTAGCTTTTTAAGATAATACATACCATCAATAACCGAGATTGTCTCCAGATGGCTTGTGTTTCTTTGTGCGGTGGAGTTTGGCTTCGGTACACCGTACAACATCGTGGAGCTTCAAAACACAAAGTGGGCTTTTCCACGTGGGCCTCATGAAACTCATAGTGGGCTTGTCCATGTCCAAGATCTGCTCTCATCATGTTATTATCATGGGTAGCCTTTTATTTATACAAGTGCGTCTACTATAACTTCAATCACTTAAATTATAGCACCTCAAATTTGTTATTTAAGTATATTGAAGTTTTATATATATATATATATATATATATATATATATATATATATATATATATATATATTAAATAGTACACTAAATTTTAAAAAGAAGCACATACAAGCTAAAAGTTGTATTTTTGTCAATTTATTTTCATAGTTCGTCCAAATTATAAAACAAGCACTTATGAGTTACACTTGAAGTACTTACAAAGTATTATAGAAGCACCAGTCAGTTGTACTTTAAGAAAGAACAATCTTTAGACTACATTTGAAGCACTTACAAGTTGCGATAGAAGAACCTACCAGTTGTACCATGAACCTATTTTATTTTTATGTTTTTGTAGCACGTACAAGTTATAATCGAAGCACATGCAGGTTATTGTTGATGCAATTGCAAATTTTGGTAGAAGCCCAAACAAGTTTTACTATAGGAGCATGAACCTGAACTAATTCCATGTTTTTTGGTAGCTGGTCAAAGTTATCTAGAAATCACTTACATGTTACACTTGAAACACTTGCAAATGTACTTTAAGCACCATGAACCTATACTAATTAATTTCAAGTTGTTTTTGCAGTCTGTCCAAGTTATAAAAAAACACCTACATCTTACACTTAAAGCACTCCTAAGGTGTGGTTGAAGCACCTATAAGTTATTCTTTAAACTTTTGTGGTTGAAGCACCTATAAGTTATTCTTTAAGCACCTTAAAGTTGTATTTATTCCAAGTTATTTTTGTAGTATGTCCAAATTATAAAAGAAGCACCGATAAGCTAGACTTGAAGCACTTACAAACTATAGTAGAAGCACCTACCAGTTGCTTTAAGAAAGAAGAACTTACATGCTACATTTGAACCACTTACAAGTTGTGGCAAAACACCTACTGACTGTACTTTAAGCACCATGAACCTATTCTATTTCCGAGTTTTCGTAGCATGCACAAGTTATATTAATTCCAAATTGTATTTATAGTACATCCAACTTAATCATAAATGAAGCACCTATATTCTACACTTAAAGCACTTTAAAGCAGTAGAAAAGCACTTAGGAGTTGTAGTTTGAGCACGAGTAAAATTATATTTTTTCTACAGATTACAATTGAAGCACTTACAAATAGTAATTGAACCACCTACGGATTCTTATTTAATCACCTTGAAGTCATATTTGCATCTTTCAGCAAAATAATAATCAAAGAAAAAAAGGTTTGGAAGTCATAGAGGTGTAGTAATAAAGCTAGGAACTGGAAAAGAATACCACGAGATTCAAATTCCTAGAAATCTCTTTAGATTTAATTACCAAAAGACCTGAAAGTTTGCCTTCGAAATTTAGTGCATCTGATTTTAATGTCTTAAGTGCACGCGAAATTTTTTCCGCCATCAGAATAATAAGTATTCAACGGATGTGATTTGGTCTCACATTCTTGGTCTCAAATAATATAGATGGTCTCACGTGATCCCTCTTATTACTAGTGGAGGATGGTCCCATAGACATCGGTAATTTCTCACTATAGGCATCGGTAATTTCTCACCATAGACATCGGTATTTTATAAATTTTCATACCGATGTGTATGTGAGCGGTGTTAGTAATGTGGTACACAGGCACTGGTATGTGTTATAGGTGCTAGGAATTTATGCCAGTACGGGTATGTTTACCGGTGCTAGAAATTTAAGCCAGCACTGGATTTCTCTTTCCGGTGCCCAATTTTTAACCCCCCAACCATATGCACCGGTTTGGAAATGTTCAAAATTCCGGTGCTAGAATTCGGGCAACAAATAAAAAAAAGACTAAATTGTTTTTTTAGTCTCCTACATATTTTTCAATACCTTCTTTTGGTCCTCCACTCCAAAACCGCATTTAATCCACTAACATTCTAAATATGAATCTTTTGATCCCCTAAGGCGGTTTTTAGGTAAACCGGAATGGTTTTCAGATATAGTAAGGGTATTTTTGTAATTAAAAATATTTTCAATTAAAATTTTCTAATTTTAAAATATTTCATTTTCCTTTTTCTTTTTTTTTAAATTTTTTTCTTTCCTTTTAATTTCCTTTTAATTTTCATTAATTTAGGGTTTCATTGGAAACCCTAAACCACTTCCGATCCTTGCTCCTTACTCCGCCGCCGCCGTTGACCATCGCCGGCGATCGACGCTTCCAATTCCACCGGCGACGATCTATATGCTTCTGCTAGCGGAGTGAGAAGAAAACATTTCCAGCACTGTGGAGTGCTGAACGGAGAGGGAACGCAGATTGGCGGAGCGGAGTGAGAACTTAGATCGACGGCGGAGCTAGGGTTTCGGCATTTGAGGCGAAGGTGGCGGTGGAGAGGCGACTGCGATGAGCGACGAGGCGACAGTGGCGAGCAAGGATGCAACCGTGAAGAGAGACGAGGCAACATAGACGAGCAACATGGTAACATAGACGAATGACGAGGCGACAGAGAGAGAGGATGACGAGTGTCCGTCGAGGCGACGGGGAGAGGATGAAGAGCTACTGCGACGGAGAGAGAAGACTGTTTAGAGATGCACGCGCCGGAGGGAGAAGACAACTCGCGCGTGCTAGCATACGCTGGCGAGGCGATGACGGACGACATAATGAAAAATACTGATTTATTTTTATTTTTTTTAACTCAGGGGCATAATGGCAATTTTGCATATTTTGATCAATTTTACCATTAACTTTACCTGAAAACCGCCTCAGGGGACCAAAAGATTCAATTTTAGAATGTTAGTGCCCGATTAAATGCGGTTTTGGAGTGGGGGACCAAAAGAAGGTATTGAAGAATATGTAGGGGACTAAAAAAATTATTTAGTCTAAAAAAAATACAGCCAGTGATTTTAAACTCACTGGCTGGAAAAAGACCTTAAAGCCTTAATATAGTTCGTCATTTAGTTAAAACGAGCAATGTGTTACTAATTTTGATGCATTTTACAACACTTTCGTAATGGAATAAGCATTACATAATTAGAGGGCAATACATGAATCGAAGACAACCTATGCAGTTCACTTTAACTAATGCTCAGTAATTTAAAATGTTGAAATTAAGTAGTTCTCGGGCAACTGAAGCAAAGAGTGTTTAAACAAACCATGTCAAACACTCCTTGCTCCGGAGGCCCGTAGACTGTAACATCTCCTCAGTTTAAACATCAACTTCAAATCAACAAAACACCAAAAAACTATGCACAATTTAAATTACGGAGTTGTACAACAAAACAATATTTATCCTTGCTTCGGGGGAAATTTCTATCCTACACAAATAATTAGGTGTTGTCGAACAAAACAATTTCAAATGTCGTAATGATGCAACATTTAAGCACACTGAAAGAGGCATGGTGTGTTTACATATGTCTTATCAATGAACACGCCATGCCTCTTTGTGGCTAACACACTACAAAAGTTCCACATTTGAAATACAGGAGTTCTACTAAAGCCGTAGCTCCTTTGCAGAATGGAAGACGCATAACTTAGTTAAAGGGTACCGCATGAATGGAAAGCAATTGCAGTGCCATTAAACTAATTCTTCCTCCATTAAACTTTTTCTACAAATGCTATAAGAATTATAAATTTAGAGGGCATTACATTAATCGTACGCAACCTATGCAGTGCCCTTTAACTAATGCTTAGTCATTTAAAATTTTGAAATGAAGTAGTTCTCGGGCAACTCACGCAAGGAGTGTTTAACCAACCATGTCAAACACTCCTTGCTCAGGATGCCCGTAGACTGTAACATCTCCACAGTTTAAACAAACCATGTCAAACACACCTTGCAGTCACAAACTAAGCTACAAATGATCAAGCTCTACAAATGGAATGGAAGACTACAAAATCTCCTCATTTGAAATGGAAGAATTCTACAAATGCTATAAGCATTACACGGTTAGAGGCAATACATGAATCGAAGGAAACCTATGCAATGCCCTTTAACTAATTCTTAGTAATTTAAAATGTCGAAATTAAGCAATTCTCGGGCAACCGAAGCAAAGAATGTTTAAACAAACCATGTCAAACATTCCTTGCTCCGGAGGCCCGTAGACTGTAACATCTCCACGGTTTAAACATCTACTACCCATATTGTTTTCCCTACATTATCAGTGTACCTTAAACATAACAAGCGTCAACCATACGCACTTCACTAGGTTACACCTACTAGTATCGCAGTACATAAGTGAATAAGAAACCTAATTCCAATCAACGAGACCAAAGGAAGCCAATGCATACCAAATTCAAAACAAGTAACAACAATCAACAAATAGCATTAAACACAGAAAAGAAAGCCAACAAACCATTCTTTCAGAAAGAATCAACAGTAATCTTCAATGGAGTCAAACATAGGCGTACCTTGTAATCACAATAAATTATAGTAGCGTCTCTTGTATATATTTGCCCACCCTATCTTTTCGCAGCTTCTCTCATTAACTAGCTTCATGAATAAAGTTGTGTTAAGAAAACACAAGAAATATCTTAAGGTTTCAACAATGCAAATATGATCCTTAATAAGACTTGCATGAAAACAAATCAGGGTTTCTGTATGTCCTAAATTCAAAGATCACGCACAACAGTTAAAATTAAATTAGAACGAAGCACTCATATCTTGCGGAACAATTATAATAAGCAGATTTTAGCTCTTCAATAAAATTAAGTAAACTGAGAGATGATAAAAATGTACTCTCCAGTGAATAAAAAAATGACTTCCTCTGAAATGGCAAATATGAGCAGAATCAGATAGCAAATTAAGGGCAGAATATGAACAAGTAAGCTAAAAAATGAAATGAAATTGTTAAAAAATAAAAAAACCTACAAACAAACAAGAACACGATAATCCCCTCCATCATAGATATCCCTTACCTAAAAAACTAGATATCCTAACCTTATTGCCAGGGAGATACACATATATACATAATCATATACAAAAACTACTACTCTATAAACATCATTCAATAAAAAAGGGAAGAACTTTACAATCAAAACACCGGAAAAAAACATGCATACCATACCTCTAATTTTTTATTTGAGACCACACACAGTAGAATACAACAATGGACTTGCGGATGTGAATTCACGGTGGCGGCGGCAGTTGGGTTGCGGATGTGACCGGGTCCTTCAGCGGCTATGCCTGGTGCCATCGTGACCTTCCCCTCCATCATTGGCGGTGTCGGAGGTCTTGGCGGCGGCGGTGGTTGGCCTTTTTGGCGGCGGCTTTGAGAGAAAAACATAGGATTTGAATGGGAAACAAAGTGGGGAATATAGTAGGGGTTTAGGTTTAACGGTTGAGTGTAATGAAAGGGAAATACTAAATAGTTTAGATATAAGCATCATTTTAGCATCGGTAGAGATTGCAGAATATCGGTGCCTATAGAATATAATAGACTGCTCCAGGATGTGTATATATGAATTTTATTGTCATTTTTGGAACCCGAGAGCAATAATGGAATTTTTTTTCTAAGTACCAAGCACATGTATAGTTATCGGTGCTTCAAGTAGTCGACCTGGTGCTCATATTTGTAAACGCATCTGCCTTAGGTTGCTTCGGATTTTTTTAGAATCAGAGAGGAATGGAGATAAAAAAATTTCCATGTGTCAACCACCGGTATAGTTACCGTTGCTACAAGTAGACGACTTGGTATTCATATTAGTAAATGCAGCTGCCTCATGCTGCTTTGAAATTTTTTTTAGAAATAGAGAGGAAAGGAGATAAAAAAATTTCTAAGTGTCAACCACCGGTAAAGCCACCGGTGCTATAACTTCTCAAGTGGTGCTGAAATACTGGTGCTAGTTATATACTTTCCAAAATTTTAATTTCACCCCAAACTGTCCATCCACTGCTCAGTATCGTTGGATTGTTTTTTCGGTTAATGAAGTTAAGTAATTGGATTCATAAGAAATTGACTAAACATTCTGTCATTCCCGTGTTTGGAAATTGTGTATGATGGGTCCCCAAAATGGATCCGTACGTAAATTTTCTAAAATTGTACTACTGCCCAAAAAGGCATTACACCGTCATTTTTTGATCGAATTTATTTCATATTAGGTTTCCATGGGTTAATTGAATTTTTGAAACAGAAAATTAACTTTTATTGAAAATTTGTAAACTGCTAGTGCAAGCGTTATGGTATCTTACTATAGATGACTAGGTAGTTAGAAAGTTCTAATAGGGAGGATTCACTACCACAGAGACCTCCCTCTGGCACCGGTTTTTTAAAACCGGTTATGAAAATCGATGCAAATCATGTTTTAGCAACAGTTTTTTTGTGTTAGCACCAGTTGTAAAACCGGTGTTATTGTGGCAACGATTAAAAATATTTTTGCACCGGTTATTTAAATAAAAACCGGTGTTATTTTTACATCGGTCGGGAAACCGCTGCTAGAATTTGTGGAAACCGTTGAGAGTTTAGCACCGATCAAGAAACCGGTGCTAGGAATAACGATAACCGGTGTTATATTCGCACCGGTTTTAAGACCGGTGCAAAGAATCCTAGAAAACCGGCATGATGTATGATTTTGGCACCGGTTATAGGAACCGGTGTTATGAAAATGTAGAAACCGGTGCTGAATGAATTCGTGGAAAAAGGCGGGAAACATGACACTGGTTTTGTGTACTATTGACAAAAACCGGTGCTAAATCAAACATTTAATGCTCCGAACTTGCCCTCTTAAATTAGTTCTGAACTTGAACCTTATCCATTATTAGATGGTAGATTTTTGGGAAGGTGTGCAATAACTCAAACAAATTGGAAATTTCAATCAACTAGAACCATAAATGCATGATTGGAGGTAGTTTTTTCCGTATTTATTATTGGTTTCTCTATGCCTAGCTTATGTTGGTTGAGTATCGATCATGTTGTGAGAGTGTAAATTAATGAGTGTTGATGTGAACATTTTTGTGTTTCTTTTGGTAGATGGTATATATATTTATATGTTTCCCGAGAACATGCAGTTGATCAATTCGCATACTTATACACGGACATGACACGTTTAGTATTGTGTAGCAAAAAGATCGTGTTCATTTTTCGTATTTTTTACCAATGAAAATATGTGTAATGGTGTGTTTTGTCTTGTTTAGATACAACAGACCGAGAATCAATGTTTGCATGGAGGGAAAAATGGTTAACTGTCCAAGTGTAGCTAGAGGAAGTGGTGAACATATTGCATTTATTGATTTGTTTCTAGATTATGCCTTTGGTAGGGAGGAGAAGATACTTTGTCCATGCAAAAGATGCTTGTGTCATGAACAGTTTGATGATCGTGGGGTTGTTAGATTTCACTTGTTGAAGAACGGATTTGACGGAGGTTACATTTTATGGACATTTCATGGAGAGGTTGAGCAAGGACATGACAGTGGGTTTGACAAGGTAGATGGAGACAAATGTACAGTTGATGGTATGTTCGATGACATTGTGAGAGATTTTGAGGGGAAGCCTACAATGTTGAGTGCTTTGTTCGACGAGAAAGAGAAGCCATTGTATCCGGGATGTAAAAGTAAGGATACCGTAATCTCTTTTTTGATGGAGGTTTTCAATTTGAAAGCTACAAGTTCTTGGAGTGATGCAAGTGTGAATTCACTACTAAAGATTCTGAAGGATAATTTTCCGGAAGGGAATGGAATTCCGAAAAACTATTACGAGGCCAAGAAAATATCGTGTCCACTTGGTTTGGAATACAAGAAAATACACTCATGTCTAAATTATTGTGTTTTGTATGACGGTGATTTGATAGATGCGGTTGAATGTCCCATGTGCCAAAATGCAAGATATAGGGGTGTGACGAATGATGATGATGGGTGTTTGGCTAAGAAGAAGAAGAAGGTCCCATTGAAGTGTATGTGGTATCTTCCTATAATTCCTAGGTTGAAGAGGTCATTCGCGAATTCAGAAGATGCAAAGAACTTGCGATGGCATGGAGAGCGGGAAAGACTACATGACGACAAGATAAGACATCCGGCGGACGGTGAACAAAGGATAAATTTTGACAAGCGATATCCTTCCTTTGCTTTGGAGGTTAGAAATCTCCGCCTTGCATTGTGTACTGATGGGATGAATCCATTTGGTAATATGTCATCAAAGTATAGTTCGTGGCTAGTGATGTTGGTTATATACAATTTGCCTCCATATTTGTGCATGAAACGTAAATATGTTATGATGCTTATGTTAATCTCAGGTCCTAGACAACCTGGGAATGAGGTTGATGTGTATTTGAGACCATTGATCGATGATTTGAAGATATTGTGGGAAGATAAAGGGGTGTTGGTATTTGATGGCCATATGAATGAGGAGTTTCAACTTCGTGCCATGTTTTTTTGCACGATCAATGATTTTCCAGCCTATGGAAATTTTTCGGGGTACGTTGTGAAGGGGCACAAAGCATGTCCCATTTGTGAGGAGAAGACTGAATTCAAACAGCTAAGACATGGAAGAAAGACAGTGTATGTTGGCCATAGAAAATGGTTCCACGGAAACCATAAATACCGGGATGATGTGGTCAATTTTGTTGGCGGGAAAGAACGGAGGAAATCCCCTACACCACTAACTGGTGTGCCGATTCACAGTAAGGTTAAGAAATTGAGAGTGGTGTTGGGAAAGTACAAAGGCAAGGACAAAATACATTGTGGTGGGCCATGGAAGAAAAGGTCAATATTTTTTGATCTACCATACTGGGAGCATCTTGAGGTTAGGCATTGGCTAGACGTGATCCATATTGAGAAAAATGTTTGTGAAAGTTTGATAGGCACCCTCTTGAATATTCCTTGGAAGACGAAAGATTGTTTGAATGCCCGGTTGGACTTGGTTGTTTTGGGAATCAGAAATGACCTCGCCCCAGAAGTGAAGGGTAAGAGGACGTACTTGCCCCCTACACCTTGTACCTTGTCTAAGGAGGAGAGAATCTCAGTTTATGATAGTTTGAAATCAGTGAAGGTCCCCATTGGTTATTCATCGAACGTGAGTCGGGTAGTTACGAAGGATTGTCGGATGACGGGGTTGAAATCTCATGATTGTCATGTTTTGATGCAACAACTTTTACCTATTGCTATTCGTGGGGTAATGGAGGCTGACGTAAGGCACTCAATCACTAGACTTTGTATATTTTTGCCTCCATATGCCGGAAGTCTATTGACCGTGACCATCTGGATGTCCTACAAAAAGATGTTGTTGTTGTGCTCTGCAAGTTGGAAATGTATTTCCCTTCATCCTTTTTTGATATAATGGTTCACTTGGTCGTCCATATAGTGCGGGAGGTAAAGATATGAAGTCCAGTTGGCATGCGTTGGATGTATCCATTCGAGCGTCACATGAAAGTCTTTAAGGGGTACGTGATTGTTGAGAGGTATGTTACCGAAGAAGTGATTGAATTTTTCTCTTGCTATTTGCAGGGACACAAAAAATTTGGGGTACCCCTGAATCGACATGTTGGGAGGAAGGGGGGCAAGCCGAGGTTGAGGGGAATGTTATTTACTCCATTGAATAGTGATCTGATGTCAGTTCATTTGTATGTGCTGAGGAATTGTTTGGAGTCTACTGCTTATGTGACCGAGCACCTTAATTCGATAACAGAGTGTCATCCCACATGGCCCCCTAATAAAGTTCAGTTGGAGCACAATTACAAGTTTGTGAATTGGTTATATGATCGATGCAATGTTGCTGATTACGACCCAAAAATTAGGGCATTTGCGAGGAAGCCTAACTGCACGGTTTTGAGGTATTCCGGATATGACATCAACGATTTTTCTTTCACTACTAGGGACCAAGATTTGAAGAGCACCACACAAAATAGTGGGGTATACATTGAGTCGGAGACTATGTGGCAAGCAAGTAAGAAAGACAAAAAACCAGTCCTAGCTGTGATGTCATTCTATGGTGTTATTGATGAGATTTGGGAGCTTAACTATGGAGAATTCAAGATTCCGGTATTCAAGTGCCAATGGTTTGATGATGATCCAATGGGATTTACCCTTGTTGACCCGACTCGTGTGGTATATGAAAATGATCAGTTTATTTTGGCTGAACAAGCAAGACAAGTTTTCTACGTAAATAACCCGTGCAATGTAGGTTGGTCTGTTGTGGTACAAGGTAGGAAATTCTATTTCCGCGATGAAATTGATTTTAAGGTTACAAGTGAAAGGTTAGAGTTCCTCTCTATTTACCCTCTACCTAGTGACAACGGGATTGAGGCGGGAGCCATACGGAGGAAACACAAAGATGGCATTTGGATAGATGACGATGGTCGAGAACTTCGAGACAGTCAATCCAAGAAGATGAAGTTGGTTGTAGACTAGGGGGGTCGAACAATGATATCGAAGTTAAAATTTATTTACTTTTTGTAATTTGTTTTATTGCCCCTGGCAACTATTGTACAACTATCTCCCAATTTGTTGCCATTTCGAGCAGTTCTGTCCGCTGCAGCGTATTCCAGCGCTTTTGGTAAAGACTGGTAAAAAAATTGGCTTTCTATTCCTATGGTAGGTTCTGGCAGCTGCAGCGTGCTGCAGCTCTACTGGTTCAGCGCGCTGCAGTAATTTTACACACACATGAACCTGAAACGAATTGCTCATGCAGTTCGTTTAAGATAACAGCACAAATACGTTATGTGGCTTGAAAGCTAACATTCCAAAATCACATCCAAACAGTACCAACAAAGGAGCAATGTATGTTTCGAAAGCAAAAACTGTACGAGTCAGACATCCAAATTAAACAAGCAAATGAAACAACCTGATAATACGAAGATGTGAGCTCAATGTGGGCAGTCATTTCCTGTGCGCCCTCTTCTCCACCGTGTTGGGCCTTGGCAAATAAAAGGTAGGGATTGAACCCAATTCATTGATTCTCTCGCCACACATGGCTATGAGGATCTTTCCAACCTGCGATGTCCAGCGCACCAATTGATCCACCTTCAGTTGCAATGCTACCAAGTCCCCATCCGAGTTCTCATTCGATGATTTACTTGTTGCCGCCCTAGATGACTCAGCAATGTTCTTCTTCTTCGAGAATATGAGAGGGTTTATGGGGAGCTTTGACATCATTGTGACATCATCATCTTTGTATTTGCAACCTACTTCCACGCATATTCCAGTGATGAGTGAGGACAAGCCTATGCAGTTATGGGCATTGACACAATCCCAAATGTATTCCATTATTGTACTCCCAACATCGATGCTCATGTTCTTCTTTATCTTGTAGAGCAGCAGCATACGGGACCGATGAACCTCGCTATTCAATTTCACGGGGAGTAGCCGGGCAGTTATGAAACTGTACCACACGTTAATGTCTTCATTCAAGTACTTTTTCTCTATGCTGGACCATTCTTGTGGTAAATTCTGAATTACTACATCGTTGTCATCACAGATTTCTGTGATGATGTCTTCCCATGAAGCTTGTTCAACTGCGGTGTCAGCGGCTTCGTACAAGCTCGAGGGTTTGGTGGGATCCTGTAGAACTTGTTGATCAAATCCAAAGACAACTCGACCAAATGACCCCGGAGGAAAATAGTTGCGGAATTCTTGTACTTCATGAGCGACAGGTATTCACACGCCATGGTCTGGTTTGCACGCGTCAGTTGTGCGATGAAGCCTTCCCAGCCGCGCTCCTTCACATAGTTCCTGAAGGGCTTTTCCACCCTCAACCCTCTCTCAAGGATGAGGCCCCTCGAGATGAAGTCCTTGTACACAGTAATTTGCTCAGTACAGTCCGCCTCTGTGGCTGGTATGGGTTCAGTCGACGGAACAATCTGAGTCCCGTGCTCGACATTCTCCCCCTCCACCACTCTAGCCTTTTTCCTTGGGTTTTGGGTGTGTTCTTTTGCTTGGTTGCACCTTTTTTGGGGGCCATGTCTGTTAAACTAAATGTGTTAACAGAAGCCAGAATGCAAAACGGCAAATAATACACAATCAGAAAGGTAAATAATACAGAATCAACTTATTCTAAATTAAGCATTTTTTCTCATAGGCTGAATATGGAATAATGTTTATTCACAGTTAATCCCAACTTCAGATAATATTAACAGAAGTAAAATATTGAAACTAGATGGACATTCTATAAATCCTGGGACGAATCAATGGGCCACCCAGAATTACATGTCATGAACAATCAGGGTAAGGACAAAATTATTCACCAATGCCGAAAAAAAGAGCACAGTGAGGGCATTGACACAATGAGGCATTATCATGAAATCAACCCTTGAGCAAGAAAAAATTTCATGAACAATCAGGTTATGCACAAAATTATCATATCATATCGGAGCACGGGTTATGCCATCCAAAATCACATATCATGAACAATCAGGTTATGTACAAAATTATTCACCGATGCCGAAAACAAGAGCACAATGAGGGCATTGACACAATGGGGCATTATCATGAAATAAACCCTTGAGGAAGAAAAAATTTCTTGGTACAAACCTTAGGAAAATAATCCCCTTGCCTAATTCAAAGTACGTGTTATTGACGAGTGGTGTTTGGTGTAAAGTCGATGATGGTCGGAAAGAGCTTGGCCGATGAAGGGGCGCGGTTGGAGAAGTGGACGGCGGGGGGAGCCGGAGGGAGCAGGGCAATACGGAGGTGGTAGGGGACGGCTATGTGAGAGCAGAGGATGGTAGAGGGAGCAGAGGTTGGCGGAGGGCTTGGGAACGACAGAGGAAGGGGCTTGGGAACGGCGGAGGATGGGGCTTGGGAACGGCGGAGGAATGACCTTGGGAACGGCGGATGAAGGTGATGGAAGAGCAGAGGTTGTGGGCCAAAGACTAATACACAAACACCTTATACTAATTGGGCTGAAGTTTACATTTGTTTTGGGCTGAATGTTAGACCAATTGAATATTAAGTTTTAGACTCGAGGGGTTGATGGTCAAGTGCTTGATGGCTCGAGGTCTCGAGGGGTCGAGGCTCAATGGTTCGAGGGCTCGAGTGCTTGAGTGATCGATGGTTCAAGTGCCTGATGGCTCAAGGACGGCAGGGCTCGAGAGGTTTAGTGCTCGAGAGATCTAGGGCTCGAGGCCTCCTAGCCTCGAGGGCTCGAGAGCTTGAGTGTTCGAGGTATCCAGTGCTCGAGGGTTCTAAGGCTCGAGGGCTCCAAGGCTTGAGTGGTCGAGGACTCCAGGGGTCGAGGCTCGATGGTTTGAGGGCTTGAGTGCTTGAGTGCTCGATGTTCGAGTGCCTGATGGCTCGAGGGCTGCAGGGCTCGAGAGCTTGAGTGCTCGAGGGATCCAGGGCTCGAGGCCTCCTCGGCTCGAGGGTTCGAGAGCTTGAGTGTTCAAGGTATCCAGTGCTCGAGGGCTCCAAGGCTCGAGGGCTCCAAGGCTCGAGTGGTTGAGGACTCCAGGGCTCGAGGTCTCAAGGGGTTGAGGCTCGATGGTTCGAGGGCTCGAGTGCTCGAGTGCTTGAGTCTCGATGGTTCGAGTGCCTGATGGCTCGAGGGCGGCAGGGCTCGAGAGCTTGAGTGCTCGAGGGATCCAGGGCTCGAGGCCTCCTCGGCTTGAGGGCTCGAGAGCTTGAGTGTTTGAGGTATCCAGTGCTCGAGGGCTCCAAGGCTTGAGTGGTCGAGGACTCCAGGGCTCGAGGTCTCAAGGGGTCGAGGCTCGATGGTTTGAGGGCTCGAGAGCTTGAGTGCTCGAGGGATCCAGGGTTCGAGGCTTCCTCGGATCGAGAGCTTGAGAGCTTGAGTGCTCGAGGGCTCCAAGGCTCAAGGGCTCTAAGGCTCGAGGGCTCCAAGGCTTGAGTGCTCGAGGACTCCAGGGCTCGAGGGCTACCAGGCTTGAGTGCTCGATGGTTTCAACGCATCAAATGGGAAAACTTGAAACGATTCCAAAGATCAGTAGCCAAAACTGGACTATTGCTTCCATAGGTAGAAACTGGGAATCCGCCATGTGAAAGCGCAAATGAGACTGTGAAAAACGGTAGCCATCGCGAAAGAGCAGAAAAAAATCCAAAGCCATGAAGGGAAGTAGTCCATAACCTGAGATAGAATAGAGGAAAGATCAGCAGTATCAATCTTATTTAAAGGCTTGCCTATGGCTTCTAATATAAGGTGCATGAATACTATCCATATAGATTAAGCCTTTAATATGTGCCGGAATGTTGGTCACATGCAAAGAAGAAACCATTGTAGTGATATTTCGCAATGGCATCCGCAACTAAGTTACATTATCTGTATGTGTGCTTGAGGGTAGCATGGGATAAAAGAGTGTGAACTCGAAAAACTAGAGGGTATAGGGTCCATTTGGAAACTGAAGGATCATTAATCATATTTACTGTCTGTAGCGAGTCAGATTCAATAATGAGGTTGGGATATCTGTCCAGATAGATCTGACAGGCCATAAGAATTGCCTTAACTTCAGCTTCCAGTGGAGATGTGGCTATTATGGTCTGTGATCTAATAAGGATTGGTAAACCTTGGTGATTGCGAGCAATTAAGCCAATTGAAACATAGGAATTAGACCAAGATGCATCCACATTAACCTTGATGAAACTGTGATCTGGAGATTCCCAGTATACTGTGGAAATAGTTGGCTTTGGTGGTGGTCTGGGGGGAAACATCAGAGAAGGGAACTGAAAACTTAGGTTAGGAAATATAGTTGGGAAGCTGGGAAAGGAGGTAATGGAAATGTAGAGAGTATCTGTAACTTCCTTGCTCGATGGTTTCAACGCATTAGCAGTTAGATAGGTTTCTTTATGAACGTGGAAGTCTCTCGCACACCATTTATTTTGGGACGGAGGGAGTATAAGATTTTAAAGATTTTACGATCTTTTCCAGGTCCTGGGGAATATAATACATATCCCTCCCATTCGTATGGATTATTGTTTTTAAAATAAAGCATTTAAAATATAAGACACCAAAATGTGCCAACAAAGCTTCACTTTCATTCCCTCCAAAAGTTTCCCTTTTCCCTCCATATCCTTAACCCTCGGTTTCCGTACCCTTCCCTCCCCACCACATTGAACCGAGTTCTTTCCACTCACCACATCCCTAATCCCAAGTTCCCCCTCTTCCCACCATAACCCCGTGCAGATTTCCCCCAAAAACAGTGTCCCTTCCTTCACCATTTATGTCGGGCTTCAACCTTCCAATCCTGGTCGCCAACCAAACACACCAATTTTGTCGACATTCAACTCCAAAAATTTCGTACCCAAGTTGGAATCTTCACAGTGGAGGGGGTAACCAAGACGGCCGACTGTTGACGGAATAAGGTAACACCCATTGGTAGCTTCCATTTTTCCCGGGTTTAATGAGTACCTATATTTTGGTTGGTCTCTTTGCGTGTGAGTTTGTGTTGACATTTCTTGTTATACTATTGTGGGTGTTGTTTCATGCTCATACATGATATGCGTGCTTGTTATGTTATAATTTTTACCTACCCACGTGCCCCCTATACGAATTTGTTGAACTCGGTTGAATTTTCATGAAAATCCGCAAAGGGCTGTGTTGGATTAATGTTTTGCTTGTGTTTCATTTACTCATAGAAGAGATTCAATGGCGCCACCGAGGAAGAAATTGTTTGACTCCGGTGGTAGACAAACTGTTGCTGATAAATGTTTTACCCCTCCAAAGGATGCTAACTGTGACGACAATAGCGAGGAAGGGGCTGATGCACGGAAATATTGCTCGGGATCAGAGAAGTCAGGAGGAGAAGAAGAAACTATGGTAAAAGAAGACATGAGTGGGAGCTTTGACAAGTTTGAGATTGGAGAGTATTGCAAGCGCAGAGGTATAGCCACGTGCAAGTCCGTGTTGCTTGCGAAACAAAAGAAGCCTCTGAAAATATTCTTCGATGATGTCTTCGAACCCCTAGTTATGCGCAGCCAATGGTCGATGTATGTTGGCTATGCCTTCCAGCGAAGAATCCGCTTCGGGACGTGGCATAATTGGAGATCAGTCCCAGACCATGTGAAGAAGGATGCATGGGAAGACATTCTCGTAAGTGTTTTCTAATCCTCCATTGTTCATGTCAACTTCGTTACATATCGCACTAACAACATGTCTCCTTATCCTCCAGATTAGCTGGGATATACAAACGAAAATGACTTTCAATGAGATGAATATGTTCTGAAATAAATGGACAATTTATGCAGGAGAAAAGTGGAGGAATTGGAAGACTAAGGTGGCGAACAAGTACATTGTGCAAAAAAAACCGGGCTCTTGTGCATGGAGAGACTATCGCTGGATGGACAAAAATGAGTGGGAGCTGTTTGTGAAACACAGGTCAACGCTGGAATTCAAGGTAATTCCTTCAATATTATTTTTCTCTAGTCTTTACGATGAGAGAAGTTTACAAACTGATGTTCAAACAAGCGGTAAGTGACGCAGCAAAATTAAGCGCCTCATAGAAGGACTACATCCATCACACGGGGAGTGGAGGGAACCGTAGGGTTGCAGTAGAATTCGAGAAGAGGAAAAGAAACGCTAAAATTGAGGTTCTTCTGGATGAATGTCAGAGTGTAGAAGAAGCAGAGGCTTTAGTTCAAAGCATGGATTTCAAACCGGACCGCTCGGAAGTGTTCCTTGCCGCTAACTGGGACAATAAATTATCAGCCTACACCAACGACTCCGTCCGAAGAGCAGCCCCCACTATTGTGAGCATAATTCATAATTGAATCTATCTCTATTGATATTCTTTGATGTTATCCCGATCAAATGGCTTATATTTTCTTTGTTTCTCAGAAAAACCTTTTGGATAAGAAGCTAAAGGGAGATTTGGTTATACATGGAAAAGAAGATATTCTAGTTCAAGCAATGGGTAGGAAGGATCACGGGGGTCATTGGAGAGGTTGCTCCGCAACCTCTAAGGTGAACGAGGCCCTACCACATATGACTGTCACCCGTTACACATCTAGTCGATGTGGGAGCACAAACACGAAACCATCTGAGGAAATTTCAAATTCAAACAAACAACCAACAGATGTCATCGAGCTCAGGGAAACATTTGTTGCTTTACTTGAGGCCCAAACAAATTGGCTAGCTGGGCAATTGGGTAAAGCTATTCCCCACACTTGGATGCCCGTAATTTCCTTGCTACATCTTCCACCCCCACGAATAAGGACAACCGGGTATTCATTCCTTCAGCATCGGGATGTAGTGACCCACAAGGAACTGCAACGGATGACAAGGTAGTCCAAACCGTGAACTGCAATCGTATTTGTTCCTTTCTTGCTAGTGATTTGTAGTATATGGATTTCCATTTCCTGATTTGGATTGATGTTGTGGGGATACAGTTCATTGCTGATGAACGCTGGAAGCTGCAGCGTGCTGTAGCTCTCAGTCTCAGCTGGGCACTGAAAGCTGCAGCGCGCTGCAGCCTTCAGTAGCTACATGTACAATTCATTACTTCTTATAATCTATCGCTTGCACTTTCGACTTTATCTGTTTTCCTTCAATAGAGAATACTTAGTTATTTCCCGACCGATGTATTTACCCAATCTTTAAGTTCATCTCTCAGAGAGGAAAAAAATGCTGCCTATATGTTTTGAACCATCATGGAGAAAGGGAGGTAGCTGCATTCGGTATATTCTTTCCAAAGGAAGCGGAAACTGACTTACCCATCAAGTGGGAGCGAGTAAATCTAAAAGGACCTGTGATCATACCAAAGGCACCTTTGCCGATTGAACACGAAGAATTTGAGTTTGTCACTTAGGCCATTGGATATAACATTCTATGGCCGGGGAAGCTGATAAGTGTCATAGAGCAACAGGATGATGAGGTGTGATAATTGTATTATTCTTCTCATCGGTGCTCATATATATATTTCTTGCTAATACAATAATATGATATGTTATTCATCTACGAACGTAGGAGAACGAGTAGCAACCGCCTCCGCAAGAAATGGTGGTCGACGAAATTGGAAGTCCTCAAACAAACCTCACACCAGTGGCTAAGGAAGATACTCCTCGTGGAGAGGTGGCTGCTCGATCGGTAAAAGGAGGGGTACATACCCCCATACTATTTCATTCCGACTGATTTTCTCCTACGCATCACTAACATTTTACCCATTAGCAACTACCAAAAGAAAAAACTACATCACCGGAGAATGGGCAACCAAATCCTCCCTCGTCGATTTCTCCCTAATACATATTTGTGAGAACTCATTTCAGCCTTTACATTATCATCCACTACTGAATTACATACAAATACTGTTCATCTAACATTATTAGATTCTGAATGTAATGATTAGGGAGCCACAGAAAACAAAGAATGCATCGCTGCTGTTCACCAGATTAATGATGCTTTACGGCTATCTTCACAAATATGTGGACCAGACAAAGTATTCCGCATCAATTTCAGTGCAAAGGTGTTCGGATCAGAAGAATTCTACACAGCCATATTTACTGACAAGATACGACTGTTCATGAACAGCTTGGACGCAGATGATGAAATGGAGTAGATTAGTGGGTGCCAACTTGATATATGGGCATCGTAAGAAGTGCATGCTTTCATTATTCATAGATACAAGTATCATTATATTTTTGCTTCACTAACCATATTAATTTGCAAGATACCTCTGCGATGGGGTGGAATGTGGAGGCCACGTCCAGTTTATTCCTGCCTCTTCGAACTCAATGGCTTAGAAGGCAAATCAAAGGGTGGAATTGACTGCGGACGAGGTTTCGACTGTCATGTGCCGCACTGAAGCGAGGATGTACATCTTCCCATACAATCGAGAGTAAGTTCCATTCGTTTTCCGAGTAGCTAGACCCGCCCACATGGAAGCAAAAACAACCGTGTGCTGTGATTTTATTTTAAGAATCTTAAGTACTTTTGTTTTTCCCTTTTTCCTATAGGGACCATTGGTTTTTGCTTGTCTTCGTACCCGAAATCGATCGAGTATATTGCATCGACTCAATGACTGGGGGAATTTCCTAACGAAATAGATCATGCCTTAAAATGATTCATTTGTAAGTGGAACACATTCGTTTCTTTCCTTCAGCTTCGATGTTTTTCAAAAATGGTTGTTCCCATAATTGTGTTCTTGTACGTTTCGCACTCTCTTGGCTCAATTATTTACAATTACTGTTACTCAGTATGTTATCATATATTGTGTGAACCCTAATTTCTGAAAATAATATTCCTCACGTTGACAAAAATAGGTTTCCATCTATTGTAGGATTGCAACAAAATATCGACGGTCCAATTCCAAACAAAATAGGTCCTACCCTTCCAACTACACTTGGGATGTCATAAACATCGGTGTACGTATCATCTCATACCTTCATATTTCACGTGTCATTTTCATCTTCGTAATCGGTTCAACAAATTGTCTTTTCCATCATCAGCACAAGATACAAAGTAGTACTTGGGAGTGCGGATACCATTGCATGTATTGCATGGAAAAAACTGTTAGGCACGTACATGACATTGACATTATTCCGGTACGTTTTCCTACAATTCTTCTATGTATTTTTTATCCTCACATATACATCCTTCCCTTAACATGTCATTTAATGCACTGTTTCAGCAATTCCCGAAAGATTACACTCCACTGGGGAGCGATGAACTGCGGAGTATTGCTTTGAAATGGGTTTGTATTTTTGCAAAAATTACCCTGCCAAAATGCATAGCTCAATTGAATATCATATAAGGACTTGCACAAATCGTCGGATAGTGGTTAGTATTATCTGTTACGAGAAAGGTAATTGACCATCTCTTCTGATACTCGTCAAATTCGACGATGAGAGGGGTTTCAGTATCTTAGGACACTACGAAACACGTCATGCTCTTCTTTTGCTAGTCATAAATTATACTTCATCGGATTCAATGCTTTCTTCAACCTACTTTCTTATCTATGCATCATTGTGGCTCGGAATTTGTTCAATTTGTCTTCGTGCACCATTCTGTTACTACGCACAACAAATAATGGGTACCATGCCTAAAAAAAAGGAACTGGCTGTGAGAAGATGAACACTGGAAGCTGGAGCACGCCGCAGCTTACAGTGACCACAATAGTTACTCACGCTTTTAACACCGGTTTCTTTCGATTAGAGAAGCGGTGCTAATATTAAACGGTGCAAAATTAACGCTTGTAGCACCGCTTTCAAAACCGCTACTAAAAAAAGGTGCGATCATAATCGGTGCTATATTTACTTCATTGCACCGGTTTTCAAACGGGTGCAAAATTTAACCGGTGCAACAAATAAACAACTCTAGCACCGTTTTTTACCGGTGCTAACATATAACCGGTGCAATAAAACTGTTTTTTATCACCGGTTCCCAAACCGTTGCTAAACTATAACCGGTGCAATTTATTTTTCTGTCACCGGTTTAGAAACCGGTGCTACATACAAACTGGTGTTAGATATAAAGATTTAACACTGGTTCCATAACCAATGCTAACAAATCCGGTGCGACAAAATTTTATTTATCACTGGTGTTATAACCGGTGCAAAAATGACAAAATTTACCCCGGTTTTTTCTAGCACCGGTTACAAAAAACCGGTGCTAATATGGTACATTATAGCACCGGTAACTTAAACCGGTGAAAAATATAACCAGTGCTAATAAGAGAAATTTAGCACCGGTTTATCTTCAACCGGTGATAATGTAGCATCGCTTACTTAGGCACCGGTTTTTTAGCCACTAAAAAATCGGTGCTAGGAACCAAAACAACCGGTGCTAGAGGCGTCTTCGCGTGGTAGTGATTATTGGTAGTGTTTTGTGAGGATATATTCATAAATGTTTGATTAAATCTTGGTATATACTTTACGGATTCATAATGTAGCATTACATTCGAGCGGGTTTTAATTTGGACGTTCCAGTGAACTTTTTACTTTTTGCACTTATGTCCCTCCAAGAATCTTGGAATTTTTGAAAACCAAAATTGTCAATTCCATATTGAAATTTCATAATTCAAGTTCACAACTATGAGATTTGGACATGATTAGATAAATGGAATATCCCCGAAATGGACATGATTGCATAATGCTGAAATTGTACTATTGCCCAAAATTTTGTTATGTGCTGATTGCACCGGTTCTAAACCGGTGTGACAACCTAAAAACCATACTGGTGCTACAATATTCCTATTTCCCGTGTGCATTTTTCATTTCCCGCTTCATTTTTGTGGAATAACATGTTTTATGCACCGGTACATGTATAACTTGTGCTCACAGTTATCTCATTTGCTATTCATTTTCAAAACCGCACCGATATTGAGCACCAATTTTGATATATATATATATATATATATATATATATATATATATATATATGCCAATACTCCCAAATATTTATCTAACATATATGTAATCTAGTAGCATAAATGTATATTTATTTCATGGATATATTATGATATTAATATAAAAAAAAAAGTTACAGGATAATTAGCATAGATAAATGATGGCGATCATTTATTTAGAGCAGTGCATGGAAATTTTTAATGACCACACACGTCCCATGCACAAACCGCGATCACATAGCGTACGCCATAAGTACCATGAGAAAATGACATGTTTGTGGCTACAGTAGCCACAAACGGAAATTGCATGTGCAGGGCGCATTTCCGTAATGCGTCCTGCCATTTTATATTTTTTTTTGTTTAATTCCGGTCAAAGTTTTCAAACAAGCAACGAGAGCGTGACACGTGGCAAGGACGCATTACCGTAATGCGTCCTGCCTTTTTTTTTAAAAAAATTTCAGTCAAAGTTTCCGGAAGAAGAAAATGCGGCCGAATCGCTGAGCAACACGTGCCAGTAAATTTTTTTTTTAAAAAAATCCGGTCAACATCTCGCAAATGGGCGGTCGAATTATTGGGCGCCACGTGGCGCAGGTTGCATTATGGAAATGCTTCCTACAGCAGCATAAATGTTGCAGCTTCTTTCCTCCTCTTCCAGCATTTTCTATCTTCCTCATCTTCCTCCTCACCCATTTCTCGATTTTGTCATTCTGCTAGCCTCCATTCCGCCGGTGTGTTGCCATCCCGCCAATTCCCCTCCACTCATCTCCGGCATTGCGCTAACGGCGTCCCAACACTTTCGATGGCAGTTCGTATTTTTTAAAACATCCGGTATGGTTCCCTAGTTTTTTGCGCAATTTTTGTTTGGGTTTTCGTTTACTACTACTGATTTTCTGATGGGATTTTGGTTGTAGTTGAAAGAGCTTGACGTTGACCGCGTTGACCCGACGTTGACCAGGACATTGACCGCCGTTAACTGCATTGACCCGGGCCTTGGCCGCCGCGAATACACACTGAACGCCTTGAATCGACATTGACCGCGCTGCCCTGACGTTGACCCAGCGTTGACCTGGCGTTGACCCGACGTTGACCCGCCATTGACCCGCCATTGACCGACCCGACGTTGACCCGACGTTGACCGCTTAGCCCGGCACTGTGTCTCACCGTTGACCGGATTCTCAGTAAGTCGCACACTCTCACCCACCACGTTATCCGTATGGATGTAGTTAATTGCGCCATGAATAATTATACGAATGTGTTCTAAGAGATTATGTGTGTATTACCCGCGGACTGTCAGTTGTTGGCTGTTGGGATGGTTTATAATCCCTACAGATCCCGGAGGAATGTGGTTAATGTAATTGTATGTGTGCAATTGTGTGTGTACTTTGAATGATTATGTCTGTGTCTGTAGTGTTGTCATAGTGGCCGGGTGTAGGAAATGTACGTACTTGACGATAGTGTGAATAGGAATGTCCGACGAATGTGAATCTGAAGTTATGTGTTTTTGTGTTGCAGTTGGGCGATGTTTTTGGCGGTGTATATGTATAGAGGGGGTCAGATCAAGTTTGATTTGAGTGTGGGTGTGTATTATGATCCTCCAATACCGGAGCGAGTTGTGACTCTCGAGAGGCGGTTGAACCACTTAGAATTGGTTGATGTAATTGTAACGAGACTGGTCATTGTGAGGGAGAGTTGTTCGCTGAAAATGTATTTTCGATGTCCCGAGCTGGTTGGTTCCGCGGTATACTATCGATGTTATCCTGTGGAAGATGATGAGTCGACCACATTCTTCTTCAACATTGTTGATCGAATGTCATTGTCTTCTGCGGATTTTTACATTGTTGTGGAACAGTTACCAGTCGCTAATGTTGGGGCGCGGGGGACCACGTTCTTGTCATTGCTGAGCAACGTGCAGAACTCCCTATCGGTACCCAGTATACCACCACCTGTTCGTAGCCGGGGTTTTGAATTTGGTGAGCCTAGCCAATCAGGTAGGTATGCCCCCATGGATTGTGCCCAGCCGTCCACAAGTGGTGTCCTGCATGTGGTAGACCCTGGCGAGCAGAATGTCTTCCGCAATGATTACGCGGGTGACGGCAGCGACCGCGACGCTCGGCATGACGGTAGCGAAGATGACGGCGATGAAGCTAAACTTGACGGTGGAACTGAGGATGATCGTACCCTATCAACCGATTCCAATCCCGGTGAAGAGGAAGAGCAATTGGCGAGGACGAATAGCATACCCACGTCGTTCCATATTCTGGCAAACCCGGACACGCAGGCCTACTATAGAGATTATGGGGGCCCCGATGAGGATAGCTATGACCCTACCCATTTTGGGTCCGGCATTTCTACCTATGTTCAAGAGACTGGTGGAGTGGACGTGGGTATGCGATTTCAGACAAAGCCGCAGTTGGTCGAAACTGTTTCTCGGTGGAATTCTATGATGAACAGGGAACACAGGGTTGTGGAGAGCAGGTCACGCACATGGTATGCGAAATGCAAGGACGTCGTCGAAGGAACTGGGAATTGTGTTTGGGTTTGCAGAGCTTCGAAAAAGGCTTCGCATGGTATGTGGGAGATCACCAAATGGGGTAGAAGCCATGGGTGTGTCGGGGCTGGTCGCTCTACGGGCAACATGAATTTGACGTCGGTGATGATCGCCCGTTCAATCCGCCCTTCGTACACCGTGAAAGATGTGCGAGCTCAGGTGAGCGATGAGTTCAATGTCACGATTTCCTACAAGAAGGCCTGTTATGCTCGGCAGAAGGCAATTGACATGGTATTTGGAACGTGGGAGGATTCGTTTGAACAGCTCCCAACTTTTATGGATGAGCTTGTAAGGGCTAATCCGAGCACTGTTGTTGATTGGGCTGACGTGCCTGACAGAATTCATGGTCCCGGGTGTAGGAAATTTAAATTTGTGTTTTGGGCATTGGCTCAGGCAATTGCAGCCTTCCGCCACTGCAGGCCAGTGATCAGCGTAGACGGGACTCATTTGAGAGGTGCATATAAGTCCACAATGCTGGTCGCCGTAACCCACGATTCAAATGATTACATCCTCCCCATCGCTTATGCAATTGTCGACGAGGAGTCTAACGAAAGCTGGAACTGGTTCATGGGGAGACTGCGTCTTCACGTTGTTGGTGGTGATAGCAGACCTATCTGTGTCATATCAGATAGGCATGCAGGACTTGTAAATGCGATGACGACCATGGAGGAGTGGATGGAGCCAGCCGGATACCACCGGATTTGCTTGCGGCATTTTCAGTCAAACTTCTTATCACATGATCGTGGGAAGTTCAAGAATGCGCTTATGAAGACTCTGGTGTGGCAGCTTGGTAGTGCCAGGCGAGAGAGCAGGTGGAAGGAGTACAAGGAGGAGCTGGAGAGTATGGATCCATCTGCTTGGGCTTGGTTGGAACGGCAAGATAGGAGTACGTGGTGTCTTGCCTTCGATGACGGTGATCGGCGTTGGGGAATTCTGACGACGAATCTGTCAGAGAGCTTCAACAACTGTTTACGGCGTGCACGCCATCTCCCAATAACAGCGTGTGTCAAAGCAACGTTTGAGCGGACTGTTGAAATGTTTGCACAAAGGCTTACCGACGCTACGAACTGGAGGTATTTTCTCCGTTAATTGTATTTTCAGATTTACCTGCATGCCGGTTTGCTGAATATGAGTTATTGCCCGTTCATCCAGGTCCGTGTTCCCTGAGAGGATCAGGAAAAAGTTCCGGAAAGAGGATACATTGGCACAGGGACATATCGTCACCCTGTTCGGGCAAGCTTCGTAGACTTACAGGGTTGTGGCGAGGAACATCGACGGGAGCATAAGTGAACGGCATTACACGGTCAAATACCGAAGAAGAGAGTGCACCTGTCGCGAATGGGAAATTTTTCGTTTCCCTTGTTCCCATGCCTTGGCCGTTTGTCGGCACAGACGTGACGATCCTGCAAGTCTATGTGACCGGGTGTATCACACGACCACATATGTCCAACAATACAGTCAGGGTTTCATGCCCGTGCGAGATCCATCACTCTGGGAGCGTGCCCGTTGGAGGTTGATTCCGGATGCAGAAAAGTTTCGTAACAGGAGGCGTGGACAGTTTGCGGAGAGAAGGATAAGGAATCAGATGGATGAAAGGGTGGAGGGGGAAACCAGGGGCGTGCGTAGGCGTGGGCGTGGGCGTGCTTAGTATCGTGGTGTCATATGGTGTCTGTAGTACTACCTCTAACTGTCATTGTGTTTGCATTGTACATCGACAAGACAGGGCATGCTTAGTCTGCCCGTTCGTAGTGTGATATAGTATTTCTTGTACTAAATGATATGTGTAGCAGATTGTGTAGTATTACTTATATTTGCGAATTATGTCTCACATCACGCAGTGTTACTTTTATCTGTGCTATTTTTCCAGAAAAAACATCTAACTAGGGTTGATACTTGATCGCAGGAAAACACCATGTACCATCCGGGACCCATTGAGGAGGACTTGCTGTACCTCCATCAGGAGCACCGTGCTCGTGCCCTGTACAATGGATGTTTAGAGGACGAGGCACTGCAGGTGCGTCGGTGCGACGGGGCATGCTGGACCGACCGACTGCCAGAACAGGTTATGGGGTATGTACGGGACACGGGATTTCAGGGACTCTTGGACTCTGCCGCAATACAGATTGACCACTCCCTCATCAGCGCCCTGGTGGAGAGTTGGCGCCCGGAGACGCACACGTTTCACCTACCGATGGGGGAGGCTACGGTCACCTTGCAGGATATAGGGGTCCTGTGGGGTCTACCGCTCGATGGCATCCCAGTCACAGGTGTTAACACTGTTAGGCGTACGGAGGAATGGCAGCTCATCTGCACAGACTACCTGGGAGCTACACCAGACCCCACTTGTATCAGGAGGGGTCGCATTAAGGCCAGGTGGTTAGGAACGGTATTGCACAGTCCGTTCCCCGCTGCTCCCACTGATGTACAATGCCAACAGCGGGCTAGGGTTTTCCTTCTGCTGCTTCTTAGGGGAATGCTGATGTCCGACACGTCCGGCCACCTCATCCCATTGCTCTACTTATCCGCACTTACGGATCTGGGTGCAGTCCATCGGTACAGTTGGGGTAGTTCCATTCTTGCATGCTTGTACAGGTCGTTATGTGACGCGGCAATCCCACAATCTAAATCCATATCTGGGCCACTAGTCTTGCTACAGGTAAAATTATTGGTCAACATAGTCATTCGTACCTACCGTGCTTAATATTAACGGGCATTTCTATTGTATTTATTGGCAGTTGTGGGCATGGGAATGCATACCATCCATCCAACCTGCCGGGGCACTACAGGTGACAGTGACGATGAGTGCTCTTGGATCCCGGTACATGTCTTATTCCTCAATCCACGGTATTCATAAGTCCACATGCAATTCTGTAGTATGGCTAATGTATTTCACTCTGTTCCTCATAGGTGGAGGGCCCGTTACGATTGTTCACAGTCACCAATGCACGTTCTCAAAGTGTACCGTGACCAATAGACGTCTCTCAATCACAATCAGGTACAGGAATTTGATTTCTGGACTTCGCACGAACAATGGTTTCATTTACCTAACCGCAACACATGCATGTTGTCTCAGTTCATCTGGCAGCCACATACGGAGGACGTCCTTGAGCAACTCCCGCGGTATTGTACAGCTGGTAGAAACAATTGGCTGCTATGCGTCGACCTCATCTGCTGGCATGTCGTGGAGTTCCATCATGCACATCGTGTTCTCCGGCAGTTCGGCCTCATCCAGCCAATACCCACCCAATTGGTCAGTAGGGATGAGTACAACTTACTCCACACCGAAGACCGTCGAGGAATGTCTGGCATGGATTGGCGTGTCGAGCTCAGAAGATATCTCGACACTTGGGAACATCGGTCCGATCGACAAGCACCTACACTGGGGAGTGCGGATCCATACCTACCTACCCGTGATTATTTGGAGTGGTACTTCCGCTTGACGGTGTCCTTCATTGATCAACCAGGGCGGCCTGTAACAGCTACTGAGGGTTTCCACGGAGACGGTGCAACCGCAGAGTACTTGGTATGTCCTAAATTTCAGATATTGTCAAGAAAGAATACAACAGAGCTCCTCAACATTACATATCTGACACGTTTCATCTCGATTCTGTAGTTGCAGGGAATGACACAGTTGCATGGCATGTCAGACATTAATTTGGATGGATGGCCCCCACATTGTGCGGACGTCATAAGGGGGATGCATCGTGTTGTCACACGTAGTCTACAAAATGCGCATCAGGCCTCCAGGCTGCAACACTATCAACCGTTTGTGCACTGTGAGGAACCGCCCCCTGGTGTGAGGTACACTGACCTTAGAATCCACCGTCAGGCCCCACCGGGTCGACAGGGAGGTCGGAGGCCTCGTGCTAGGGGGCAGGCAGAACACATTGGTCCATCACAAGCGGGGCCCTCACATGCGAGTCCACCGATTTCCGGACCATCAGCCGGGGAACCCTCACAGTACAACATGGATGCATCAGATTACAATGCATATGTCACTCCGCAATCCAGTCATCCATACATGTCGCATATCGATCCATCACATACAGGTACTATTCCATATGCCTTATGTGATTCGAATGAGGAAGTGGGGTACGAAATGGAGGACGACATGCCGGGGGAAGCTCCACATGAGGAAGAACATGTACCCGCACAGACGGTTGTACCACGGCGGACATCCAGGACCATACGCCCTCCCCCGTGTGGAACGGGTGGAAAGCTATGCAGAGACCATCGTTAGGGCAGTACATGCTGTTCGACACTAATTGGCATTACATTTCCAACGTACTGTTCCACACTGTATATTTATGCTAACTTGTATCCATTCTTACAAAATATAATAAACATTATTTCATTCACATATTACATTAGCACGGTAGTTAATTGCAAATCTCAGTTTCAAACATTTTCAAAAAAATAGCATGAAGCAATACCCATTCCAGGACTCGTTCAAGGAGCTCCCGAGAAATAAATTTATGCAAATTCGTACTAATTTGCAACATTCCGCTGATTAATTTCCCGACATATAATATTAGGCGGCTTCCAAGGACTCGTTCCATAAACGAGTCCTCCGCATAATATCCCGAAGAGCTAGCTAGACAATCCCCCATTCAGACACTGTTCCAAAAAATGCGTCCTCCAAATCCTTCCGTTGAAAATCAAATTAACGCCAGGCCTGAGGGCTCGAATCAAAAACGATTCCTCCAAAATACTTTCAAAAAAATAATTCGCCAGATCTGAGGAGTGGTTCCCAAAACGAGTGCTACGAGAATCATTTCGAGGAAAATAAAATGTTGCCAAACCAGCCATTATTAGATTTTAGAAATGAGTCCACTAATTATTGCTACAAATAAAATCGTTTCCAAAACGGGTCCTCTAATTCATTTCAGAAACAAAAAAATTAATCGTGACTACATCCAAAACAAAAAAAATGAAAGGACAAATTAAATTAAAATAAAAAGGGGGGGAAACATTTTCGGAAATAAAACAGGAGCACTATATTTAAATTCCGAAAATAACAAAAAAAAACAAAAAAAATAGGCTGCCCGGAGGATGCATTATCATAATGCGTCCTCGTTAAAAGCCAAATAAAAAAAAAATGGGGCCCTGGAGGACGCATTATGGAAATGCGTCCTCCCCCCTGAACGTCCACAAAAAAAGGCATGCCCTATTTACGCCCAACTTGACGTTTTTCACCATACAAAAATCAATTCCACCCGTAAGTACCATTCATTTTCTCTTACTTTTATTTTTTTTATCTTACAATCAATCATCATTTCAATGATTCAGTATTAATCGATTTCAATACTCCTTATTTTGATTAATAATTTTGGAGGCTTACATCAATCTTTGCAGTAGAGAGGTAGGGAATCGACATGTCCACTGAAACATTCATGGGATGACCTTCCGTTAGAACCGACGCACCATTCATTTCATTCACCAAATTGGCCACCGGCCCAGATCCCAGATGCCAATTTCCCTTTAAAAAAAATTACAAATTAAAAATCAATATTCACCAGATCATCGACAAAAAAGAAATAAAAATAATCAAAACTCTTAAGTATGAAAATTCACAAACTAAATACAGTTAACAATCTTATGTCCATTCGTCCTTAATTACAACAAGGCGGACATGGACTTTGAAAGTGCAGGAAACGAACTTGGGTTCGATCCGATCAACCCAGATGCCGTGAAAGACTTAGTATCGAAAAAGCTGGAACCAACGTGCGTTTCGTGCGGCGGAGAGACGAGCTGAGAATCATCGGTCAGATTGTTCCTTAAAAAGTTGTAGAAATTTTTTAGCGGCCTCCGTATTCTTGAAAATTTTCAGTGCTGCTTTAGGGAAAACTAAATTGAATTTATATATGTCTTTGAAACTATCCTATGGGCTAATTTTCAATTGAGAAATAAATTGTAGCAATTAGTGATTATAGTAATTTTTTGGAGCTGATTAGCAATCACAGTAATCAGATTACTCACTACTAGAAAACAGGTACATATGCATCGGTACAAATGTACCGGTATCGAAATACTAGTGCTAAAAATGTCATAAGCACGGGTATGTCAGTGATACCGGTGCTAAAAAACCAAAATTCAGCATCGGTACACAAAAAACCGATGCCTATGCACTGAATACCGGTGCTACAAAACCAAAATTCAGCACCGGTACACAAAAAATCGGTGCCTATGAATAAATTCAGCATCGGTACACAAAAAACCGGTGCCTATGCACTCAATACTGGTGCTACAAAACCAAAATTTAGCACTAGTACATATAAAAAATGGTGCCTAGGAATAAATTTTGCTCCGGTAACATAATTTGGGGCCGCAGTGTAATTTTTCAAGAATTTATAGAAGTAATAATCTTGACTTTCGAGACCACCCGTTCACCCATACATTCCCAAATTGCATAGTTACAATAGCATATTATTGAATTTCATTTTAGTTCCGCCAAATTCATGATTTGAATACTCCACTTTCTTGGAGTTACACGTAACTCCAAACTGAAATCCGCTCGAATGTGATCCTACCCTATACACCCCCATTGCATTTTCCATACATGTAAGGGAATATTTATAAAAAATTGAGCACAAGAACATATCTAGAATCCTTTCTGATTTCACTTTGTAACTTCCAAGTAATCAATCATAAGTTATTCTAGAACATGTACCAGCGCTTTTCAATAATTCACCGAAAAATTCATTTATTTTAAATAGTTATATTTAGGAAATAATAACAAAAATCATGTACTTTGGAGTAATGAGTAATGAGGTAACACAATTTTGGCCCAAGGTGTAATTTTTCCAGAGTTAATAGAAGTAATCAATGTTGACTTTTGAGACCTTTTCATTTACCCATACATGCTCAAATTGCAGAGTTGCGATCATATATTATTGAATTGTATTTTGGTTTCACCAATTTCGTGATTCGACGACTCCAACTTTCTTAGAGAGACATAAGTGCAAAAAGTAAAAACTTTACACGTAGCTCCAAACTGAAATCCGCTCGAACGTGATCCTACCCTATACACCCCTATTGTATTTTCCATGCATGCAGGGGAATATTTATAAAAAATTGAGCACAAGAACTATCTATAATCCTTTCCGGTTTCACTTTGTAACTTCTAAGTAATCAATCATAAGTTATTTTAGAACACGTACTAGCGCTTTTCAATAATTCACCAAAAAAATCATTTATTTTACATAGTTATATTTAGGCAATAATAACAAAAAATATGTATTTTGGAGCAATGGGTAATAAGGTAACACAATTTTGGCCCCGGGTGTAATTTTTCTAGAGTTAATAGAAGTAATCAATGTTAACTTTCGAGACCTTTGCGTTCCCTCATACATACTCAAATTTCAGAGTTGCGATCATATATCATTGAATTACATTTTGGTTCCGCCAATTTCGTGATTCGACGACTCCAACTTTCTTGGAGGGACCTAAGTGCAAAAGGTAAAAACTTTACTCGTAACTCCAAATTGAAATATGCTCGAACGTGATGCTACCCTATACACCCTCATTGTATTTTCCAAGTCCGTAACAAAATATTTATCAACAATCGGGCACAAGAACATATCCATAATCCTTTCCGATTTCTCTTTCTATCTTCTAAGTAATCAGATTTAGATTACTAGAGAACATGTAGTAGTGCTTTTCAAAATTTTATCAAAAATATAATTTATTTTCTATTTCTATATTTATGTAAGAATAACAAAATTCGTATATGCTGGAAAGAAGGATAATGGTGTAACACATTTTTTGGCCATAGCATAATTTTCCAAAAATATGTTAGAGGCGCTTCTGTCCACCCATTGTACCTCGAATTTTTAAGACGCAATCATCTCTTATTTAATTGCATTTTGGTATCTTAAATTTTGTGATTCGCCGCCATTTCTTCTATGGACCTAATAATAAAAATTAAAAGTTAACTTAGAGATCAAATAATACTCACATCGGCAATATTTTTCATTCACACCGGTGCTATGTTATGGCGGGATAATGATTTTTTGAATTTTCATTCCAAATTTTGTAGTGATTTTTAATTTTTTTTAATGTTTTGGAATGAGCACCGGTATTAGTTACTTAGGCACTAGTATGTGTACCAGTGCTCAACACTTAGAAAATTTTTCCCAGGTTTGCTCTCGGGTTCATTTGTTTTAAAAACCATTCAAAGCAGCCCTAAGCAGCTGTGATTCGTAAATTTAGGCACCAGTATGAGCATTTGGGCACCAGTATTTGTGCCGGTGCTCAACACTTAGAAATTCTTTCCAAGGTTTGCTCTTGGGTTCAATTGTTTTACAAAAATAAAACATTCAAAGCAGTCCTAAGCAGCTGCGTTTTAATTTCTCAGGCATCTGTATGAGCATTTTGTGCACCGGTACCGATGCTCAACACTTTAAAAAAAATATAAACCCAACTTTGTTTCGTCTGAACCATTGATTGCTTTTGTTCATTGAATCTCAACAGTTAAAAATTTGCCTATATATACTACCCCTGAAACCCTAAATCTACCCACCCTCATTTCCCTCTCATTATCTTCTCCTCTACCTCATCTCCTTCTTCTCCTCTACTTCCTCTCCATTTTCTCCCTCCTCCTCCACCACCTCTCCCTCTTTGTCGCCGCTGCCGCTTCAATGCCTAAAGCTGACGACGTCGCTCAATGCCTCCGCCGACGCCTCCCCGACTCCATCTCCCAGACTCTTTTATCTGCCTGACTCCTTCATCTGCCAGACGCCGCTCCGACTCCATTTGCATGACTCCTCCGCTTTGACACCGCTTCAACGCCTCCTCGACTCCATCTCCCCGTGGCGCTTTGGTTGCTGGTCGAAGTATCGAGCTCCACCAAAATTTCCGGTTCAACTCAGATCCGACTTCACTTTTGGTTCTTTGATGTTATCTAGGGTTTATGAAAAACTAGGTTCTAGTTTTTATGATGATTGATTATATGTAATGAAGTGTTATGTATTGAGAGGTGTTATGTATTTTCAATTATATGTAATGAATTTTTGGGTTGTAGTATGAAATTTCCAGTTTTTTATATAAGCTTCCGTATTTTTTTTTGTGTTTTGTTCATTCTGGGTTTCATATTCCGGCCGGTGAGTTTATTCTCACTGGCTAGATTTGTTTTAAACGATTGTCTATATACTAGCACCAGTATTTCATGCATAAGCACATGTAAATGGTACCGATGTCGTACCGGTGCCTATGACACTACACCTTTTGCACCGAATCACTTAGGCACAAGTATGAAAATTCTCAAAATACCGATATCTATGAGGTGAAAATATCGATGTCTATGAGATAAAAATACCGGTGTCTATGGGGGGTTCTCCAAGTAGTGACTCTCGCCCTCGTTTCAAGTTTCCTCTTATTAAAAGTACAATCATGATTCTCTAAAAAATTATACCTTTGTCTTCATCCTCATCTCATCACGCTGAGATGGAGAAATCATAGTTCTTTCAATGAATATTCTTTAACATTTATGTTATTGAATAAGTGTGGATTTTTATCCGAATATTAGTATACAATGAAAAAAAATCCAGGGAAGCATTTTTTATTTAAAAAAATTAGATTATACTTGCACATTATGTGTTGAGTAGATTGAATAATTGTGGATTTTTCTCCAAATATTAGTATACAATGAAAAAAGCTCGAGGGAAGCATTTTTTTTTATTTTAAAAGAAAGGGATAAGTGCCAATATAACCCTATCTACTTGAGTAATTGTCAATATAACACTATGATAATTTTTAGTGCAAATATAACCCCAACTAGTTAATGAAAGTGCCAATATAACCCCCAGACCCCATTTTCGGCATTGACCTCAATTTTTCAGCGATGACTCTATGTAAATTGACCAAAATACCCTTGGGCTAACTCTGAAATTTGGTGGACAATTTTACCCTCATAGTTAGCCGGAACGCCATAGTTCGTTGAAATTAGGTAGGGTTATATCAGCACATTATGCAATCTTATTGGGTTATATCAGCACATTCCTAATACTTGTAGGGTTATATCAGTACATTTCTAATGTTTGTTGGGTTATATCAGCACATCCTTAAAACTTATAGGGTTATATTGGCACTTTCACTAACTATATAGGGTTATATTGGCACTTTCGAATATTGAAAGGTTATATTGGCACTTGTGTCAACTAGGTAGGGTTATAAAAGCATTTTTTTCTAAAAAAAAAATTTAGATTATACATTCACATTATGTATTGAGTAGGTTTTATATTACGAAAACCTCTTGTTTGAATTTTTTTCCGACTGTGATAATTGTGTTGCGTGTAAATTATATTGGAATAAAATGTGAAATATTTTAACATAACTTTGCAAGAAAATTTGCTTGAACTCTTTTGAGTGTTTTGCTTACATCAGGAAAAGGCGTGCCGTAGAATTTCTAAAGCTTTGTTCATATATTTTTATTTAGGAAGAGAAATAAAAATACAAAATTTTATTTATATAATTGCATTATATGTTAGCTTCATTACAAAATTCAATTAGCTTTGCTAATTATTCATTTACCAACTTTATTGAACCCTTTAGATATTTGAGGTGACTCCCTGATGTGGTAGCCTGTCCAGGTATCCTCCTCTTGATTCACTTGCTTCGATTCCTTTACCTGCAAATGCGGTCCTGGAAGTGATTTTGGGAGAGCGATTCCGACGATCAAGTCATTTCTCTCTTCAAGAAGTGGAATTTCTCTCTATCATACCGCTTCACTTATCTCCTACAGAGCTTGTTGTATTTATATGTTCATTCCCTTGTCGTTCCCTGTTCTTAGGACTTTTAGATCGTGGTCACGCCACTTCTCCCACGTTCCTCACTCGTGGCCTTTGCGTTCGCTCTGTGTCCCGTTTTCCCCAGCTCATGTTCTCTGCCACGCCTTGTGATTCCTGTGTTCACTGCACCCGCCTGTTCGTTGTGTTGGACCGAAGTTTGGCGGGATAATGCTGGGTTGGGCTTAGCAGCTCTCAGCCCTTTAATTGCTGGGCCATACCTACACCATAAGCCCCCCTAGCCATGAAGATTACAAGAAACGAAGCGATGATGTTGTTTGTAGTTTGAGTGCGAAATGATGTTACTGTTTGTAAAAGATGTTCGTGATGAGGAAGCTACTTTCAACCTTGCGAAGTGATGTAGTCTTGTGATTTTCTCTTCTATTGCTCTTCGACTTTAATTTTTTGAATTTTTGGGCTCCTCATGCTAAGGCAGTATTTTCAGTGATTTTATTTTTGAACTCCGCAATTTTTTCCCCGTTATTCGGTATTCCAGCCCGAAATTCCGTGACGTTTGCCATCGCTGTATCTCTTAAATGGGGAATTTGAAATGAAGAATTAAATGTAGCCCTTAATCAGTGTGCTGTCTGTTCATATACCACCGTCGTCTCGATATAAGCAAAAATGTACTTTGCTTTTTGTCAGATACTCATCATTATTATACTTTTCCTCTTTATTTGTTTCTTTTGTTGTCTGTATTTAAGTTTCCTTCTTCCTTCTCGCTTCAACTTCTCATCTCCATCGCCCATAGTTTGTCTTTTTTGTACTAATTCCCAAATCTTCTGTGTGTAATCCAACCCCAGCTCTTTCAAGGGTAAGTTCTCTTATTTGAATTATTTCTCCTACCTCTAATGTGTTCTTTTTCTGGTTGCCTATGTGACTTACTTCCGATCATTTTCTCCAGCCTATTTTCTGCAAATCCCTTTTGTCGTAGATTTTTTTTATTATATTTTAACTGAGATTATTGCTTCCCCATTTTAGGACCTCCATGTCTTCTTTTAATCACGGTAAGTCCCCCGTAGAAGATACTGCTTCCGACGGGGATTCCGACCATTTTGTCGGATCCTTCATCGTTCCCAGTATTTTGACCATATCCTATGTGAATGACTTAAAGAACTTCTTTCCTTTTCTGTCTGCTTATAAGCTTAGTTCACCTTCTAAATCTGAGTGCGTTCGCAACCCTCCTCATGGCTATATATCTCGTCACTATCATATTTGAACTTCGGTCTATATTTTCCACTTTCCAAACATGTGACAACACTGCTTCGTTCATATAGGATTTCTTTGGCCCAATTTCATCCTAAGGGAATTGCTATCATGATGGGTTTTCTTCGCATGTGTGAAAATGCGAACATACCCTTCACGATTTACTTATTTTGCAATTTCTATCACCTTCGAAAAGTGAAGAATACTGTGGACGAATTCACCCTATATCCTGTGATTTCCGGGATAAAGCTTGTAAGTAGCTTCCCCAACAATGTTGGCGATTGGCATAGGCAATATATTTTTATTAAAGCCAAACAAACTCCTGAGTTTGATGTACCTTCATGGAACTACAAAGTTCCTAAATCTAAGCTTCCTTAACTGAGTGTTCGTTATACGAAGGAGATGCCGATCGTGGCTACGCTTCGCGTACATACCCAACACCTTCGCCATGCCAACTCTAACACTGAAGGTGTCTTGTTTGCCTATATTACACTGTGTATTTTATAGCGGGTTGCATCACTATTTTTATTTTTTGTGTGAGTTCATTTTGACCTATGTTGTTTCTTATTGTGGCAGACATGGATCTCACGAAAAATGACATTGATCCATTATTTTTCCATGACAACGAAGTGAATGTTGGTGGTGTCAACACCACTTCTCTATAGCTGGTCATCACCGGCTCCGAGAATAAAGAGACTGATGATGTGCAAACTAGCCGTCATCGAACTCTAAACCCATAGAAAGAAAAGAAGAACAGGATGGATTGGAGCAATGGTCCCTCAGGTCATCCTGTTCCCACTCTTAAAAAGGGGCGTGGCAACCAGACTACTTTGGCATTACAGAGCGGACTGAAGACTTCTTGGCCCAGGGGGTAATTTCTGATATTTTTCCCGGCCTTTCACTACCTGACATAGTAGCTGTGGTAAGACTGCAATTTTCCTTGAGCAACTTGTCTTATATATTACTCCGTCATTTATAACGTAGCGAGTAAATTTGTTCCCTATGTTGTACACTTGTAAGGTTGGTGAGAGTCTAAAAATTGCGAGCGAGTGATTATCCAAGCGTTCTCTCATTGATGATTCAATGGTGAAGACATATAAATCTATGAAGACTAAGCTTTCATTGTTGGAGAGCTCGTTGAAAGCTGTTGAGAAGAGGGCAAAGGTTGTTAAGGAGAAGGTGAAAGATTGCAAAGAGGTGGCAAGCACTGCTAGGGAGAGTGCGAGGCTTGCGGGGGTGGGATCCTCCGAGCTTTGTTTTCAGTTGGATGATATGCGTGCCAATGGACCTACTTCCGTTGAATATCCTTAAGTTCTTGTGGATCGGCTGTGCAAGACAAAGTCCTTTTATAAAATTTTTGAGGATATCTCCAAGGCTGCGTGAATTGTCAGGTATTGCGAGGCCGTGAAGAATGTACGGTAGTGGAACCCCCTGTGTGATTGCAAAAGTGTACCCACGATGGTGAAGTGCGTTGAGACTCTAGAAAGCAAGAGGACTAAGCTGAATTGAGCCTTCATTGATAAGGCCGCTGACTGGGGTCATCCGTTCTTCTTTCTTTCACATCTCGCCGGTCTCCATAGTCTCCCGTCACTGGCTAGGATGAAAGAGTGTGAGGTGGATTATTATGAATAACTTCCATTTAAGCCCCGCGATGATGTTGCAACTGTTGGTCCAGATGCTAACGTGGGTAATGCAAGTACCTAAGCTCATCTCCTTCAAGCCATGATGGTGATTCCACTCAATGGCCTAACGAAGAGGCCTCTGTAATCGATGCTCCAGTTCCGCCTGCCCCTAACTCCGAAGTTAGTTAATTTTTAGTATATCCTCATATACATTGGGTTGTGCTCTTAAAAAAATATGTAAGTGCTTGTATTCACTATTCGCACAGCTTTATTTATAAGAGTTGAAATGTTTGATGTCCCACATTTTCATATCAGCCTTACTCGTGTGCAGGGTTTCAAAATTTTGATTGATAGTAAATTTCTAAAAAGCTTTAATTTTATGGGACGTAATGACCCTCTCTCTGAACCTATCGGTTTGCTTCGTGCTACTCGATCATTTACTAAAGAATGTGCAGTGGCCATTTCCGCTGGAATTTTTACATGAGTGGAGTCAGTTCCCCTATGTATTGGGTGACAACTTCCTTTTCTTTCTTTCCCTCCATCTTTGTCTAAAAATTTCCCTTGTAGCAAGCTTATTCCTGATGGATACAATGTTGAATCACTTGGGAAGGACATTGTTCATGGGTTAGTCAATATTGAGTCTGTTGGTGCATAAATCCGATCGCTTAACCTTCCTGTTCGTGTTCAAGAGTGGGCTCTCTGTTTAGGCATCCACTTGAAGTATATGCTCTTGGGTATTGATGATCTTAAAAAGAAATGGGGTATGGTCATGAAGGAAACTCAAGATGCTTTGCGAGTTCTGCTCATGATCCCGAGCAAACAAAATAACCTCATTTATCGTCAGCAATTGAACCTTGCGAAGATGCTCCGACAATAAATGAAGGCTAGGGAGTGTATTTCGAGCAAGGCTAGCAAAGCCCATCAGAAAATTCTGATTATTGATAAGCAATGTGACCCTATTAATGACCTACTCAAAAAGCTTAAGAAGAAACGAGATGAAAATGAGCACCTGTTGTCTTCTGCCACTGGATGGAAAAATAAGTTTGACGAACAGATTGCCATAAACACGCAGCTGTGAAGAGAAAATGAAGATCTTTATATTGAATGTAATTGTCTTGATTCGTATGTTCATCAATTGGAGCAAGCTTATGCTGACTATAAGAATCAACCTCAAGTTTCTCCTTCGTAGTCATAGCGAACCTTAAGCCTTGGTGATTTAACTGTTGGTGGCGGTAACTAAGGAATTAGATTGTCAGATGCTGTCCAATCTCATATTCGTTGTCTTGAGGAGGAAGTTCGGAATCTAAGAACAAGGATAGAACAGTATGAGGAAACATTGAATGTTTTGAGTGTGCAGTTAGATCGCAAAGAATTTGGTCCTATAACTGACTTCAAGGCCTATTATGCCAAACATCTTGATCGTATGGGACGAAAGGTATGACCTGTCACCCTGCCTACTTATATATGCAATGAAAATATGATCAGTTAGTTAGCGAGGAGCGTAAGGCAGAGGAAAATCACCGCCGAGATGATCAACATCCACACGGTGGTGAACGATCTTCTCACAAAACCGAGCAACCTTCTTACAAGGCTGAACCAAATTGTCGTCACGATGGTTCTTCTATTTCTGGACTATCACGCTCTTCTAGACGTGATAGTGTGTCTTGTTTGTTGCTATAGATGATATGATTGTCTGTATGTTTTTTTGCCTTTGGAGTTTAAGACTTGTCTTTGTATTGCTAACGATTTTGTCCATTCTGTTTTGCTACCACGTTTATCGATCTTTTGTGATCTTGTGCTTTGTAGGCATATCTGCCTAAATGAATTTCTTGCTTTGTTGATGTTGCAAGATTTATTACTTGCAACTTGTTTAGTTTACGAAGCTGCAAGGTTAAAAGCTTACCGGCATCGTTAATTGAGCAAGATCTATAACTTGCATTTTTTTGATTTGCGAAGTTGCAAAATCTAGAGTTTGCAAGCATCGTGATTTTTGCAAGATCAATGGCCTGCAATTTGTGGGATTCATGAAACCGAAAGATCCAAAGCTTGCCAGTATCAATATTTGAGAAAGATTTATAGCTTACGTTTGTTTGATTCGCTAAGTTGCAAGATGTAATGCTTGCAAGCGTCGACAATTTTGCAAGATCCATAACTTGTGGTTGTTTGACTTGCAAGATCTAAAGCTTGCGAATGTTGAGGGGAATGCAGGATCCATAGCCCGCTGTTAAACTTTGTTTATCAAGTCTTACGATGGCGGTGATATCGCGGCTAAATAGTGATACTAAAGCAAAAAACAAGGATAATGTCCTTGTGTCTATACATGTTGTTGCTTGCTATTATTCTTTTAGACATGAAACCTCCTTAAGTTAGTCATATGCCACGTGTTCGGGATTGCTGTGCCATCCATTCTTTCCAACTCATAACTATTGGATTTATGAGCCTTCATGACTTTGTGTAGTCCTTCCCACTTTTGACATAGTTTTCCTTGCTTTTCAGTAAGGCTAGCCTCATTCTTTCTTAGCCCAATCTGAAATTTCATTTCCTTCACTTTCTGGTTGTACGCTCTTGCCACTCTTTCTTTGTGTTTAGCTTCCGTGATACTTGCCAAGTTCCTTTGCTCCTCTAGTTCGTCTAGCTCCAACTTTAGCACATCTAGATTGTCCATCTCCTTAAAATTTTTATCCCGAGACTTTAATTTCCAATTTCCATGGGTATGAATGCATCGTGACCATACACCAAAGCGTATGGCGTCTTCCCTGATATTTGTCGGATGGTTGTTCTATACGACCATAGTGTGTTCAGTAGCCATCTACTCATCCTATTCACTTTCCTTCCAATCGCTTCTGTATCCCCTGAACTATGGTCCTGTTTGTCACTTCCACTTGGCCATTATCTTGAGGATGTGCCACAGAGGTAAACTTCTGAGTAATCCCAAGCCTCGAACACTAGTCTGTAAATGCCCCACTAGTGAATCATGTGTCGTTATCTGTGACAATAGTCTGCGGTACCCTGAAGCGGCACTTGATGTTTTTCCATACAAATTTTCTAGTGGCTTCGGCTATAACACATCCTAATGGCTAAGCTTCGACCCACTTTGTGAAGTAATCAACCGGTACAATGAGGAACTTAGCATTGTTTTCTCCTCTTAGGAATGGTCCCACTAAGTCTATCCCCCACTTGTCGAATGGACAGGCTCCGTAAATTCCTATCAAAGTTGATTGTGGTGTATCCGACAACGAAGCGTTGATTTGGTAGCTCCTACATTTGAGAACGAAGTTGTGTGCATCACTGAACATAGTCGGTCAGTAGTACCCTGCTCTAATTATCTTTCTAGCTATCGTTCTGGCTCCTTGGTACGTTCCACATAAGCCTTCATGAACCTCTTTTTAGATCTTAGTCACCTTTGTTGGCCCTACACATTTTATCCATGGAGACAAGAAACCTTTTTTGTACAATGTTCCATTTTAATAAGCATAATTAGAGGAACAAAATTTCAACTTTCTGGCCTCCACCTTATCTTCTGGCAATGTCCCTTTTGTAAAGAAATCCATTAGCGGGTTCATCTAGCTTGCCTCATCTTCTTGTATTGTCAGCACCACCATTGATATGGTGCTTCTAACTGGGGCAACCTCCATGATGACATCCCCCTGTTTTGTGAAGGAATAAAACCCTACTATTGCCAGCTTGCTTAATGCGTCCGCCTGTGTTTTATGTTAAAATATTCAAGCTGGGCTATGAGCTGTCGTACCTTCACCAGATATTTCATCAAATGGTCTTCTCGTACCTCATAGTCACCTTGCACTTGCTGGACTACAATTAGATAATCACTGGATATACAGACACTTCCCACTTTCATTCTGATCATGAGGTCCAATCCACAAATTAGAGCTTTGTATTATGATTCATTGTTGGTCAGCAATAAATTGAATTACAATGAATGTCAGTGTTCTCCCCCATTTGTGTCCACTAAAAGTAGCTCTGCTCCGCATCCTTCCTTGCTTGATGCGCTATCAACGAACAACGTCCAAGCCACTTGCTCCCATTTTGTCTTACCTTTGTCAATTGTGAAGCTCTGATGGATGCTCGATTTCTGTGCTTCTTCACTTGACATTTCATGAATGAAGTTTTCCAATGCTTGAGTTTTGATATTTGTTCTAGGTTGAATTTCTATTTCAAATTGACCTAGTTCTAGAGCCCATTTGCCAATCTTCTTGAAGACTCCGATTTAGAGAGGAAGTTGTTGATTGGGAACCCTGTGTAAACTACAATTCTGTGGCTATGAAATTAAGTTCTCAATCTTTGCGCTGAATAGAACATAGCTAAGGTTAGCTTTTCTACATGCATGTAAGTTGTCTCCACCTTTTACAGAATTCTGCTGATGTAATAAACCGGAACCTATCTCTGCCCTTCCAAGCAAACTAACATGGAGCTGACAGCATTTTGTGAGGTTGCCAAGTACAAGTTCAATGTTTCTCCCGACGTGGGCGACTTTAGCACTGGCAACATTCGAAGATGGTCTTTTAACCCCTCATATGCTCTCTGATAGTCTTTGCTTCAACTAAATTTTCTCGCTTTTTGTAGTACTTCAAAGAGTGAAAAGTGCTTTTCTACAGCCTTTTGATACGAAACGACTGAGCGCTGCTAATGATCCCATTAAGATTTATACTTCTTTAACTATTCGTGGTTGGGGAAGATTCACTATGGTTTGTATCTTATATGGGTTAGCCTCTATACCATTTGAGGAAACTTTGTAACACAGGAGCTTCCTCGCCCCACTCCAATTATACACTTTTTAGGGTTGATTTTCATCCCTACGCCCTTCAAAGTGTCTAACGTTTCTTTCAACTCGTCAGCGAAGTTTCCCACCTTCTTACTCTTGATCACCATATCGTCAACGTATGCTTCAACGTTTCTGCCTATTTGGTTTCTGAATGCCCTGTCAATTACCTTCTGGTACGTTGCTCCCAAATTCTTAAGCCCAAAAGGCATCTTCACATAACAAAACATTTTGAAGCTCATTATGAAGGCTGTTTTCTCTTCATCGCCCGGGTTCATCAGTATTTGATGATATCCTTTGTATGAGTCCAGGAAAGCTAAGACTTCATGTCTTGAGATTGCTTCCACCAATTGATTGATCTTTGGAAGAGGATAAGAATCCTTTGGACATGCTTTGTTCAAGTTTGTGAAGTCAATACAAATCCTCCAAGCACCGTCTGACTTCTTCACCATGTCTGAGTTCGCTAACCATGTTGGGTATATGACTTTCCTTATTATGGAAGCTTGTAACATTGATGTAATTTCTTAATAGCCTTCTGTCTGTCGCTAGCAAAGCAAAGCTGTTTCTGCTTGATCGATTTAGCTGAGCTATTGACATTCATGGGTAGCGATGTCTGAACTTACCCCTCCTATGTTCTATACGTCCCATGCATACGTATCCATGTAGCCTTCCAAGATTTGGATTACCTTTGCCTTCTCTTCAGCAGGAAGAAATTTTCCAATGTTTACACATCTCAAGTCATTTACTAACTCCGCTTCTTCACATAGGTCCACTGACTCATCCAAATGTTCTAGTAAGCCTCCTCCTAAATAGTGTTAACCAACTTTACCTTTTCTCCTATTATTCTTACCTTCATTGCTATAACCATGCATTTCCTGGCTGCTTGCTGGTTTCCTCTAATTGCTGCTACTCCGGCTGGGGTCGGGAATTTCACTACCAAGTGATAAGGGGACTAGATTGTCTTAGCTCTGTTCACTCACGACCTTCCAATTATGGGATTGAATGTGCTTGGGGCATCCATAACCACGAAGTCGCATATGATTGTGCAATTCTTCCAGCTTCCCCCTATTGTGATGGGCAACTGTATATTTTCCAAAGGTGTTTCCGCTCACCCCGTGAATCCAACCAGCAACGATGTAAACCTTTTTAAATATGTTCTCTTGAAGCTAAACCTGTTGAAGAAATTGACAAATAGTATCTTGACCGCACTACCATCATCTACAAAAACTCTGTACACAGTTACATTTATAATTTTTGCTATGATGACCATTGGATCGTTATGCGGCAAGGCATTGGGTATTGCATCCTCTTCGCTGAAGGTAATTGCTTCATTTGGGTGGAACCTTTTATCAACTGGCTCTTATGGAGGGCAGTACCTTGCCATGGCCTTCCACGCATTGTTAGACAGCAAATCTGTGGAACCATGTATAGAGAAAATAATTGTCACTGGTGCTTTTCCATCCATGCTGTCGTTGTATTCTACAGCCATCGTCATTTTTTTTATTCTTAGCTATTGTCGCCACAGTACCTTGGTTTTGTGGAGATGGATTTTGTGTCTTACTTGCGTCTACATATTAACTTGTTGCTTCCTTTCTGTACTGGCCCAAGTTTCCATTCCTTAGATTCTCTTTGATCTATTTCCTTAGGTCTCTGCAGTACTCTATATCATGGCACTGATCTTTGTGAAAGGCACAATAAAACTCTCGGGATCATTTTTTGGGTGGTGCTATCATCGTTGCTAGTTCTCAGAATAGATCTTCATCCCCTAGCCATATTTCTTTCATAGTCTTCGTCAGAGGTGTATCTTGAAACGGCGAACCCTGCGAGCCTTGTTCTCCTACTATGATAGTAGTGTTTAATTTTCCCTTTTTAGGCCAGGATTTTTGTGAATCATCCATTGTTCGCTTTTCACCCCGCTCCTTCTCTATCTTTTGATTATTTGCTTCCTCTGTCTGCACATGCCGCTCGATCATTTTTTGCAATTCCCTTGGGTTTTCCGGTATATTCTTTGTCAACTCCTTGTAAAACTCTCTGGATATCATCCCCCCGTAAAAGCACCCAATTGAAATGACAAATCTCAAACTTGCAGGCTCTCCGTGATGAATCAGATATGGTACTCTGCGAGACTTCCATTGCTTCGCTTTGCTATATTGCAGAGATCCGCAATTGTTCTAGTGAACTTCTACTTTTGATAGAAACGTCCAAAAAATAAATCTGACAACTGTGCCCAAGACTTGATACTTCCATATGGAAGGTCTTCGTACCACATAATCGCAGTGCCTGATAGAAAGATGGGAAACACTTTGTAAACTAGTTCTATGTCCGCATCCCAGAATCTCATACCTGTTTCTGTATGAATGTAAGAACTCTTTTGGATCAGTGGTACCATCATAAAATTTAACGCGTGGAGGAATTTTGAAATCTTTAGGCCTCCAGAAGTCTCGTAAATATGGTGCAAGAAGCGACTTATCCATGTCATCTTCTGCGACAATGTCAAGCAGCTCTTCCTCATAGCAGAGACATTTACGTTCTTGATTTGTCCTTTTCTATGGCCACAGGGGTTTTTGCCTCGGAGTCTTCAAGAATTGATCATACAGATCCTTCTTGTTCGCCTCTAAGAATGCTACGAACGCTCGCTTTTCCTTATCACCATTTGGAGATTCTGCCTCCTCTTCCTCTTTTTCTATTTCATCTTTACTAAATCATTTCTCTCTACTGGGTGTGTGATGCTGGTGGTGGTGTGTTTCTTCCTCTTATCCCAACAATTGTTCTTGTGAATGTTATTTTTGGCATTTTGCGCTTCTTGTGAATGCCATTGCTTACCTGAGCAGCCTAATAATGAAAGGAAAAAAAATTCCATTCCCCACAGACGGCGCCAATGATGTGGTAGCATGTCTAGGTAGCATATTCTTAGTTCACTTGGTTCAATTCCTTTACTTGCAAATGCGGTTCTAGAAGTGATTCTGGGAGAGCGACTTCAACAATCAAGTCAGTCCTCTCTTCAAGAAATGGAATTTCTCTCCATTATACTGCTTACCTTAGCTCCTACAGAGCTTGTTGTATTTATTGGCTCATTCCCTTTGTCATTCCCTGTTCTGAAGACTTTAAGATCGTGGTCACACCACTTCTCCCACGTTCCTCAGTCGTGGCCTTTATGTTTGTTGTGTGTTCCATTTTTTCAGGCTCACGTTCTCTACCACGACATGTGATTCCCGTGTTCACTGCACCTACCTATTCGTTGTGTTGGACTAATGTTTAGCGGGATAATGTTGGGCTAGGCTTGGCGACTCTCAGCCCTTTGATTGTTAGGCCAGACCTACACCACTTCCTATCATACATGCACTAATGTACACTCATGCTGCACACACAAAATACCCACATATATGGACATTCACACAATTTTGAATAATTGCTTACACTTAGTGTATCTATTTTCTCTACATATATTCTTTAAGTGTAACTAAAATTGTGTAGCTAATAGACCGTTATTTGATGGAAAGGAGAGAGAAAGAGGAAGCTTCTGCACAGTGATCATGTTGTGGAAAAAAAGGTTGCTTTAATCCCAAAGCATAAAGGTAAATCTAGAGTTATGAGGTCACGGTTTATGAATACTTTATCTTCGAATACGAGGATTGATAAAAAATCTATTGGGTTAAATTGTATGCCACCCTTAAGCGACGATGATGAGTCATCACTACAACAACATAGCACTTCTGTGGCGCTAGAGGACTCTTTCGTGGTGCTGAAGGATACTCTGGTGGTGTTGCCAGAGGATGCTCATGCGATGCCGGAGGATCCCAGTTGCAGGCCTCTGTCTGCCTCCGAGGTTACGATGTTTTCAAAACTCTCATATGAATATGATGTCACCAAGAGCACGGTCACCATAATTAAGGTAAATTTTACGTTTAAATCTGAAATTTGTTATATAAATAAATAATTGTTCTCAACTTTGTTATTCATAATTAAATTCATTATTATTTGTTTTGCAGCATGATATTGATAGTGAGGACATGAGTCCCACTGAAGATGAGGTTCGCTTCCTACCCCATCCCTCACTGCTCAAAGGATGGAAGGTTGAGCACATGAAAACAAGGCAAATATATACTCCCCCATCCCGCTATAAATTGCGTAATTACTTTTTGGAGGTCAAACTTTACAAACTTTGACCAGAAATATATATTAATCTATATATAATAAAAATATCATGTGAGATCTTGTTAGATTCATTTTAACATCTATTTTCTAAATATCAATTTTTTATGCGACACTATTATTGGTAACTAGAGATATTTATGGTCAAACATGCTTATTGAAGCCCATGAAAAAGCAATTAAGCAATTCATAGTGGGACGGGGGGAATATATTTTTGTATGGAATATTTGTTTTTATGATAGTATTTTCTTTTCTGAAATAATCTCTTAATGAGAGTGACAACAATATGACTTTACTTTTATTTCGATGGACACGCAATTCGCACACACTACCAATGCACATGCACATTGAATTTATGTAATAAGCATGAACCCATATAATCCATAGCCTATTCAACTTGCTACATAGATTCCACAAGTTCTCACTTAAGCTAGCCATTCCCCATTTAACCAGTGAGATCACATTCAGCCCTCTAGATCTTTTAGGTTCACATATTTTATCCCATGAAACTGGAGCATTCCTTGTTATCTCCTCTCCCCCACTCAATATGTATGATCTGCAAATAGCCTTCAAATGTTTCAGAACTGTTTTCAGGACTGGAAAACATTGCAGACAGTAGTTTGTGATGGAAAATAACACTCTTGACTAACTAAAGCCTTCATGGATAGCTGATTAACCTTGAGGTCCAATGCTTAAGTTTTTCCAGAATTTTCTCCGCTAGTGGCAGGCATACTAATACTATTAGTTTTCTGCTAGACAATGGCACACCCAAAATACTTGAATGACATACTCCCTTCCACAAAACCTTAGCCTCTTTGATCAATTTCTTCTGTTCCTTGTCCATGGCACCAAAGTACACTTTGCATTTTGATTTGTTCACCAAGCCCTATGAGTTTTCCAATTTTTGATATGATTTTGATGTGCATGAATTATGTCATTTATTTCATTGGAATTTACTATGATTTTACGGGATTAATGTGCACTTTAGATGTTTAATTTGTTACGGATCTCAGTTTTTGGGATTGAGCAGAATTCGAAGGAAAATGAGGAGAATTATGAAAATTATGGTAACAAGAAGAAACAGTAAAAAATATTGCGCAGAATTAATTTGAACTTTGCAACTCGTAGAGCTGAGTTGGAGAATATTTGGAGCTGATCAGGACTTTTTAGGGCTGATTTGAGGAGATATTTGTGGAGATATAATTAGAGTTTATCTCTTCAAATCAGGATTTCAATTTAGGAGTAGGTCTCTTGATAGGCGGCATATCCATAAGCTTATGGGCTTTTTTTGCAAATAATGGAAAATTAAACAAAAAAATAGGCGAAACACAAAATCAAATTTCACGTGGTGAAATGCAATCACAAAACACAGTTTCACACAAAAACACACACTACTCTCCGTTTCTTCTCCGACAATGTCTCAACAGAAATCCAATCTTCCTCGGTTTTCTAATCTTCTTGCTGGCATGTTTCCAATCTCCTCATCCACGGCGATGTTTTCCAACGACAACAATTGGCTCAATTCCATCGGCTCAATTCCGACGCAACCATATCTGCCTAATACCTATTGAAGAAGAAGAAATTTCAAGTGCTTTGATCATACAATCAACTTCTGTCGAATCAGAATCTGCAGTTGAAAACACAATTGTAAACGGCAAGATTCAATTTCAAGCAAATGAAATTCAGGTCCAAGAAGCTGAAATACTTCTAAATTTCAATGAAGGTATGATTTTCTGTCATCATACTGAAATTCTAGTGTTCAATTGGAATCGAAATGAATATAGCTATTTTTGAAACTTCTGCACATTGAAATTCGAGTCGAAATCTGCAGGAGAAAATATGATTGTAAATGGCAGGATTCAACTTCAAGCAGATGAAATTCAGTTGCAAGAAGCTAAAATACTACTCAATTCCAATAAAGGTATGATTTTCTAACATCAGACTGAAATTTTAGTGTTGAATTGGAATCGAAATAAATATAGCTGTTTTTTGAAACTTTTGCACACAAAAATTCGACTGCTATGAACATGTGGAAACATTACCAATATAAACTACACACTGCACAGAAATTCGACTGCTATGAACATGTGGAAACATTACCAATATAAACTACACACTGCACAGAAATTTCGTATACTTTATGCATTTGTTAACTTAAATCATGTATCGGTTATGATACGAAGTCAAAAATATCATTTAATTCATTTTCTTAGTATAGTATTTTTATGAGATTAACACTGTACTTTTTCCCCACTAGATTTTTTAATGAGACAGTGTGATCATTTGTAGTTTATTTCATTTTAGAATAAGGCTCATTAACTCAGCCATGTTGGCGTTAGAAGAGTTTAAATTTGGCTATGCTTTATTTTAGGGTTTAGAATATTTAGTTTTGATTGGATTAATATTATATTTGGTAAGATTGGATAAGAAAATATTCTACATTTATTTTAGGTAGTCTAGTTAAACATGATTTTAGCTCCTTAAAGATGACATAATCCTTTTCAGTTTCTTGTTTGTATTCTTGAAAACCATACCTATGTACTATAAATAGGGGCTGGTTTTCAACATTATTTTTACCTTACCACTATCATCATTCAGAAATATAAACCTTTGAGTTCATACTCTTGTTGCTTGCGAGCTTCTTCCATTGTTGCTTAATCCCGAGGGCTAGTTAAGTATCAATAAACCTTGTAATCTGATCTTGGGGGCTAGTTAGAGAGCAAGTTGAGATTAGGCGTACCCCGAGAGCTAGACACATGAATTTCGTTCAAGATAGTGAGGGTTTGCATATCCCTTCACTAGATCAAAGATATTAATTCTGTAATCGTGAGTCTTCACAATGAGATTCATATCAGTTGGTATTAGAGCAAAGTAATAGATCTACTGAGGTCGAGAAATAAACAAAAAAGGGGGAGGGGGGGTTTCGAGTTATTGTTGAATTTATTTTTAATTTATAAACTTTTTTGTGTCGCATTTTAATTAGTGATTGTTTGGTCTTTCTTATCAATTGGTATCCGAGCAAAGAAAAAAAATCCTTGGGAGCCTAAAATTCAACAAGATTTTTGAGTTTTGTTTGAATTTATTTTCAAAAAAAAAGAAAGCAAAAAAAAATCTGAAAACCCCACCCGTCGAAACCTACTGTCGCCGCCACTTAGTTATCTCTTCCGATCAGTATCTCCGACCGGCCAGCACCAACCACAGCTGTCTACCGCCACCGCTCTTCTTTAAATCCGACCGCCGCCATTGCTTTGATCATCCCCGGCCAACTGCAATGTTCTCCACCTCAACGAATCCATCCCTCTAGCAACTATTTTGCGTTCTGCCTTTGATTCCCGATCGATCTCCAGTTCCACCGATCTGCTTGGCGCTAGTTCTTCTTCGGCTAATTAGCTTCATCTTCGGCAAGTTTCAGATCTTCGTAGTCATTCTCTTGATCATCTTCTCCATAGCCGAGACTTGTTGTTTCAGTAATCTCGGTTCGCCGCTACAGGATCCGCACAACTCCGACCGAAGAGAAGTTATAGCAGAGGGATTCAAGCAAAGAAGATGCTCGGAGCGTGACACTCATGCGCAATCGACCACCAGGGCTTGTGCATCTCACGAGCACACTATTTTTGGGCACGTGCTCCACACGCGCGAGTCACCATGTCCATAACTTTATATCGCGATACAACCAATGTATTGCGAGTTGATCCATTTTCTCACATTCTGCTGCATTTTCTCGCCATCTCTCTTCTTATCGCAAGTTAAAGGAGTTTTTGCCACATCAGTATTCCAGTCACTGCCTAGTTAGCATCCAGTCAATGTTTGTTAGCAAGACTTCACAGAGATGGCTTGGGACGTTGATTTACAACTATTTTTGAAGATTGTTCATGTTTCGAGGATGAAACTTTTCGACCTCTGAGGGAATGATATGGAGGGAATGATATGAAGTCAAAAATATCATTTATTATATTTTTCTTAGTTTAGTATTTTTAGGAGGATATCACTATATTCTTTTTCCATTGTGTTTTTTAATGAGACAGTGTGATCATTTGTAGTTTATTTCATTTTAGAATAAGGCCCTCAGCCAGGTTAGCGTTAGAAGAGTTTAATTTCAGCTATGCTTTATTTTAGGGTTTAGAGTATTCAGTTTTTATTAAATTAGAATTAGATTTTTTAAGATTAGATAAGGCAATATTCTACATTTATTTTAGGTAGTCTAGGCAAATATAGTTTTAGCTCCTTAAAGCTATCATAATCACTTTTAGTTTCTTGTTTGTATTCTTGAAGACCATACCTATGTACTATAAATAGGGGGTGGTTTTCAACATTATTTTTTTACCTTACCACTATCATCATTCAGAAATATACTTTGAGTTCATACTCTTGTTTCTTGAGAGCTTCTTCCATTGTTGCTTAACCCCCGTGGGCTAGTTAAGTATCAATAAACCTTGTAATCTGGTCCTAATGGCTAGTTAGAGAGAAAGTGGAGATTAGGTATACCCCAAGGGCTAGAACCCTGAATTTTGTGTGAGACAGTGAGGGTTTGCAGATCCCTTCACTAGATCAAAGATATTAATTCCGCAATCCTGAGTCTTCGCAAGGAGATTCATATCAGGTTACAAATAAACATGCATTAGATTAAAATGAACAAACCATAGAAATTGCATTTGTCAATTCCAACTTTTGACAAACTTGTGCATTGTTCAGATTATAACATATACAAAATACACTACACTTTGCATATGTTACACTACAAGCAGTATTTGCTATGCTTATCAAAATAGAGATTCTATAATTTTCTAATTTTAAATAGCTTCCTGAAGACTATGCACAACTTACATCACAGCATGCATATCTTAAATTAGAAATTTTATTATTTATTATTATAGGTACATATTTTCCAAATTTAAATGAAATTGATGCCACTGAAAATCTTACCGGCGTAAAAGCAAAATATGTGGAAGCACTTCATGCTCTGTACAAGAAGCATGCAAATGCTATTGGTTTCAGTTACATGAAACACTGCCAACGTCAAAACAGCAAAAGCTAGATTCGTGAAAAGTACTACAAGTGCTCTGCTGGAGGCCAACCGAAAAGATTAAAAACCAGCACTACTAGCCATATTCCTTGAGTGGATAGTGAAAATCATTCTGAAAAGAAGAAGAAGAGGAAGAGAGAGGACTTGATTACAAAAACATGATGCCTAGTTGAAGACAGAGTGAAGCTAGAGCAGGATTATTACACAGTGGCACACCATAACACCGTACACAATCATGAGTTAACAAGACCAGCCTGACAGTATCTTAGTAGGAATGAACAGAGGATTACAGAAGATAAAGGAAAGGCCATCACAACAATGGAACAGGCAGGTTTAAGACCTACTGTAGGATATAAATACATGACTTTTGAAGCTGGTGGAGAAGAAATCCTAGGGTATACGATGAAAGACCACCTCAACTTTGTGAGTCAACTTTGAATGAAAGAAATAGAAAGTGGAGATGCTCAAAAAATTTTTGACACACTCATGGAAATCAATGACAAGGATGAAGATTTCTTCTTCAAAGTCAAGTTCAACAAGGAAACAAAACTATTAGTAGTGTTTTGGAGAGATTCAATGATGCTGGAAGACTACAAACTCTACGGAGATGTCACCATATGTGACACTACATACAGAACAAACAAGTACAACTTGACTAGTGCATCTATAGTTGGAATCAACAATCACTGGAACATAACAATGTTTGCTTGTGCTTTTATAGAAAATGAGTTGGTTGATACTTTTGTGTGGCTCCTCAAAACTTTCAAGAAATATATTGAAGGGAGGGAGCCTGTCACAATATTCACAGATCAAGATCCTGCAATGGGCAAAGCAATAAATGAGGTATGTTGTAAAAAATTGTTGCTTACAGTTATGAGCACTGAATATGCACTGTTAGACATTGCACCTCTTACCTTACAGTATGCATTTAATAGCTTATAAGCTGCACTGCACTTGTTACTTTAGAAATCAGGTTTCCTGAAAATGATGCAACTTCAGAAATTTTATTTCTTAGACTTGAAACTGAGTGGGGAATCTTAGCTTCTGCACCTGTCAGCTTACAATATGCATACTAATCAACTTCTATTTCTTGTTGCAACTTTCAGGTCTTCCAAAACACAAGTTGTGCATGTGGCACATAAAACAAAATGCAATACAATATTATGGGAGATTAAAGAAAGATGAATCCTTCAAAAGTGATCTAGACTACTGTATGAAAGATTTCATAATTTAGTAGAATTTGAAGAAAAATGGACCTCCATGATCGCCACATACAAGCTGGAGAGTAGCACATGGTTTCAATGCCTGTATGAATCCGTGAAAAATGGAGCACGACATTCTGCAAAGATATTTTCTTAGCAGGAATCTTATCATCATAGTGAAGCGAAAGTGCCAACCACACACTATGCTTCAGTGCAAACAAAACAACAACATTGACATACTTCTATGAGCTCTTCAACCAAACAATCAGAAAGTGGATGCGAGATGGAGAAGAAAAGGAAAATACATGTACAAAAGTAGAGCCAAAATATCAAAACAAAGCAGGTATGTTTACATTAATAGTATGTATTACTCAGTCTAGAACCCGAATTTGTTTACTTACAGTATGTATTTGTTTCCCACTACTGGGCCTGTACAGGTTTGGTTAAACATACTGCTCAGGTTTACACACTTGCACTATACAAAGGATTTAAAAAAGAATTTTCCCTAGCAATGGAAACTAATGTCAAGGAACTGTTCTCAGAACTACTGAAAAAAAATGAGGTCAGACCAGAACATCATGAATTTAAATACGAGACAGTCGAGTACAAAAATGAAGATGGGCTGGTTGAATGCACATGCAAGTGCTTCAAGGTGTCAGGTATGTTGTGCTTTCACACTCTTAGAATATTGCACATTCATTCCATTATAGAAATGCCTGAAAAGTAAATCCTCAAAAGGTGGACAAAAAAGGCCAAAATAGAAGTATGGGACAGGATTCTTGGCCAAGGAAAACAACAATCGGAAAGCATCAACGGGCTAGTTTCCTGGAGGAAATCTGGTTCTAAAGAGAGAAAGAAACTCAGAAGCTAGAAGCGCTCTTCAAGAGATGTTTGACACCTGCTCAGCAAGAATAGAAGACTTGTTGGCATCGAAAACCAATGTCTTTGAACAATCAGCCACTGCAACTCAACCATAACAAGTGCACCTGAGGTATTGGATCCAGTCCAAGTGAAGACAAATGGATGAGGAAAAAGGCTGAAATCAGGCATGGGAAAGAAAAAAACCAAGAAAGAAAACTACTGAATTTGGCACAAAAACACCAGATGTGAAGACACTGTAAAGAGTAGCATTGTTCAGGATACAAGTTGCATTTGTTTAGCTATATATTGTATTTGTTTTTCAGGATCATACTATATGCCTAAGATTATTGTGTACCTAATATTTTTATACATTCAATAACATACTGTATTTTTTAGCTCACAACTATAAATTATCAAATTATAACTTGCATTTTTTTGCTTGCCCAAGTAGCAACCTTTGTTTCACAGAATTTTATTGATATGGAAACACTGAATACCAACTAACTGATATGTGATTACTTAGCTTACAACTGTAATTTATTAACCTATAAATTGCATTTGTTTTCCTATAAGCTCAGAAGCCCAACACAATAAACCACATATCATAATTAAAATGTAACTTGGTATTAATAAGCATACAAATATTACTTCTCAACATTCAACATGCACTTGTTTCTCTCTAAGTGACTTGTATTATATTTCACACAATTTTAGTGATACGAAAACCACTGAATACATGTATAACTACTTAGATTACACCAATAGTTTATTAACCTATCCATTGCATTTGTTTTCCTTTAAGCCCAAAAAATCAACACAATCAACCACATCAAATAATTCAAAAATCAACTTGGAATTAAAAAGAATACAAATAGTACTTCTTCAAATTAAACATGCATTTGTTTCATAAAACCTACAACCTTACAAACAAATCCTAAAACAACATCTCAAATGCACTCAACATATCACCCACAAAACAATCAGTCTGAAATCATCCAAAAACACCTTCAACCTTAAAAAACAAATCCTAAAACAGTGTCTCAATTGTGCTTAACATATCTCCCAAACACCAATCAGTGACAACCTAACCCGATTACCAATATCCAACAATAATTCAAAGATGCTACAACTAGAGATCCTCAAGTCCTTCAATCCCAAGGTAAAATGAAGGAATCATAGTACGAGCTTTCTTCATGTATTCATCAACAATCTTATCAATCCACACATGCATGGCTGGGTTTTCCATAACTTCCTATGTGGTCTTGACATGAACATGGTCCTCATTTGTTGTGGTTGTGCCTTTTTCCTGTAGTTCTGATTTGGGTTGTGGCTGCGGATGCGGTTGTGGTCGTACAATCGGTCTAGAATTTACCCTCTCAAGGTTCTGCACCAACACGCGTGTAATACCTCCATATCTTTTCTGAAAATGAGATAGTCCCTATATAGAGGCTGACAGAGAAGAACAAAGACCAGTCCAACAAAAAATCAGAAACTGTCTAAAAAGGAAATATGAACTATAAACTGCATTAGATTAACTAACATCTGCATTAGTATTAAAACAACAAGCACTAGTTTTTAATACTGTAAAAAAAGGCAAAAAATACTTTCATTGCAGGTAGCCTTGTCAATGTCTTCATTGCTCATCACACCACTAGGAATTCGACACGAAATAAATCCTGGCTCATGAGCAATGCCATCACATGTAGCAGTCGATGTATGAAGCCCCTCATGGCCAATATTCTCATTGCGAGTTCTCTCATATTGTTGATGGTTGCTTCTTTTATCTTTCACCCTCTCATCCTTTGTCAAAGGAAAACCAGCCTCTACCATAACCCCCTTATCATAACCCATTTTTCAATATAATGAGCCGTGTCGAGCAAAGATTTGTTTGACCAATGCATGCACAAGCGCAGTCTAGTAGGGTCAGGCTGACCTCTAAAAGGAACCTATAAATAAGCCAGTAACAATACAAACACACAACCGTCAACACAAGACACATCTCTTTTACTTGACTCGGATTTGAAGCTCCTAACACCCTCACAAAGACGATCAAGCACTAAGCCACACCAGTCAAGACTCTTAATGGTCTTAACATTCTCTGAAGCACTAACCAACTTAAAATCAACCAAGTTTCTGGTAGTTGGGGCCAAGAAAGAATACATGACTTACATGACAAAAAATCTCTTAAAGCGCTCACCACTATCACTTAGTTTACCCAGCTCCTCAAAAAGATTAACATGAGAAATACTTCCATACTTATCAGCACCTAACTCATCCCTCAATCTATTCCTAATATCCATATCCCTTGACAAACCCCTCCCATTATTCCTAACTAAATCAACAGGATAACCTGGAATCCTAGGAATGCAGAATATATCAAACACATCATCGAGGGTACCTTGAGCTGGATGTTTCTTGAACATAACCAACATGATCAAACCTATGACAAAAAAAATAAGAAGTTAGTCTAGAACAATTTGAAGTCAGCATAAAAGAATATGAAATCAGCTCCCATAATCAAACATGTCAGCTAAGGCACAATTCCAAAAGGAATGAATAAAATGTCAAAGGCAAGAAGTCTCCAAAACCTATATCTTCGACATTAATCTTTTGGGCGGTAGTGAGCGAAGCAATTAATGATTCCAGCTTTGAAGGACAATAGCTAGTTGAGAACTTCTTAGCAAACCTAAAAAAAATTAAATATGAAAAGTGTAAGCATACATGTCTTGAAAAGTGTAAGTTTAAATCTAACACACAAAGATCAGTGACACATGATATAGTTAACTAAGACAACATTAAGACCAATATATACAATATAAAAAACAAAGCAAAAACATTTACATGGAAATACAATAAAAAATACATCATTAATGTTAACATATGCAACATTTAATAAAACAAATACAACATTTTGTCAACATGTAGAAAAATGAAAAATGAAGACACACAAGCTGTGAATAAAAAATAAACACTGAATCTTATCAAATACAGTATCTTATGAAAAAAGTACAGTTTATAACATATTAAAATAACATTGTAAACAGGGAAAAAACACTTACGTGTTACCCTCCTCATCAGTACGTTCGACCACCTGCTTCTTCTGACGGTTCCGCTGCTGTTTCGCAACTCATTCTTCACCAGCAACTATTTTTCCTCAGGCTTTTTTGCCACTTCAGCACCATTCTTCACCTTCTCTATAGACTCCTTCAAAACCCCACCAGATTTCTTCGCCTTTTCAGCACCTTTCTTCATAACAAATATTTTAGTCTTTGTCTTCATCACCTTCTCAGCAGGTGACTTTGCAGCAAGTTCTTTTGCCTTCCTTTTATTCTGTCCAGTAGAGGTCTCACATTGTTTACCATTCTCCTTGCTCAACATACATGGTGATGACCTCTCCTTCTTTCCTTCAAAGGAGACCACCACAGTAGGTCAAGCATCAACACTCTCACCCACATCCACATCAGCTTCACCACCCTCACTCTCATTAATAAAATCCTGACTCTCACCCACAACCACATGATGGAGATGCCAAGATGACTACCACCACTAATGAAGAAATTCCAAGACTTGATCAAACATTTAAAGGATATGTTTGGGATCCTCTAAGTGACATGGTGGGACCTATGACTAGGTCAAGGACTAAGCTTAGGGATGCTTCTTTAAATGCTTTGATTGATCGCCTTTATGATGAAGAATTGAAGAAGGAGTCATCATCGACATCTTGGATTTATTGTTCAAGACTGTTGAAGAACTGAAGACATCATGAAGGACACTATACTCTTTTTCCCACTGGGTATTTGAATGAGGTAGTGTGATCACTATAAAATATTGTAAAATTATGTCATTTTAGGTTTATTGGACCGTTAGCTCGGCCATGTGGGCTTTGAAGAGCTGAATTTAAAACATACAGTCCATTAGAGTTTACTATATTCAATTTTATTCTGATTAGAATTAGATTTGGTAAGATTAGATAAGGTAATATTCTTCAAGGTTACTTCTTGAAGAATTCAACTAGATTACCTTAGATTACCATTTATTTTAGGTATTTTAGTTAGATATAGTTTTAGCTTCTTAAGGCTGCCATAAGTCAATTTAGTTTCCAGTTGTGATTAGGGTTTAGGGCAAGATTGTAACCCTATAAATAGGGGAGGCCCTTGGACGAATTTCACACCATTTTTATCAATCAAAATACAAACTTTTGAGTTCATACTATTTGCTTGTGAGCTATTCCATTGTTGCTTAACCCCAAGGGATAGTTAAGTGTCAATAAACCTTGTAATATGATCCCGAGGACTAGTTAGAGAGTGAGTCGAAATTGAGTGTGCCCCGAGGGCTAGACCTTGAATTTCGTGCAGCATTGAAGGGCTTGTGAGTTCCCTTGTTTTGTCAAAGATCTTAATTCCGTAATCTAGATTTTTCGTAAGGGGATTCATATCACCACATTAGGTTGATCAACCTCAATCTCCCTCTCACGCGCAGCCACAACAACTTGTGCCGCCTTCGCCTTCGCAACTGCATCCAAAATTTGCTGATTTTTATTTATATAGTCTCTAATCATACTGTCCATACTGTCACCATCATCCCTGGACCCACCTTTACCATCATTCTCAACATCCTTAGAACAACCTTCAGTAGCAAGTACAACTTCCTCCCTAACATATTCAGTCTCTTTCCTATTCAAATAAGTATCATTCTCATTAAAATGTGCATCAACTTCAGCAACAATTTCTACTGAAAAATCCTTCCCCTCAGCAGACTTAACAACTTCACCATCAATTTGTGCTGAAACATCCTTCCCTTAAACACCGTCAACACCCTTAACGCCCTCAACACCACCACCTTCAACACCAACATTAACATCAACCCCTTCAACACTAACATTAACATCAACCCCTTCAACACCAACATTAACATTATCAATCATCACATCCAAAACATCCCTAATATCTTTCTTCACTACCTTAGAACCCCCGACTTTATCAACACCAGCTACTTCTCTACTAATTCGAACAACATCATTCAACAGTGTGTCATAGTCAAATTCTTGACTTGATCCACCTTCACCCACAACTGATATACCTTCACCCACAACTGATATACCTTCACCATCTTTCAGTTGCTTAACACCCACATTCATCTGTTTCTTATTTTCCGGCTTAGGAACAGCAGGAACTGAAAATCTCCGGAGTAGCACCACCACCAATTCTGGTAGGCCTACGTGCCAATACAGCTACTACACAAAAAAATGAAAAAGAAAAAACTGGACAAGCACATTTAAAAAAAAACAAACACAATCACACAAATAAAATGCAACATGTAAAGGAAAAAAAACCCTCCAGAAGCATAAGACTTCTGAACCTTCTTCAACTCATCTTGAAGAGAAGATACATCCTTCTTTTTAGATTTTCTAACCATCTTTTTAGAAGTTAAACACCATAACATATTTGAATAAGTAAATGTATAAGCAAATAATTAAATAAATGTACATAAAGATTACAATCACCTTCTTCTACCTCAAGTTCTTGATGTTGAATAGTATCTTCACCTCCTCCAGGCACAACTAAAAATAATCATATACCACACAGTCAGAAACTAATATGTAAAGCATACAAACATATGCAAGTTGTAATAAAAAAAATGTATGCATACTGTGATAGCTAATAAGCAACATAATCTGGAAAAACCACAGTATAACTAACTAATGCATAGGCTATACTAATATATGCAACTTGCAATGAAACAAATGAATGCATAGTCTGACAGCCAGTAAGCAACATAATCTGACTTACACATTATAACTAACTTATGCATATAGTAAACTAACATAAGTAACTTGTAATGAAAAAAAATACATCCAAACAAATAAGAAAGAATAACAATAAGTAACTAACAATCAGTGAAAGTCAAAACACTGACTAAGTAACTAATACATAAGTTATATTAACATATGCAATTTCTAAAAAAATAAGTGCACAATAAAACAACCAGTCGACAAAAAAACAAGTAACTCGAAAAATAGAGCAAGTAACTTATACAAATGTTAGCCTAACATATACAACTCCTAAGAAAACAAATGCACATTATAAAACAGAGTCAAAACATGCGTATCTGACATACAAATCAGAAAAATAAGATGACTAACTAATACAGCTGTTAGCCTAAAATGTGCAACTCATAAGAAAATAAATGCTCATCATAAAAACAAAGTCAAAACATTAAATCTGACATACAAATCGAAAAAATAGGAAAACTAACTAATACATCTGTTAGCCTAACATATGCAACTCCTAAGAAAACAAATGCACATTATAAAACAGAGTCAAAACATGCGGATCTGGCATACAAATCAGAAAAAAAAGGATGCCTAACTAATACATCTGTTAGCCTAACACATGCAACTCCTAAAAAAAATGCACATTATAACTGAACTGCTAACATAATGAAAAACAGAGCAATTAATTTATACATATCTTACAATAACAAATGCAACTTCTAAACAATAAAATGCATGTTATAAAAAAACTCAAAATATGCAGATCTGACTAACAAAAAAGTCAACATCAACAACTTGTATGCAGATCTGACTTACAAATAAAATTTCTAAGAGAAGTCAACATCAACAAGGCTGAAAAACACACATACACACAGAACACCAACAAAAAAAATACGAAACTCCAAATATTCAAAACGAAAAAAATGCACATTATACACAGACTGCCAGCATACTGAAAAAAAGAGCAACTAACTAGTACATATCTTACAATAACAATTGCAACTTCAAAACTATCAAATTCATGTTATAAAAAGACTCAAAACATGCAGATCTTACTAACAAAAAAGTCAACAATAACAACTTGTATGCAGATCTGAGTTACAAATAAAATTTCTAAAAAAAGTCAACATCAACAAGACTGAAAAACACACATACACACAACAAGAACAAAAAAAAGCAAAACTCCAAATATTCAAAATGGAAAGAATACGAACCAGGAGAAGGAGAAGGGTGAAACAACTTCTCAGGTTTAGGAAGAATAGCTTTCTCATTCGCCCTACCCATAGACTAGGTCAAATATACAAAAAAAACCTTACATTAGAATCGCGAACAACCGTAAGCAAAAAGGGAAAAGAACAACAAAAAAATTTCAAAACCTAGAATATCAAACTTACCGAATTCAGGCGATTCCAGCGCAAACTTGAACAACGCAATTCTGGCAAAATTTCGTCAAGAACGAAGAGCGGAATTGAAAAAAACGAAGATCAGAGATGAGATGAATTGAAGAACGGAGAGAGGAGAAAACAAAAGAACAAACACAGAAGATGAAGAACAAATGTACAGTTGAATAATGAGTACAAAGACACGAGTGATAAATGGATTGCAGTTTCAAAAATTTTAACTGCTCAAAACTGCTGACAAAAGGAAAATTATAACGGATGAAAATTAAAAATGGACAATCAGCCTTAATTAATTACTAGGTTCTCCATTTTTTAAATAATTACAATATAAACTCCATTTTGTATATCATGTCTAAAAGGTTATGAACAGACCGTCTCTCCTGATACTTTTCCTAAATTTAGAAAGGATTATAATTTATTTGAAAAGGACTGGACTTGTAATTTTGATGCGTGCGTATAACTACGCAGACGCAGGGCTTAGAAAATCAGTTTCCATTACAAAGACTTAGATACCAGAATTTTTAGTTGTCATAATTTGCTCGGGAGGAACTGGCATTCCTTTTTGGCTTTGTTTTCCGAGCAGAGATCCTTTCACCACTTTTAAGCTTAAGGCAATGAGGAAGGGTAAAGACTACTATCGATCTCTTACCAATTAAATATATTATTTTTTCCATCTTTCTTCCCTCGTTTTTCGTTCCGAATTAAACAGTTGTCATCATTTCCTTGCTTTAGTTTTGCTCCTGCGCATAGATTGTTTACTGTGGAACATTGGAATTATTTGGTTGAATTTGTTACTTTCATTGAATCAAACATTGGAATTATTTGGTTGAATTTGTCACTTGCATTGAATCTCGTGCGCACAAGCTTGTGTCACGGTCTGATTTAATTAATTTATTACGTTAAATCATGTTTATTATTTGTATTGATAATTTGCTTAGTTTAGTCATAATGACTTGCTATATATTGACAAAGAATAATAAATGTTACTTCCTTCTATTTTTTATATTGGTACCATTTTCTTTTTGGTATAATATTTTTATATTGGCACATTCCTCTTTTTTTAGCAAATTCTAGATAATTTCCATCCACTAAATTTACTTTTTATATTCCCAATACAATCTCATCCACACATTTTACTTTCCAAAAAAATGTGCCCATTGGCATGGTGCCAATATAATGAGACCAGAGGGAGTAGTTTATAATTCGCGAGACTTAATTGCATTATAATTGATTCTTGCATGTTCTTAATTGTTCATGGTTGATTTTGTTTATGAGATGTTTGAGTCTGGCCAAATTAAATATTTTTAGAATACCGCTATCTAATTTCCGCCAATACGTAATTATTGGATGAGACTAGTAAGTAGCACAGTCTTGTGAAAAACAGCTAACTTGCTAAGACTCTAATAGCGAGATAGAGAATAATTGAGTGTGCGTTGCTATTTGCTTTTACTTTAGCAATTGCTATATCGGGCTCTTTTAATTCTTAATACTATCAAAGTGTGTCCTGGTTCAGCGAATAATTTGTGAGGACATTTTGGTAAGGGAAACAGTTAATTAATCAAAATTGGTTGACTGTCGATAAAGTAAGAAAGAATTGGGGGGGTTAAGCGTACCTACTTCCCTATAACCGGTAGCTGCGTAACAATTAATTCATTATTGCGCATGTGATCGATATTAACTAGCATGTATTATTCTTAGCCGATATCATTCACACACACATACAAACACACACACACACATATATATTTCTCATTTTTAGAGTTAGTATTTGCATATTTAGGGTTAAAAATCATTCTTGAATTTAAGGCGTGAATGCTAAATAAGGCGTGGATTTAAGGCGTGAATGCTAATTTAGGGTTAGAAATCATTCTTAAAAGAAATTTGCAAATTTCCTCACACCCTAACACTTCAATCATACAAACACTTCATATACTCAAACAACCCATAGCATAAATGAAGTAAAACATCACATTTAAACACATGAATGCTAAATAACAAATGCTTCAAGAAAGAGTGAAATAGAGGTTCTTACTACATATGTGTGGAAGTTTCAATCAATTGCTCCCAGTACAAAACTAAGCTAGATAATGAAAACCCATAACATAGAACAAAGATCTACAAAGAAAGAAGAAGAAATGGAAGAAAATGGTGAAAAAATGGATTTTGGAGCCCCCAAGTTGGGCTTAGAGAGTTGGGGAAGAAGGGGGTTAAAAGTTATTTATAGTACAAGAAAAAGGGAGTAAAATGCAAGTTGCAGGGTAATTATTGCGAGTCGCGATGCCTCCGTCGTGAGTAGCAATGCCTCCATCACGAGCCGCGACCAGATCAGTAATTGTGAGCTCTCAGGTCAACATTTAGCGAGTCACGACACACTCGTCGCAAGTCACGACGGAAAAAAGTCCCGTTTTGTTTTGCTTCCTTTGGGTGAACCGTTGATTCGTTTTGGGAGTTCTTGTAGTCAATTTTATAGTACTTGAGAAGAAGAATCCAATGGTACCACTCTTGGAGGCTGATTGTTCTCGGAAAAATTCTCAGAACTCTGCTTCAAAACATAGATCATTCTTCACCCTTTGCTTTGCTCTCCTTTCTTCACTTTATTTTCTACTACTTTGTGAGTGGCCTTCCATCTTCTACCATCCTTTGAATGACCTTCACTAAACCACTCCTAAGTGCTCATGAGCAATGTACAAATTAAGCTTATAAAAAGGAATCCAGATGCTCGTAAGGACCAAAAATCCACTAGACTAAACATATGTTACAAAATGAAGGATTTAGATATAAAAACCGAAAATGGTCATCTAAACCCCTTATCATGTAAACCTACCTAAATCTAGCAATCTTACAACAAAAAATATGATAAAAGAGTGTTAAATGCTTTGAAAAATACATGCATTTGACGTCTCATCAAATGTCCCCACACTTAAACCTTACTCGCACTCGATATTGCTTTCTTTCTATGGAATGGAATCTACTCTGCTTTCTTTTTGTTTCAGGTTGGCTGGTGCCTGGGATGACTGCTACTTTTCTTCCACTGGAACCACATGACTACCAGAGTGATTTTCAGTTCAGGACCAACAAGAGACTTTGCCCATGCCTCCCCTTGAGCTTCTTCTCTTCGATTAACAATTCACAGAGAAAGCTTAGGCTAATTCTATTTTCCTTTCTATATTTCTTTCTGCTTGTTTTCCACGGACATACTGGGGTTTTTATTTCTCGATTCGCCGACCGGTTCTTGGAAAACAGTGGAAGGATATATATAGATAGTAATTTTCTCTAGATTATTTAAATTTTAAGCTGTTGATGGTAGTTTTGATAGCAATCTCTTTTGTTTCAGCAACTACTGATTGCTCTCGGATCATCATATGGATGATTCTTCTGTATTCACGTATGTACTTTCAGGCTATTTTGCCATTTCTATGGTTAGGGGAGCCTATATAATTTCCCCCCATCACAGGATGGTTTAAATTAAAAAAAAATACTCGCACTCGAGTAAACATGAACAAACAAAGATCAAAGCGTAAACTTGCATGTAAAATTTTTCCCAAAACATCCAACATCATATTCCTAGACTACCCTAACCCCCAAGAAATAATAATCTCTCACACTCTCACATCCCAAAGCCTAAGATAATCTAAACAACCAACAAACCATAACAAAAAGTGAGGTATACATATAATGTCAAGCTAACTTACTCCACCGAAAAAGCCACTCAATAGACGAATCAAGAGAAGTATAATTTTTTTTCAATTCCCTCATTTTCTCTTATTTTGCCTAGGAGCCCTCTCGGGTTTTCATCCTAGCTTCACACATTTTTCTTTTTCAATGCTCACCCTCACCTTTTTCCTCACCATTTGGCCTCTCATTTTTGCATTGGTCGCCCTTTTGGGTTTTCAACCTATTCGGGCCTCCCACTTTTTCCTTAGTTTCCCTCTCGGGTTTTCAACTTAGCGGGAATTGTTTTTCATTTTCATCGCAAAAAATACAAATCAAAGTGGAGCATATGCACACTACAATACAATGAGATATATTTCTCTTTACCTCCCCACACTTGAAACACACATTGCCCTCAATGTGAAAAGGAAAAGATAAAGAAATAAGGGAGAAAGAAAAAAAATACTCACAACTTGGACTTTGAAGGTCCTTCCCGGTGATAACAATGCTCACTTCTCAATGAATGTTCTCTCCTCCATGTTCTCCAACTCCGCCCAATATGAAACTTCGATCCATCAACTACGAAGCCACAACTATGCAAATCCCGATCAACACTCACAAAAAACAACAACTAGTAGTACTCCTAGATGGTGGTTTTGGTAGTGGTTTTTTTTTGGTGGTGGATTGTGGTGATATTCTTGTGGTTTTGGGTAAGGGTTTGAGGACATGGTTGAGGAATTTCTTTTTTCAAGAAAAGAAAAATACTAATCTAACTTAGAATCTCGGGTTGCCTCCCTAGAAGCTCCGTATTTTTAACGTCGTCAGCATGACTCTAATGTCATCCATATGGTGAAGATTTGTCCTTCACCATGAGCATCCAAAAATAGAGAGGTGGGGGTACAAAACTTTCAAGAGGAAAGTTTTGTGGAGGTGGAGATGGTTTAAAAGGAGTTGGGTGGTTAGGAGGCTTGGGATTGTCTTTTGGCTCCTCTCTTATCTCCCTCAAAACTTCCGAAAATGGTGGAGTTAGTTCACTAGGTGGGGGTAGGGGTGACGATGCTAATGAATGTAGCACAATCACATCTTCTTCCATTTTTTCATCCTCAACAACCAACTCGTCATCCCCGTTGAACTCAAACTCATTTCCCATGGGGACCTCACTCATCGAATCCTTGAGTTCGACTTGGGATGGTGTGTTTTTGAAATCACGAGTTTCCATTCAGGCCAACGCTTCCAATATACTCCTCACATGCCCCTCAATAGCCTCAACACTCGAGAAGAGCCGAGTGTTCGGTTCCTCACTAGTAAAGTTCAAGTTTTCTATTGCATTCATGACTTCCTCATGTGTCAAACTTGAACTTCCTTGTTGGTCTTGGTTTTGTGGTATGGTATAAGATGGTGATGGCCAACTATTTTGCTCGTATTGTTGGTTTTCCAGCTCATTCTCATACCGCCAATCTGGATTACCACTCCATTCTGGGCTGTAAGAATTATGGTATGGATACCATTCTTGGGTTTCTTGCCCTTGAAAACCATCATCTCCTACCTCTTGGTAGCACTCTTCATAATACCATTGGTTTTGGAAACCAAGGGTTCTTTCCTCCTCATAGTGCTCCTCTCTCAACATATAGCAATACTCGGTAGGATGGTCGGAATGACAAATCCTACAAAGCCTTGCTTGTTGAACCTCTCTTCTCATCACGAGTTCCCTCAAGGTGAGGTGTTCCATTTATTAATTTTTTTTTCTCTTTTTCAAAAGTCCAGGATCATATTGCAAGGATTCTTGATAAAAATTTTCACCATGAACTCAAGCAATACATACTCTGAACAAAAACAACCAAAAGAAGTGAAAAATAAAAAAAACTAGCTAATATGCAAAAAAATATACCTAAACACTTAAAAATAAACGCTTCTTCCCCGGCAGCAGCGCCAAAATTTGGGAGGTCGTCGCCATAACTCTCAAAGTTATAATTGATACACCCTTTATGCTTACTAAATACAATTAAGTAGATAGTGGAAAATCGGGGTCGTCCACAAAGAAGAGGGATTTTCTTAAGTGTTTAAACATATAAGGTTGATGTTAGGCTAGAAGTGGATATATATATATATATATATATATATATATAGATATATAAAAGCAAGTAAAAAGGGGGGTTTTGGTTGGTTGTGGTCCTAAGTTATGAAATTAAAAGACAAACTAACTAGCAAAGTTAAGTAACTATGCCAATCATCAAACAAATTAAGAAAAGGGGTAAAAACTACAAAAGATAAAGCCTTGGGAGAAATTAATATCCACTTCCAAACCTAATGTAGATCATTGAACCATTCACTTATTCTATCACATTCGTTACCTATGGGGAATGCTAAAACTTTCCATTCGAAGATCAACATTCATTCCTTCTTAATAGTAATTTGCAAAGACAAACAACGACCATTTGCAAACCTCATTGATAATCACCCTAGGCAAACCACACCATAAAGGTATTTCATCAATGGTATTATACACAAAAAAATATAGATTTGATAACAACAAGCCTTATACCAAAGACATAGCCATTTAACCAAACATAGCATTCATTATGCTAAACCTAGAACAAACCACATTCAAGATTCAACCTTGCATTGCATCTATAGGATAAGCATGATAACAATCCACATTAACATATTTATCTAGCAAGAATCACAACACATTATGCACAAGAAATTTTAATTCCATTTTCTTGGATTCTTATGTCAAAGAGCTAAGAAATTTGCAACTTTCCTAACACCCTAACACTTCAATCATACAAACACTTCATATACTCAAATAACCCATAGCATAAATGAAGTAAAACATCACATTTAAACACATGAATGCTAAATAACAAATGCTTCAAGAAAGAGTGAAATAGAGGTTCTTACTACATAGGTGTGGAAGATTCAATCAATTGCTCCCAAGTACAAAACTAAGCTAGATAATCAAAACTCATAACATAGAACAAAGATCTACAAAGAAAGAAGAAGAAATGGAAGAAAATGGTGAAAAATTAGGGTTTTGGAGCCCCCAAGTCGGGCTTAGAGAGTTGGGGAAGAAGGGGGTTAAAAGCTATTTATAGTACAAGGAAAAATGGAGTAAAATGCATGTTGCAGGGCAATTATCACGAGTCGTAATGCCTCCATCGCGAGTCGCAACGCCTCCGTTGCGAGTCGTGACCAGATCCCAAAATTGTGAGCTCTCGGGTCAACATTTCGCAAGTTACGACACACTCGTCGCGAGTCGCGACGGAAAAAAGTCCTATTTTATTTTTCTTCCTCTGGGTGAACCATTGATCCATTTTGGGAGTTCTTGGAGTCGATTTTATAGTACTCGAGAAGAGAAATCCAATGGTACCACTCTTGGAAGCTTATTCTTCTCGAAAAATTCTCAGAACTCTGCTTCAAAACATAGATCATTCTTCACCCTTTGCTTTTCTCTCCTTTCTTCACTTTATCTTCTACCACTTTGTGAGTGGCCTTCCATCTTCTACCATCCTTTCGAATGACCTTCACTAAACCACTCCTAAGTGCTCTCTAGAAATCTACAAATTAAGCTTACAAAAAGGAATCCAGATGCTCGTAAGGACCAAAAATCCACTAGACTAAACATAGGTTACAAGATGAAGGATTTAGATATAAAAACCAAATATGGTTATTTAAACCCCCTATCCTGTAAACCTACTTAAATGTAGCAATCTTACAACAAAAATATGATAAAAGAGTGTTAAATACTTTGGAAAATACATGCATTTGACGTCTCATCAAGACAAGAAAGTGACAAAGACATTCTGGTACTTTGGTTTACTACAAGAAGATGATGCAGTCGGAATAATCGAAAAGATTTGCAAGCACGAATCTTAAAGAACAATCAAGGGCAGCAAGCACAAACCATAGGTTTTGATTCTGGAATCCACCAGAGAAGAGAGAAAATTATTCTAAAAAAAATATTATTATGAAAGATGAATCTCCAAAAATACAAGTGGTCCTTAAATAATGAATTCAGAATAAAAACAGGAAAAAAATATAAAAAAGGAAATTCGGAATTAATAATTTCAAAGTTAAACAAAAATTGAAAAACACTCAAAAACAGTAAATGTTGTTTTAAGGCCTTGAACAACCTCAAGTAGGAAAATGGAACGACTTGGTCAATTGAGTGTCTTGACTATTTTTTAGGACACGTCTTTCATATAAAGTATCGTAAAATATATTCCGACACGCCTTTATTTTATTATTTTTATTTCTTTGTGTATAGCGACATGGGTATGAAAGCCAAGTAAGTTTATCCATTTGGACGTTTATCTTTTCTTTCAATAAATTAATTTATTTTTAGATTTTTTGAAGTTAAGTCAAACTAATAAATTTGAATATATTTTGCGTTCAAATTCGTTAGTTATACATTCTAGAAACAAATCAATTAATTAAAAAGATAAACAGATAAGTTTCCACAAGTTTCAAAATCATTTGCTTCCCCTTCTTCAGACACCCACACCAGTTTTTGGATTCGTCGACCGATACGCAACTCGGCCAAATTTTGATGCGTGTCATGTGTCGTGTCGCATATCGTGTCGAATCGACACGCGATTATCCACATAACCTTAGGTGTCGGGGTAACACATCATTGTACTATTTTTTCCTTAACCAACAGTTTTTTCCCACTGGATTCTCCAAGATAATGTTTTTAATGAGACGATGTACTTAAATGGAAAATGTTTTTACTTTGTAAGCCATTTTTCCGGAGATGAAGGAAAGAAGACAAAAGCAGAATTGCTGAAGTTATGGGGTGAAAATGAAATTATTGAGGAGATGTGAATTTAAAGAAAATAAAGTTATTAACTTCCCATATTGATAAGGATTTTATTATGTCTTTCCAAACGAAATTCATTTAGGAATTAGTTGATGAGAGTTAGAATATGTTTTGTTACATTTGAGAAAATGACAGATTTGATACCCAGTTTTAGGTAAAAATACAGGTTTTGTTCCTCTTTCTACAAATTATTCCTAAAATATTCCCACATTATCATGAAATGTTCTCTATTGATTCCCACATAATATTAGCCAATTTAGATAATATTAGCCAATTTAGATGAGTCAACATCCAGTCGGCCTTTATAGTTGTGACAGTGTCACAAAAGTTAATAAATTATAATTTATAAAATACTGGTAACTGTTGACGGGTCCGTTAACTTAATTTGAACGTGTTATGTCCAATAAAGGAACCAATTAAGAACATTTCATAATAATTAAGGAGCATTTTAGGAACATGGTGCAAAAAGAGGAACGAAACTTGTAATTTTGCCTAAAATTGGGCACCTAAACTACCATTTTCTCGTTACATTTTATTTCTTTTTCTTCCACAAGAAGAATCCAAATAGAGTTGGATTTGGTTTTGTACTTGGGCTCCGCATGGTATATAAATACCAGAAATGTTTTTACACATCCACGGGTGTACCTCAGTGGTTGGGAGATTGGTGGGTAAGCCAATGATCCCAGGTTCGATACTCAGCAGCGGCAGTGTAGGGAGCTCTTGCTTTGCAAGGTTCTCTTGTGCGCACCAAGTCCATATCAAACCCATTGGTCCTGGTGCTGGGCTACCGTAATTTACTTCTCATACGATGGCCGGGGTGTCAGCTGGTATGGGCCGCTGAGTGCGAGCGGATGATCGCCTTTGCCAGAAATGTTTTTACATGGGGAGAATTAGTATGTGGGAATGAGGGGCTTATCAAACTTCTACACGTGGCGGAAGGAATATTGGGCTACCGGGAGTGACTTTTCTCCTTTTCATTTCCCACTTCTTTTCCGAAATTTTCCCGTCACCCCAAATCCTCTCTCCCTTGTGCGATCTTTAGCGACAAACCAATGCCGCAACTAATTTTCATCGCCGCCACCATTTCCCTCTACTCTTGTTGTTGCCAACGCCGCAATTAATTTTCAGCAATCCTACTCCATTTATCAGGTGCTTTTTTTCCTCTTATTCTTATGATTCCTTTTATTGCCAACGACTACTTTTCAAAGCTTCTGAAATCTGACACATAGTCTACATTTTCTCTACTTATGTTTTTGGAGTAAGGTATGAAATGTGATTCAGTTTTGCACAAGATATTGTAGAAATATGCATGCACAGAAATTGCACAAGTTATATGCGAACATTGAACATCAACTTTAGTGACTAAACCACTTTTCCATATCCATTTATTGTAATGAAGGATTCATGGAGAGAAGGTTGCAGAGATGCCACTGGTCGCCACGCGATTTTAGTATCGCAGGATGGGAATGCGTCGAGTCCCTATTAATGAGCTTGAAACGGTATAATGTTAGCCTAGAACCTTAATATTTACAATCCTTTGCTTGTTTGCACGAAAATTTTCTAAAGTAAGTTGTGTTTCTTGGTTTGGACAGAAACTGATGGAGCTCAGAGTTGAGAGACTGATTATACGAGCTGCTCTAAGTGCCTTAGAAACATGGGAGAAATCATTTGGCTTCGCGAGAATGGATATTCAATCCGAGAGATTGAACTTTCTGGACTGCACTTTTCTTGATTTCCAGGGCGCGATCATGTGCTGGAAGCTCTTACAGAACACCCATTCCCCTGGTTTCAGACAACCACCTAGTAAGTTCTAAAGCTGTTTCAACGACAGAATTTAAAAATCACACTGTCTATTCTATTATCCATGAATCGACAAACTTCTTTCAAAAGGACACCATCCATAGTCTGATTTTGAATGCAATTTTTGTGCAAAATGTGTGAAAAAGCCGTGTGACCATATGGTGCATATCAACAGAGATAAAAGGACCATAAATGATGTTGCTTTTGAGGTAGCTTTCCGATCATTTTAATCTTTTGTGTTTCATTAAATTCAGTATATGTTTCTAACGTATAATTCTTGAACATGTGAAATAGGAGACACCAAAAGCCGCCGATCATCCCTTTTGCGAGTACTATAAGGTTATTGGGGAGTGGGATGCAACAAGTAACAAGAGGGAAAAACCCTAAACAGATGAGTTGAAAATATTGAGTTAGGATTGCACTTTTTCCGTTGCATGGATTCACTTTTATGATTATCTTACACGCACAATTTTTGTGATTATCAAATCAAACTTTGTTGATTGTTTCATCTCATTCTTGTTTCCACTCAAACTCGAAGGAGAAAAGGTACTTCTTTACATCAGCATAAAGCAAAAGCTATATCATTTCAAATATTTTTCCAAATTTTCAAACAAGGAAACAATGTGCTTCATTGGTATTTTAGAAGTAAACCCATTTACTGTTAGACATATTTTTTCAACATTTACATCACTAAGCTAGCATCTAAATCTGACATTTCTCTTGGCATCTAAATGTACCCTGAGCGATTTATGCTTTATTTTGCATATTTGACGGGGAGCTTTCAGTTACACTACTTGTATGTAAGATATCACCAGCTGATTTTTGGCTTCAAGGCCACAAATGACGACCTGATGATGTTGTAGGTTGGATACATCCTTCCTGTAATGGGAAAACAAACACATCGACGGACAATGAACATATGCACGGACAATGCACGAACACTACCCACCTACATGCATGAACACTTGTTTACACTTACACACGTAGGCTGCACACAAACTACACAATGAATGCTGTAGTGTGTTGATATTACCTAATATATATAATTAACTTAAACTGGGCAACTCCCTTTTGAAAATTTTTAGATTGGTCACATACCACGTGAAAGTTTCTAAAAAATGCAACAGGCTCGTACTTGCACAAAGCTGGCAACGTGGCACACACATACCCAACCTCACACACAAAGGAAAATACACGTAAGCCGCACAGGTCTCAATATTTTCTATATTACAAGTTTATAGAATTGTGAATTAATATCTTTGCAATTCATTTATTGTTTAGAAGTCCCGACGATCAGGCTAAGAATGTACATAACATCAGGGTTGGGTGATTGCGTTCTCGAATCCGTTGCAAGGTCACGTTCTCGAAGTGAGGTCTTTTCTAGAAAGCACATGAGTTGGTACGCCTTTGCGGCAGGCAGGTCATTCTCCTGGTGCCATCACCGTTGGTAAAAATGATTAACACTTTTGGCAGTCCCGGTGTGACTCAGGTGCTAGAGTGGTTTGAGAATCCACCGTTGAATTACTATTTTCTACTCAACTCATTGGTTTTGTAATATATTTCAGTGAATTGATTCCAATGCATACTGACCTAAATTCCTCCTCTATAATGAGAATGAGGATTCATTGTTTTGAAGATTTAAATAGACCTGATTCTTCTTCCAAGTACAAAGTTCCCCATCCTCTTCCAGTGAAGATCAAACAGAAAGGTGAACCTCAATAATTATTATTTTTAATTTCATTTACAGACTATCATTTTAATGTAATATACATGAAAACATACACAAACGATGCATGAACACTACACACCTACATGCATGAAAAATCGCATACACCTACACACACGTTGCACACAAACCTCACATACACACGCTAGAGAACTCACATCCAATAATAGAGTTATGGTCAATAATTTTAGGTTTTATCTTTTTCTCTGAAATGAATGGCCTTCTACAAAATCCCCTTGATATATTCTCATCCTAATATAGTGGTGGCATATAGCCTTTCTGGTCTTTAAAAAATCACTCGAAGTTTGTTGTTCTTACAGATTTTAAGGGGAAAATAAAAATCCCGAGGAAGTTTATGATGTGTCAACAAAACTAAACCATGTTCCACGTGTGTTCTTTTTAATCATTAATATCCTTGAATGGTTAATGGTGTTCATTTTTTATTTTGCATATTATCGTTGTCTTCTGTCTTATGGAGGCAAGAAAGTGACATAGGCGTTCTGGTACTTTTGGTTATCTACAAGAAGAGGAGGAGATTTTTGCCATGCTTACTAGCTAAAGATGTGTCTTAAAGGCTACAACAAATAAAATTCCTTGATTCATTAGTGGTGTATATCATGAGCCAACATAGAGTTTAATGCAGCCTCAGATTCAATAAAAGTAACCCCTCTTCGCAATCCCTGAATAAACACAATGAGACCTTTTGACCTTTTGCCCTTTATATATTTTCTACTCACCTGGTTTCTTTCTTAATAATTTTTAGTGGAATGCTTCCAATTTATGATGACCTAAGTTTCTCCTCCATCATGAACACGAGGATTCATTATTTTGAAGAATTAAATCCTGAAGCTTGGATTGCTTCTTCTTCCAAGCACCAAGTGCCTTATCCTTCTCCAGTGAAGATTAAAAAGAAAAGGAATCCCTAGAATCTATATTTTTTTGTTATTAAATTTACGGTCTATCTTTTTTATGTAACAATATACACGAACCCATATGCGCACGATGCACGAACACTACACATGCACATGCATGAATATCTACATACACCTACACACACACGTTGTACAAAAACCACACATATAACAGCTTGAATGCATACATCCAATAACTAAGTTTTTTTAAAAAAATTAAAAGCACCCTCGGGTGGGGGATTATATATAAGGATCCCCAAACCTTTGAAAAGAAAAGATAATTGCAGAGAGATAGATGTGCGGACTTTCTACTGAGGCAACTTCGTTGCCTCCAAAAGAATAGCTAGCATCTAGAGCCTATAGCTTGTAGTAGGAATTACATATGTGATAAAGAGAAAGAGATAGTAGTTGCGTTTCCAAAGTAAGAAATCTCCACCCCATGTGTTAATTCTTTACTTTGGCCAGACAACTACCATTCTGCTATTTCAAAATAGACATAAAATCTGGGAGAAACAAAGGCGGCAGACTGATGAATAATACTGAGTGAGGAGTATTGCAATCAGGAGCCCAGGTTTGAAGAACTGCTGCACAGTAAAAATTGGACGACCTCTTTTTTAATCAATAGGAGATGCTGGAGCAATGGAGCGTCACATACCATGCTATATTTGTATCCTAGGAGTGTAGAAACTGCAGAGGTTCCTGAGACAAAGTATAAAAGGAAGATGAAAATAGAAATTAGCAGTATCAGTCGTCCTTAGAAGCATGCATATGAGTTCTAATGTAAGGGGTATGGTCCCTATCTAGATTAATAAGGCTTCTGATGTTTGTAGGGGTGTTAGAAAGGCTCAAGTTGAAATCCACAAGGTGAGTGGATTTGTGCTTAGCAATTGCATCAGCAACCGAGTTGCACTCTCTGAAAACATGTTTGAAGGTGGCATCTTTTAATAAGGAGTGGACTTGAAAAGATAGAGTATAGAGGGACCATTTATCTCTTTTTGGATTGTTAATTATATTCACTGCAAGCATGTAGTATGATTCAGTTATGAAGTTGCAATTGCAATCCAGAGATGGGAAGACCAGACATGCAAATTGGATGGCTTTCATTTCAGCTTCTAGTGATGATTTGGCAGAGATGTTTGTGGACTTGATTAGGCATGGATTTCCATTACTGTCTCTGGCTATAAGGCCAAGTGTTGAGTTTGTAGAAGACCGGGAAGCATCTACATTTATTTTTATAGTATTAGGTTTCGGCCTTTCCCAGTAGACAATGGAGATGGAGGGTTTTGGAGGTGGTCAGAGGGGTGGGATCAGTGAGGAGATGGGAAGGATCATATTTGGGTGTTTTTTTTAGAAGCAAGGCTTGGCTGAAAGGGATAGAAAGATTAGCTCTCTTACTTATTTACACATATGTGCTACTGAAATTTTTTTATTATCAAAATAGAATGCATTTCTGGCTTTCCATAGAGACCAACAAATCAGAGAGGGCATCAATCTACAAATGACTCTATGCACTCTGGATAGATCATTGGTGTTCCAGTATGCAAAGAATCTATCAGCTGATTTGTCTAGGGCATGTAGGTTATGTCCCATGATAACAGAAGTATCACTCCATATAGTTTAAGCCAGGTGACATGAAATGAAAAAATGTTCAAGAGAATCAGCTTGGTTGCATGCTGGGCATTTAGAAGCTAAGCTGGATCCACATTTGATTAAAACATCATCAAAAGGAAAAAAGGAGTTTAGCATTTTCCAAGTGAAAATTGAAATTTTTTTCTGCAACCTGGGATTCCATATCAGTTTAGTAGCTATGAAAGGTACCCGGTAGTTGTGTGAGTGCCTTATATGCTGATCTGAAGGTAAAAACTCCAGTCTCTTCCGGTTTCCAGACCTGTTTATCCTCTCTTTCCCTATTAACATCTGCCTCCTACAAGAAAATCAGAGTATCATGTTCTAAATAAGGAGAAATCTGAGTTAAGATATGTCTTTTATCATTGATGAAATTAGCTACTGTGCAAGAGGAAAGTGTAGATAGGGCAGTGGAAGGGACACAGTTAATGAGTGGTTCATTTGGGAACCATTTGGCAGTCCAGAAGTTACAGTTACCTTGGACATGGATAACCAAAGAATTATTCTCAGCAAAAGAGTTAACAATGCAGATTCTCTTCCAAGTTTGGAATTTTCTATGTGTTTGATGTAATGACCATATCAGTTTAGCCCACATGGTAGTTTAGCCCACATGGTGGGGCCCTGTTGGCTTTTCCACCACAGTTTGAGGGAACACGAGTCAATTATTGCCTGGATTGATCTGAAACCTAAACCTTTCTGAAATCTATGTGCACCTAGGTCAGACCACTCTCTCCAAACTTTGTTCATTTTTCCTTCAGTTTCTCCCCAAAAGAATATTGACATTTTCCTTTCCAGTGTCTTAATTATCTATTTAGGGGGCTTTAGGATAGACCATATACGTTGTGGAATGGAATATATGCATGATTGAATGAGAACCAGTTTACCTCCTGGACTTAACCACTTGTTTTTCCAATTCATGAACTTCTTATCTATAAGTTCCGGTAGTGGTTGAAATATGTGTTAAGTGTTCTTCCTTTAAAAATTGGGCAACCTAGGTATTTAAATGGAAAAGACCCTTTTCTCATTCCTAGGATTGTCCTAATCTGATTTATCCTTGTAGGTGTAGCTCTTTTGCTAATATAGAAATCAGACTTTTCATAATTAATTTTTTGACCTGAGGTAAATTCAAAAGTTTCTAAGAAAGCTTTGATCCTTATTAGGTTGGATTTTGAGGCCTGCATAAAAATGATGGTGTCATCAGCATAACTTAAATGTGAGGCTGGTGTGATGGCAAAGGGGACCTGATAGTACTTAAGCCTGTTGTTCATGAAGATGAAAGATAGACTTCTAGAGAAAGCTTCAGAGAAAATATTAAAGAGAAAGGGAGATAAGGGATCACCTTATTTGATGCCTCGGGTAGCTTTAAAAAAGCCAATCGGGTTACCATTCATGAGCACTGAGAAATGTGCCCGAGAGAGATTATTCATCATAGCATTCAAAAAGTTACCTGTAAAACCAAATCTACAAAGTATGTTTTTTAAGAAGTTCCAATTAACCCTATCAAAAGCTTTCCTAAGGTCCAGTTTAAGCATACAGTTAGGGATTCTATTTTTATAATCTAAAAACCTAATCATTTCCTGAAGATAGAGTATATTGTCAGAAATGTCCCTGTTTATCATGAAAGCAGTTTGATTTGGTGAAATTATTTTTTCCATATAGGGTTTCATCCTTTCCATTATCACCTTAGAGCATATCTTGTTTGCTACATTTGAAAGACTGATTGGCCTATAATCATCAAAAGAGGAGGGGGTTTGTTTTTTGGGGATTAAGGCTATCAAAGTACTGGTGATGCCTCTTGGCATATCTTAGCCTAAGAGGAAATCATTAACTAAGTTATTAACTAAGTTATCTGCATCCAATAACTAAGTTATTAACAACTACTTTTGGTTTGTGCCTTTTCTCCAAAACGAATGGCCTTCTATAAAATTCACTTGATAGATTTTCATCCAGATATGTCGGTGGTACATAGATTTTTTGATCTTTCAAAATTCACAAGAAGCTTGTTGTTCTGACATATTCAAAAAGGGGAAAATAGAACTTCTGATAAAGTTTATGACGTGCCAACAAAAGTAAACTGCATTCCTTATGTGTTCATCCTGTCCATTAGTATCATCAGATGGTTAATGGTGTTCATTTTCTTTGCTTATTGTCCTGTCTTCTGCCTTATAGAGGCAGAAAGTGATGGAGGTATTATGGTACTTTTGCTTACTGCAAGAAGAAGAGGATATTGTTGCTCTACGTGCTTAATGGAGATGCTAAGACAACTACCACAATAAATAAAGATATTCCACATCTTGATCACACGTTTAAATGGCATGGCGGGATCTATGACTAAGCTTAGGGATGATGCTTTAAATGATTTAATTGATTGCCTTTATGAGGAGGAATTGAAGAAGGAGTCATCATCGACATCTTGGATTTATTGTTCAAGGCTGTTGAAGAACTGAAGACATTATGAAGAACACTATACTTTTTTTCCCGCCGGGTTTTTAATGATGTAGTGTGATCAAAAAGCGATTGTATGTGGAAACACTCTCTCTGAAAAGCGATTTTAGTGAACAGTAACACGTGATTGTATTTCTCTTCTTCCCCCTTCCGCCGGTAACGGCTCCTTCGCCGGTAACGGCTCTTCCACCGGCAACGCCAATTGATACAGCTACGGAGTTTTGGTACAGCTACGGAGTACCAATTGGTGACACCAACTGAGATGGCGCTCCCTCCGGCCACTCAATTCCCCACCAAAACGTTCGCCACAGTTCTTCAAGCCAAAGCTTCTCCGCTTTCGAAATCCTTACCAAACAACCCAGAGCTCATTCCCAAATCACAGCACCTTGGGGAGCCCTCTTGCCTGTATTCAGATGATCAGATAGCAACTCTCTCTGCCCATTGTTCACAAGAGGCAGGCTTACAATGGAACAACTGGAACTGGCATTTAAAACTGTGGGATTCGAAGGTAAGTACCAACTTGGCTCCCTTGATTACAAACATGTTTTGATTCGGTTTGAACATATAAATGACTATCAAAGATGCTGGATGAAATGTGTTTGGAACTTCAATGAGATCTCTCTGAAAATCCTAAAATGGACCCCTGAGTTCTCTACTCGTAAAGAATCACCAATAGTTCCAATCTGGTGTACTATTAAGGAGCCTCCTCTTTATTACTATAACACAGCTTCGATTGAAGTTATTGGGAATAGCATAGGCAGTTTCATTAAAAACGATCAAGCAACTGATATGCTAACAAGACCATCTGCAATTAAATTCTGCGTCGAAATTGATCTCCAAAAACCCCTGAGTAGTTTCATAAGGCTGGGCTCTGTGACCAACAATAAGAAATACCCGATTGAATATGAGGACATCCCTCTTTACTGTGGTCATTGTTCAAAACTAGGCCATTCTCTGGTTCAGTGTAAAGCTAACTTACAGAATGAGAATGTCACTCAGGAGCCTAATTTGAAACATAATCTACCTCAGTTCCTATGGCAGGCAACGGGTAAGAAATTTGAGAAACCACCACTACTGGAAGACCAAGCTCTTCCTGACAATGAGTATGAGGTTATGATGGAATCTCCAAAAAATTTGAACAATACAGCTTTCCCTGTGATGGTAAATCAGGAAAAATTAGATACTTCTACTAAGAACACTCAATCCCCAGCTATTTCTGATAACTCTATGTTGAGGTTGATTGAGGATACTTCACTTACTAAGCCAACAATTACTGCTTATGCTAAAGATGATATACAAGTTGGCTCTGGTTCATTATCTATGTACAGCCCTTACCACAAAAACTCTTTCTCCCAACCTGGGAAAATGGGGAATAGATTTTCAGTATTGCAGATTGCTGAAAGCTTTAAAGAAAAGGAATTGCAAACTGAGACATCGGAGCTGCTAGAGGAGAACACATCTACACATCAAGAAACCTCCTGTTCTACTCTACCAGGTAATATCCAAGGTAAGACTAAGTCTAAGAAAAATAATTACCTAAGTCAGTTAAATAAGATGATGCTTAGGTTATCTACAAAAAGTTCTAAATCAAGTGAACAATGATGACACACCTTAATGTTAATTTTCTAGTGTGGAACCTAAGAGGAATGGACACTTCAATGCTTAGGCTAACTAATTTGTGCAGGATTAAAAAAATTCATTTGTTGTGTATTATTGAGCCTATGCACGATAATTCCCAATGTGAAGATTACATGAAAAAACTGTCATTCACTCATAACTTGACACTGCCTAATGGGAAGATTTGGCTTGTGTGGTCTAATTTGTTAACTATCTCTCTGAATTCCTTTCATGATCAGTTTATGCATGTCAATATTTTGCATCATTCTGTGAATCTGTACATGGAGGCAGTTTTCATATATGCCTCAAGAACTAGAGATGGTAGGAAGGTTCTCTGGTCTGACCTTCAATCAATTCCAAAGGGTGACACTATCTTCATAGGTGATTTTAATTCAATAACTTCTTTAGATGAATATAGAGGGCCATGTTCTCCTGCCTTAGGTAGTATAAGAGACTTTAACTCCTGGATTTCCTCCAATGGAATCCAAGAAATTAATACGGTAGGTAACATGTTTACTTGGTGTAATTCTAGGCTACGGAACCCTACTTCGAAAAGACTAGATAGAGGCCTATGCTCAATCTCTTGGATCACTAAGTTTCCATCTTCCTCAGTTCAGATTTTAAATAGACAAACATCGGATCATGCACCTCTTCTCCTACAGGTTTCAAATCTTACCTCTTCTAACCCTAAGCCATTTTGATTCATAGATGCCTGGTTTCTAAGAGAAGATTTTATGATTGTGATAAGAGACAGCTAGGAATCTCCATTGTCAGAAACTGGAATGCTGAAGTTTTACCTTAAGCTTATCAGACTTAAAAGAGTTTTAAAATCATGGAATAGGGATAAATTTGGAAACATTGATCTAAATGTGACAAAAGCTGAAGAAGATTTAAGAACTCAGGAAGCTAAATATGATTTGAACCCTTCAACCTCTGAGAGAATTAAACTCAATGAAAAAAATGCTCTGCTGCTAAAAGTCTTAAAGGAAAAAGAGAAATACTGGAAGCAAAAAGCAAGATTAAAGTGGCATAAGCTAGGTTATAATAACACTTCTTTTTTCCACAAGGTTGTGCAAGAAAGAAACTGTAAACTCCACATAACCAAACTAAAAACTAGATCAGGTCAATGGATTAATTCTCAGTCAGACATACAAAAGGAAGCAGTTGAATACTTTACTGATTTGTTGACTGAACCTGATTTAATCTTGGATGATACTTTTGACACTCATTTTCTAAGTCAGATTCCTGGTATCATAACTGATAGTGATAATCTTGAGTTAGCAAGGCCTGTGACTGAGGTTGAACTGGAAAAGGTAATTAAAAGCTTAAACAAGAACAGTAGCCCTGGGCCAGATGGATTCTCTCCAAAGTTTTACACCAAATGCTGGCAGATTATTAAGCAAGATTTGTTAGAGGTGGTAAATGAGTTTATTTCTGGTGCTGAAATTCCAAGGGGGATTTCCAGCACCTGGATTACTCTGATACCAAAAAAACCAACCCCAACTTCATTTGATGACTTTAGACCTATAAGTTTATCTAATGTGTTGAATAAGATTTGTTCTAAAGTCCTTCTGGAGAGAATGAAGCCACATATGGAGAATCTGATATCCTTGAACCAAACAGCATTTATGAAACATAGGGATATATCTGATAACATTATGTATTTACAAGAGATGATTAGATTTTTGGATAAGAAACATAGAATTCCTAACTGCATCCTCAAGCTTGATCTGAGGAAAGCTTTTGATAGAGTTAGATGGAGTTTTCTCAAACAGATTTTATCTAAGTTTGGTTTCAATGGAAATTTTTTAACAGCTTTAATGAATAATTTGTCTCAAGCCTACTTTTCAGTCATTATCAATGGTAATCCAGTTGGATTTTTCAGTGCAACAAGAGGAATCAAACAAGGTGACCCTCTATCCCCCTCTCTTTTTAATCTATTCTCAGAGGCTTTCTCTAGGAGTTTAACCTTTATTTTTGTGAATAAATGTTTGTCCTCATACCAGATTCCTGGTTCAATTCCTGTAGTTTCTCATTTGATGTATGCGGATGATACCATAATATTTATGCAAGCTTCTAAACCTAACTTAATTAAGATTAAGGCCTTTCTTGAAATCTTTGAACATTGCTCAGGTCAAAAGTTTAATTTTGAGAAATCAGACTTTTATTTAAGTAGAAAGGCTACTGTGGCAAGAAAGACTCAGGTGAAAGCAATTTTAAAAATGAAAAAAGGGACTTTTCCATTTAAATACTTAGGATGCCCTATTTTCAGAGGAAGAACTTTGAACAGATATTTCTTCCCACTGCTGGCCAATGTAGATGCTAAGCTACAAAATTGGAAAAATTGCTGGTTAAGCTCTGGGGGGAAAATGATCCTTATTAAATCAGTTTTGTACTCAATTCCTCAGCATACATGGATGGTTACAAATCCCCCAAAAGGTATAATTAAAACATTTGAGAAAAAATTGGCTCAGTTTTTTTGGGGAAAGACTGAAGGTAAACAGAATAAGATTTGGAAGAAATGGGCAAACATTGCCATACCTACTAACAAGGATGGTTTGGGATTTAGATCGGTAAAAGCCATTGTTGATTCTTGTTCGGCCAAACTATGGTGGAAGAGCCAATTGGGAACTTCATTGTGGTCTAAACTTCTATGGTCTCTACCACCATCATACAGGAAATCAGTTACTTGGAGGAGAATTTGTTACATCAATGATTTTGCTGTTAACAATTCTTCAATTATACATGGAAATGGGAGATGTAATTTTCTAAATGCCAACTGGTGTCCGCATGGACCTCTTCTTTCTAAAATCCCTGATAACATTGCCTCTACAATGGATGACATCTCTGTGGCGGATTTCATACACAACAGAAATGCTATTCTGAATCAAATTGCATCTTTTCTTGAACATGATACTGTGCTTTTTCTCCAGGATGTAGTACTTACTGATGCTAGGGAGGATAGAATCATCTGGAAGCCAGAACCGTCGGGTAAATTTACATTTAAGTCGGCCTATAGAGCTCTAGTTCTACCAAGAGGTAATTCTCCTGTCTCTAAGTTCTTATGGAATCCACTGTTACTAAAAAAGATCTCAATCTTTATCTGGAAACTACTACATGCTTTTCTCCCCTTTGATGATGTTCTTATTGCTTGCGGTTTTAGCCTAGCTTCAAAGTGCCCTGCTTGTTGTCAATCTGATTCTATCCAACATTACTTTATCTCCTGTCCCTTGGCCCATTCAGTCTGGTTGAAACTGACTCCTTCATTACCTTTTAATCTTAATACATTACATTCCATTCCTCAAAGATTCTATCTGTTTTGGGACTGTCAAGACTTAACTAAGTTTTATCAGATATATTGCATGATTCTCCCATCTGTGGTATGTTGGAGTCTATGGAAAGCTAGAAACAACTATCTATATGACCACAAGCCTTTATCCATGAATGTTATCTGTACTGAGGTGGAGAATTTGATTAAATTGACACTTAGTGGTTGTCCTCCAACAATTCTATCCACAGTATCAGTACCACCATATTTTCAGCATCTCATTCCATTGCTAAGGCCTCCCCCTAAACCAAATTTAAGGACTGTTTTCTGGGAAAGACCTAAACATGGATTCATAAAAATCAATGTAGATGCAGCTTGGTGTCCTAACAAAGCCTCTGTGGGTCTTATAGCTAGGAATAGTCTTGGCTTACCTGTTAAAATTAGTTCGGCAACTGTTACATCTTCATCCCCCCTACATGCCGAAATTGAAGCAATATTATATGCTTCAGAATCTTTTGACCATCTGGAGTGTAACATTATTGTGGAATCAGATTGTAAGCTTGCTATTGATATGATTCAGAATCCTTATGAGGCACAGTGGCAAGTTTTTGATAAGGTATACAAAGCGAAATCTTTACTTGGTAATGCTGAACTGATCCACACTTTCAGGGAATGCAACTCTGTAGCTCATGCCATAGCTAAACATCATTTTGATTTGAACCAAGGGCTGGATATGACTAATGTTACACCAATAATTCAGGGTCTTATTGATATGGATAGAGGCTGTGTTCCTCATATTCGAGTTGCTAAAACTCCCAGGTTTTAGAAATTGATGCTGCTGAATGTTTTTTGTTGATTTTTGCAGGACAAGGGACTTCTAGCACTACTATGAGGGGGAGCTTGATCATGCTCAGATTGCTGCTACTATTGTGAAGCCTGGATGCTCACTTGCTGTTTGCTGGTGGCTTTTCTGCTAAGGTTTAGGGAGGCTTGCGCACAGATCAGGGAGTTTAGCTATGGCATGAGCTCACTTGCTCACTTGCTCTTTGCTGTGTAGCTTTTCTGCTACGGTGGGGAGGCTTGCGCACAGATCAGGGAGTTTGAGTCCTTCTCAGATACTCTTACCTTCAAAGCTACAATGCTTAGCATACTCATGGGTAATTTTCTTGTCTCGTGATTGAAGTTGCCTGGCCATTACAGAGGATTAACACGAGGGGTGGAGATCCTCTTGTTTTGGATCGCAACTTCGACACCTATCCATCCACTTAGAATAGTTGTATTCACAATTTTAGCAAACACTTTTAGGTCTTTTGGAAACAACCATGTTGTTTCACCTCTTAATCCCACAAACCAACTCTATTTGTATATTCGATCATTTGGAAATCAAGGCTTGGGGTACCTATAATAAAATAACCCTCACCCTCGGGTGTTCTCAAAAAAAAATGATGTAGTGTGATCACTGTAAAATATTGTAACATTATTTCATTTTGGGTGTATTGGACTGATAGCTTGGCCATGTGGGTTTTGAAGAGCTAATTTAGAAATTACAGTCCATTAGAGGTTAGTATATTTAGTTTTTTTATTAGAATTAGTTTTGGTAAGATTAGATAATGCAATATTTATCCAAGGTGTGTCTTAGAAGGATTCGACCATCTATGTCTATTATACGACCAACTGTGTCTATTTTAGGTAGATATGGTTTTAGCTTCTTAAATCTGCCATAATTCTATTTAGCTTCTGACAGAAATTACCAAATCCCGTTCTGATTATGGATTAGGGTTTGGCGATTTCAACTCTATAAATGGGGTTGTATTTTCAAGTTTTACATCATCTTTTATCAATCAAATATACAAAACTTTGAGTTCATACTCTTGTTGCTTTCGAGTTTCTTCCATTGTTGCTTAACCCTGAGGGCTAGTTAAGTATCAATAAACATTGTAATATGATCCTGAGGGCTAGTTATAGAGCAAGTAAAAATCAAGCATACCTCAAGGGCTAGACACCTGAATTTTGTGCGGCTAAGATAGGGTTGGCGAGTTCCCTTGTTTTCGTCAAAGATCTTAACTCCGCAATCCAGATTCTTTGTAAGAGGATTCATGTCAATACTAGCAAAAAATGCATCTCAAAGGCTACAACTAAAGTAATCTCTATCTTTATTAGAGAAGTGAATCTCATTTAGGATCCATCATAGAGTTTTGCAATGAAAGTCACCCATGTTCGTCATCTCCAAATTAATACAATGAAACTTCTTACATCGTTATTAGCGAGGAAGTTTATATATTTTCTACTCACCTGGTGGCTTTCATATAAGTTTTTAGAGGAATGTTTCCAATGTCTACTGACCAAGGTTCTTCCTCCATCATAAACATGAGGATTAATTATTTAGACTATTTAAATAAATAAGCCCATATTGCTTCTTTTTCCAACCACCAGGTGCCCCATCCTCCTCCAGTGAAGATTAAAAAGAAGAGTAAACCCCAATAATTATTATTTTGTATTTAATATATGGACTTTCATTTGAATGTAAAACTTTACATGAACACATACACACACAACGCATGAACACCACACACGCACATTCATGAACTCACATACACCTACATACGTTCGCTGCACACAATCTACACATAGGATGTTTTAGTGTGTTGAAACTACCTAAAATTAATAAATTACTTAAACTGAGAAAATCCCTTTTGAAAATTTTTAGATCTGTCACATAACACATAAAAGTTTATGAAAAATACACTAGGCTCGTACTTGCACAAAGCTGGCACTGTGGCGCACAACACCAAACCTCACACAGAGGTGAATACACGTAAGCCGCACAAGTCTCAATATTTCTAAGGTATATTTTTATTAAAGTTTAAATAAATGTCTTTGAAATTAATTTATTGCTTAGAAGCCCTGACAAACTGTCTAAGAATGTACATAACATTGAGGTTGGGCGTGTGCATTCTCGAAGCTGCCGCCAGATCACGTTCTTGAAGTGACGACAGGGTTTTTTGAGAAAGCACATGAGCTGGTCAGTCTCTGCGGTGGACAGGTCATTTTGTAGGTGCCATCATTGTCGGTGAAAATAGTTTGCACTTTTGGTTGTCCCGGCGTGACTCAGGTGCTCAAGTGGTTTGAGAATTCACCCCTACGTTGCTATTTTATACTCACCTCGTTGCTTTCGTAATATTTTTTTTCAGAGAACTGATTTCAATGTTTACTGACCTCAATTCCTCCTCCATAATGAACATGAAGATTAATTGTTTTGAAGATTTAAATTCATAAGCTCGGACTAATTCTTCTTCTAAGCACTAGGTGCCCCATCTTCCTCCAGTGAAGATTAAAAAAAAGAGTGAGCCCCAGTAATTAATTTTTTTAATTTACAGACTATCATTTTAATGTAATATACATGAACATATACATGGACAATGCACAAAAAATACACACCTACATGCATGAACACTCACATACACCAAAAAACGTAGGCTGCACACAAACTACACATTGAATGTTGTAGTGTGTTGATATTACCTAAATTTCACAATTTACTTAAACTGAGCAACTCACTTTTGAAAGTTTTTAGATTTGTCACATAACACATAAAAGTTTATGAAAAATGAAATAGGCTCGTACTTGAACAAAGATGGCTACGTGGCACACACGTACCCAACCTCACACACAGGAAAATACATGTAAGCCGCACAAGTCTCCATATTTTCTAAATTACATGTTTATAGAATTGTTAATTAATGTTTTTGCAATTCATTTATTGTTTAGAAGCCCTGATGATCAGGCTGAGAATGTACATAATATTAGGGTGGGGGTGTGTCCGTTCTCGAATCCGCCACATGGTCACATTCTCGAAGTGGGGTCTTTTCCATAAAGCACACAAGCTGGTACGCCTTTGCGGCATACATGTCATTTTCTTGGTGCCATCACCGTCGGTAAAGATGGTTTACACTTTCGGTAGTCCTGGTGTTACTCAGGTGCTGGAGCGGTTTGAGAATCTGCCATTGCATTGTTATTTTCTACTTACCTCGTTGCTTTTGTAATATTTTTCAGTGGATTGATTCCAATGTCTACTGACCTAAATTCTACCTATATAATGAACAGAAGGATTCATTGTTTTGAAGTTTAAATAGAAAAGCCTGGATTGATTCTTCTTCCAAGTAAATGGTGCCTTATACTCTTCCAGTGAAGATCAAACAGAAGAGTGAACCCCAGTAATTATTTTTTTAATCTAATTTATGAACTATCATTTTAATGTAATATAGATGAAAACATACGCAAACGATTCAAGAACACTACACACCTACATGCATAAACACTCTCATACACCTACACACACGTTGCACACAAACCTCACATGCACACACTTGAACACTCACACCCAATAAAATAGTCATGGTCAACAACTTTAGGTAGTATCTTTTTCTCCGAAATTAATGGCTTTCTACCGAATCCCCTTGATACATTCTCATACTAATATAGCGGTGATATATAGCTTTTATGGTCTTTCAAAAATGAGTAGAAGTTTGTTGTTCTTACATATTTTAAAGGGGAATATAAAACTCCCAAGAAAGTTTATGATGTGCCAACAGAACTAAACCGCATTCCATGTGTGTTCCTTTCATCCATTAATATCCTTAAATGATTAATGGTATTAATTTTTTTGTGCATTATCGTTGTCTTCTCTATCTTATGGAGGCAAGAAAGTGACGGAGGCATTCTACTACTTTGGTTAAATACAAGAAGAGGAGGAGACTGTTGCCACACGTACCTGCTAAATATGTGTCTCAAAAGCTACAACAAATGAAATCCCTTGCTCCAATAGTGGCGTATATCTCTTCATTAGGAGCCAACATAGAGTATTTGCCATCCTTCTTCATAATCCTGGAATCAACACAATAAGACTATTTGCCATTTATTTACATTGTTATTTACAAGGAAATTTATATATTTTTTACTCACCTCGTTGCTTTCTTAATATTTTTTAGTGGAATGCTTTTTAATTTATGATGTTCTTAGTTTTTCCTCCATCTTGAACATGATGATTCATTATTTTGAAGAATTAAATGTAGAAGCTCAGACTGCTTCTTCTTCCAAGCACCAAGTGCCTTAAGCTCCTCCGGTGAAGATTAAAAAGAAGAGAAATCCCTAGAATTTTTTTTGTATTTAATTTTCGGTCTAACTTTTTTAGGTAACATTATACATGAACACACATGTGCAAGATGCACGAACACTACACATGCATATGCATGAACATCTACATACACCTATACATGCTCTTTGTACGCAAACTACACATGCAACAACTTGAAGGCACACATCTAATAGCTAAGTTATTATTAACAACTTTTGGCTTGCTCTTTTTTTCCTAAAAAAATGAATAGCCTTCTACAAAATCTGCTTGATAGATTCTCATCCAGATATGTCGGTGATACATATATTTTCTGGTCTTCTGAAATTCAAAAGAAGCTTGTTGTTATGAAATATTCAAAAAGGGGAAAATAGAACTTCTGATAAAGTGTATGATGTGCCAACAAAACTAAACTGCATCCCTTATGTGTTCATCCTGTTCATTAGTATCATTGAATGGTTAATGGTTTTCATTTTCTTTGCCCATTGTCCTTTCTTTTGCTTTATAGAGGTAGAGAGTGATGGAGGTATTCTGTTACTTTTACATACTACAAGAAGAGGAAAATATTGTTTCCTTACACACTAGCCAAAGATGCATCTCAAAGGCTACAACAAATGTAATCTCTAGCTTTATTAGAGGAGTGAATCTCATTTTTAGGAACCGTCATAGACACTGTCACAGGAACCCCCCTTTAGCACCGGTTTGTATTTTGTTCTAGCACTGGTTTTTTGGTAAAAACAAACCGGTGCCTAAGTAACCGATGAAACGGTTTCACCGGTTGGAAGAAAACCGGTGGTAAATCCCTACTTTTAGCACCTGTTTTTTTGTTAACACTGATTTTTAAACCAGTGCTAATATGTACCACAATAGCACCAATTTTTTTGTTAGCACCGATTTTTTTGTTAGCACTGGTTTTTTAACCGGTGCTAAAATATTTACAACGACTAAAAAAATCCCTTCTTCTGAAAGCGGCAGTGCTACCATGTTCAGGGGAAGGGAGTCATAAATATTTTAGCACCAGCTTTTTTGTTAGCACCAATTTTTTAGCCGGTGCTAAAATATTTACGACGACTAAAAAAATCCCTTTAGAGTAAGGGAAAAGGCCCAAAATTAACAATTTAGTAGGATATTAATTTAAATATTAATTTAATAAAAAAATTAACTTCACAAAATTGATAATATAGAAATAAAACCCAAAAAAATTATGATACAAAATTAATAATCTATATGACTAAACATTGCGGCGGAGATCTTGGAGAGGAATCAATCTCTCGACCACCGTCCCGACACCTTCACCCCGGCACAACAACAAATCAACAGTGAATGATTAAGACTATGAAAAAAAGCTTCATATCAATATATGTCCTAATTACAACTAAAGTCCGACAGTGGAGAAGAAAACCATACCGTTGATATACCCATCATCCTAAGAAAAACTCTTGATCCAAAGAACATTGCCGCAACCTCAAATATACCAATTCCAAGTGTTAGTACCAAGGCGGTAGAGTATCCATTAGTATCCAATGGATACTCAGGATAGTGGTCAGAACTCATTGAATCACAGATTAGAAAATAAAATTCTGGAAACTTACATCGTAAAGTGGTTGTCCATCTACAGTTAACCATGAGACATATTTGCGAGGAGGCTGCAGGCTCTTTGTTTGTGCTGAATATACCAATTCATTCTGCACGATTTACACTTTGTAAGTCAGTCGATAACTAGCACTCATTTCATTTCAAATGCACAAAACAGATAACATTGACTAAGAATGCCTGAATGTGGCACCCAAAATTATGTATCAAGAAATGGTTACTAAGCATCTGGATTTCTATGTGGAATTTCTGTTTAAAAAATGTCAGAGAAAATTTTGAACTTTTTGTTATTTTAAGTCCTGCAATTGGATTATACTACCGTACGGGAACATGGAAAGGGCATATTTAGCAACCAGAATGAAAACAATAAAAGAGGTAGGTGAAAATCACCTCTTTTCCACATCCATTTTTGTAGCACTCGTTAACAGGCTTTGGGTCCAAGCTCAACTTCTCAAAGCATGTTGCCCACTCAGTTCTCTTGCCCTCGTACATTATATTTTCCACACAGTAGACAAAGGGAAAGTGTGTATGCAGCAAGGAGAAAACAAATCCTTTACTTCATCAGCCAACAACATTGCCATGAGATACAAAAGGCTAGAAATAAAGAAAAAGAAGTTCTGAACTCAGCATTAAGATTCAAGGTACAATTGGGATTCAATTTTCTCCCAAATGAGATAGTTATAGTAAGAAAACAAGAAATGCTGAAATAGAGACTGATACAAATTCGACCAGAGAATGAATTATTCAATTAAGCATGTTCAGCACAGGACTTTGGGTGCATCAAAGAAGACGAGTACTCACCACATCAATCCAGGCATCAATTGCACACGACTCTATAGTGTTGAACAAACGTTTGTCCAGGCCATGCTGCAGGCAAGACAAGAAATTTAGATTTATGAATCAACAAAGTTATATCCCTCCAAAAATTTATCTATATCAGCATGAAGAGGAAAAATAAATTCAAGAATACTGATGATTGTATCAATACTTAACAAACACAAGATCAAACTTATTCACATTCACTTCAAAGGGTGATCAAACAGCAATTAAGTTTATGAGGAAAGTTTGCTATAAAAATATATAAGCACGGCACATCAGGACAAAAAGGATGAATTTGAGCAGAGAAAACAAGGAAAATTTCTTCTTCTAAGATCTCCACAAGCCCACAAATCACAATAAAACTAGAAAAATTCAAAAATATAAACCCTTGAAAATTCACCCCCAATCACACATTTTACCCCAAAATATCAAACAATTAACAAAAGCAACTCCATAAAGGGAATCGGAGGTAAAGAATGAGGCAACATCGGGGACTTATTGACGAGTTCTTACCATTTTGGATGAAGCCCTGTTTTAGGGGGTGAGCAAACTGGAGTCTGCCACCACCGCCGCCTCGTCCCGCCACCATGAGCTCAATGCAACAATTTAGTAGTAGGCCAATAGATCTAACATAATAATCACCAGTCAAGCTAAGATTTCAAAATAACTAAACCTTTATCCCACCTCACCATTGTGTTGAAGTCAGACATATAACATAAGGATCAGGCACAAAGCTGTTGAACAAATTAAAAATATAGAACTGTGACGTCTTTGTTTGATTTATGAAAAATCTAAAAGAGAAAGTAACAACCAAATAAAGATTTGACGTATTGTGAAACTTCACTTCATTAGTAAGTTGACAAAAGAAAAACTCGACAATAGGAAAAATGTTGCTATTAAATAGGTTGTCATCATTGCCAGTATTTTACCACAAAATCTCAAACAATTAACTAAAGAAACTCCATAAGGGGAATCAGAGGTAAAGAACGAGGCAACATCGGGGACTTATTGATGATTTCTTACCATTTTGGATGAAGCCCTGTTTTAGGGAGTGAGCAAACTGGAGTCTGCCACCACCGCCGCCTCGTCTCGCCACCATGAGCACAATGCAACAATTTAGTAGTAGGCCAATAGATCTAACATAATAATCACCAGTCAAGCTAAGATTTCAAAATAACTAAACCTTTATCCCACCTTACTATTGTGTTGAAGTTAGACATATACCATAAGGATTTATGAAAAACCTAAAAGAGAAAGTAATAACCAAATAAAGATTTGATGTATTGTGAAACTTCACTTCATTAGTAAGTTGACAAAAGAAAAACTCGACAATAGGAAAAATGTTGCTATTAAATAGTTGGTCATCATCACCAGTATTTGAGAATGACCAAAATGATACTCATCTACAGTATCATTCTCGCACCAGCAATTTCATGATCCCAAACAAAGACTTTAACAATAAAAAAGAACTCATTCTTCCTCATTAATTAAGCAACTTGTGGTGCTATAGGGAGGCCATGTAAGTTCAATCTCGCAAATAAACACTTTTACTTTGTGAAACATGATATGATCAAGTGAGCTATAAGTTTGATGGAAAGAATATAGCTTCTCAAACTTTATCTCATGCCTACATATTAAACTATTTAGTTACAAATAGCACACAATTTTCAGCAAATAAATTTCAATTTAAACCCTCATGATATCATGAAACAAATATGAACATTAAATAACATGACAAGTACTCACATTACAGCACCATTCAGTGGTAATAATAAAAGTTCAGGGCATAAAATGGTTAAAAGGTCAAAACCTCACCCTCATTCGCACATTTTACCCCAAAATCTCAAACAATTAACAAAAGAAACTCCATAAAGGGAATCGGAGGTAAAGAATAAGGCAACATCGAGGACTTATTGACGAGCTCTTACCATTTTGGATGAAGCCCCATTTTAGGGGGTGAGCAAACTGTAGTCTTCCACCACAGCCGCCTCGTCCCGCCACCACTGTCACTGCCTGAAATTGCCGCCTCACCACCTTTGCTGCCCCTATGCCACCACATCACCATGTCGGAGCCTCCTTAAAACCCTAGCCTACCCAACCCACCCCCGCTGAACATCGACACCACTGCTGCCTGACCTCACCACCTCATCGATTTTACCGGACGAGCTGGTAGATCTGGTCATGACACCACCGCCGCTTGACCTTATCTTGCCATCACCCCTTGACCTTATCCCGCCACCACCGCCGCCTCATCCCGCCACCACCACCCCTCGTCCCACCACCCCTCGTCCCACCACCACCACCCCTCGTCCCGTCACTACCATCACCACCGCTGCCTCATCCCGTCAACACCGCCGCCTCGCCCATAAAAATGTAATCGAGTGAATCGAGAAGAAAAGGAAAGGAAAAGTGAATGGAGAGGAAGGAAATAGGTGGAGTTTTGAGAGAAAAGAAATAGGAAAAGTGAATGTAATCGAGTGAATCCAAAAAATCTAGTGTTTATTATATACTAATTCAAATAAAGTTTGACCGTTGATTAGTTAAAGTTAATTTAGTCAACGATCAACCTTAGTCACTAGTGTTTCTATATAGAGAGAGTTAAGTAACATTTGACCGTTAGTTAAAGTCAACTTAGTCACTAGTATTTATGTATAAAAATTCAAGTAAGGTTTGACCATTGATTAGACAAAGTCAAACGTTTTTATTTGTATTTATTATATACTAATTCAAATAAAATTTGACCGTTAATTAGTTAAAGTTAACTTTGTTATTAATGTTTATACATTGAAAGTCAAGTAAAGTTTGACCGTTAACTAGTTTAAGTTGTATTTATGTATACTAAATCAATTTAGGGTTGAACGTTAATTAGTTAATGTAAACAAATTTTGTTTTTATTTGTAAATATTAGGTCAGTAAAGGTTGATCGTTGATTTTGAAAGTTTTTAAAAAATAGCTTAGAGCGACTGTGCAGCTGCTCCCAACCCATGAAATTTTTGGGAATATTATTTTTGGCAAATGTTTTAAAAATATTTTGGCATATATTTTGAATTCTTTGGCAGAAAAATTGAACTTTAAAAAACTTCAACGAATATTTAGAATTTTTTGGCGGGAAGATTGAGTTTTAAAACTTTTTGGCAATTTCTTTTGCGGGAAAAATAAAATTTTAAAACTTTTAGCACCACCTTTTTAAAATCAGTGCTATTTTGATTTTTTTTTTGCGATTTTTAGGCAGGAAGATAGAATTTTTAAAAATATTTAGCACCGGTTTTTAAAAATCAGTGTTATTATAATTGTTTTTGGCAATTTCTTTGGCGGGAAAAATGAATTTTTAAAATTTTTAGCACCGGTTTTTAAAACCGGTACTATTTTCTTCCAAAACAGGTGTTATTTTTTTAAAACCGGTGCTAATTTTTCAAAAATTGGTGCTATTTAAATTATTTTGGCTATTTCTTTGGCGGGAAAATGAATTTCGAAAATTTTTAGCACCGGTTTTTAAGAACCGGTGCTATTTGTTTTTACAAAAACTGGTGCTTCCTTTTGATTTTTAGCATTTATTTTTAAAACCGGTGCCAGTTTTTAGAAAACATGTGCTATTTTTAAATTTTGAGCACCGGTTTTTAAAACCGGTGCTGTTTTTTTACTGAAACTGGTGCTATTTTGAATTTCTTGGCGGGAAGATAGAATTTTACAAATATTTAGCACCGGTTTTTAAAAACCGGTGCTAATATCAAAACCGGTGCTATTTAAAAATTTTTGGCTATTTTTTTGGCAGGAAAAATGATATTTTCAGATTTTTAGCACCGGTTTTAAAAGCCGGTGCTAATGTTTTCCAAAATCGGTGCTATTGTAAATTTTAGCACTGGTTTTTAAAAAAATGGTGTTAAAATTTTAAAAATCAGTGTTAAATTAACAATGATTTTAAAAAGCGGTGTTAAAATTTAAAAAACCAGTGCTATTAGATATTTAGCATCCATTTTAAAAACCGGTGCTAAAAAACCGATACTAGAGGGGGGTCTCTGTGGTAGTGAGAGTTTAATGCCACTTTACATGCAATGACAGTCACCCATGTTCGTCACCTCTAAATTATGCAATGAAACCTTTTGCACTTACATCATTATTAACTAGGAAGTTTATATATTTTCTACTCACCTAGTGGCTTTCATATAATTTTTCAGAGGAATGTTTCCAATGTCTATTGACCTAAGTTCTTCCTTCATCATAAACATGTGGGTTCATTATTTTGAAGATTTAAATAAATAAGTCGATACTGCTTCTTTTTCCAAGCACTAGGTGCCCCATCCTCCTCTAGTGAAGATTAAAAAGAAAAGTAAACACATTAATTAATTTTTTTGTATATAATTTACGGACTATCATTTTAATGTAACACTATACATGAACACATACACAAAAAATGCATGAACACTACACATGCACATACAAGAACACTCACATACACCTACACATGTACGCTGCACACAAACTTCACATTGAATGTTGTAGTGTGTTGAAATTACCTCAAATTCATAAATTAGTTAAACTGAGAAAATTCCTCTTGAAAATTTTTAGATCTGTCATATAACACATGAAATTTTCTGAAAAATGCACTAGGCTCGTACTTGCACGAAGCTGGCACATTCATGAACATCTATAAAGTAGAGTATACACCAGTAATATTTCTTTTAATTTTAATTTACAGACTATCATTTTAATGTAATATACAGGAACACATACACGAACAATGCACGAACACGACCCACCTACATGCATGAACACTCCTTACACTTACACGAGTAGGTTGCACACAAACTACACAATGAATGTTGTTGTGTGAAGATATCAACTAAAATTCATAGTTTACTTAAGCTGAGCAACTCCTTTTTGAAATTTTTTAGATCTGTCACATAACACATAAAGTTTTTGAAAAATACAATAGGCTCGTACTTGCACAAAGTGGGCAACGTGGCACACACACACCAAACCTCACACAGAGGAATATACACATAAGCCGTACAAGTCTTGATATTTGCTAAATTACATGTTTATTAAATTGTTCAAAAATTTCTTTGTAATTCATTAATTGTTTAGAAGTCTTGGCGATCTGGCTAAGAATGTGCATAACATTGAGATTGGGTGTGTGCGTTCTTGAAGCCGCCGCGAGGTCACGTTCTCAAAGTGGGGTATTTTCCAGAAAGCACACGAGCTGGTACGTCTCTGTGGCAGACATGTCATTCTCCTAGTGCCGTTGCCGTCCGTGAAGACGATTTAAACTTTCTGTAGTCCTGACGTGACTCAGGTGCTGGAGCGATTTGAGAATCCACCTCTGCGTTGCTATTTTCTACTCACTTTATTTCTTTCATAATATTTTTCAGTGAATTGATTCCAGTGTCTACTGACCTAAATTCCTCCTTTATAAAGAACATGAGGATCTATTGTTTTGAAGATTTAAATTGAAAAACCCTGATTGATTCTTCTTCCAAGCAGTACGTGCCCCATTCTCTTCTAGTGAAGATTAAAGAGAAGAGTGAACCCCAAAAATTATTTTTTAATTTAATTTACGGACTATCATTTTAATGTAATATACATGAACACATACAGGGACGATGCACGAACACTACACACCCACATGCATGAACACTCGCATACACCTACACACGCACCCTGCACACAAACCTCACATGCACTCACTAGAATACTCACAACCAATAACAAAGTTATGGTCAACAACTTTAATTATCTTTTTTTTTCAAAATTAACAAACTTCTAACAAATTCCCTTGATATATTCTCATCCGAATATATTGGTGGTCCATAGTTTTTTTTGGTCTTTCAAAAATCACTAGAAGTTTGTTGTTCTGACATATTTTAAAGGGGAGAATAAAACTTCTGAGAAAGTTTATGATGTGATAACAAAACTAAACCGTGTTCAGTGTGTGTTCTTTTTATCCATTATTATCCTTGAATGGTTAATGGTGTTTATTTTTTATTTTGTGTATTATCATTGTCTTTTGTCTTATGGAGGCAGGAAAGTGACAGAGGTGTTCTGATACTTTCGTTAAATGCAAAAAAAGGAGGAGAACGTTGCCATACGTACCAACTGAAGATGTGTCTCAAAGGCCATGACAAATGAAATCCCTTGCTTCCTTAGAGGAGTGCATCTCTTTATGAGGAGCCAACATAGAGTTTTTAATGCGGCCTCAGGTTCAATAAAAGTCACCCCTCTTCTCAATCCCTAAAGTAACGTAATGAGAATTTTTGCCCTTTAGTTACATCATTATTCACAAGGAAGTTTATATATTTTCTACTCACCTCGTTGATTTCTAAATATTTTTTAGTGGAATACTTCCAATTTATGATGACCCAATTTTCTCCTCCATCATGAACACAAGGATTCATTATTTTGAAGAATTAAATCCAGAAGCTTGGACTGCTTCTTCTTCCAAGCACCAAATGCCCTAACCTCCTCTAGTGAAGATTAAAAAGAAGAGGAATCCCTAGAATCTTTATTTTATTTGTATTTAATTTGCGGTCCATCTTTTTTATGTAACACTATACATGAACACATATGCGCACAATGCATGAACACTACACACGCACATGCATGAACACCTGTAGACCCAAGAATTTTGCTTCATTTTAAACAAGGAACCTTTTATGAAAAATTAAATTTCTGTTCATTTTAAACAAGGAACCTTTTAAAATGATACATATTTTGAGGATTAAATTTCAATAATAGTTAAGGTGAAATTATAAATAAAGAATTTTTGTGAGAAAAAGAGTTATAGTCCTACTAGTACTCTACCTAGGTATATAAGGATCAAGCGACCTAAACCCAATTTATTATGTATGAGAAAACCTCTCTACACGTAAAGAACCCTAGCCACCACTTCATCATATTTTTCATCCGTTCCTTTTATCTTCTTCACCATAAACAACCACACAAACAAAATATAGTTGTGATCAAGTGGTAGGAGCATTGGAAGGAAACCCTAGAGCGAGTTGGTGCAGCTCTAAAACGAGAAGGATGCAAGGCAATTGTGGAAGTTTTTGCGTTGATCCTTGACCCATAGATGAATTGTATGTTTATTATTCTTTAATAAGTCACGTTTAGGTTATTAACGTAGAAAACTCCAACTGAAATTATGAGTGATGTGTGTGCTAGAGTATTTTTCAGTTCATATTTAGTTCTGCAGTCATGTTGTACTAGAGATTTGAACAGGTAACATGAAATTACAATTTCTGTGTGGTATACCGAATGAAAGATATTAAAATATAATTTTTAAGGATATATTATTAGTATTTTCATTATATCTGAATAGAAAGTTATGATTGATTTAGTCTTGAGTGGTTAACAAGCAATCTGTCCGATTGCAGTACGTGATTAGTTCTGCAGTCACTTTGTACTAGGGATTTGAACAATCAATAAGTAATTATAATTTATGTATAATATATATAATGAAATATATTGAAATACAGTTTCTAATGATATATTATTTGTATTTTTTGATATCCGAGTCGAAAGTTATGGTTGATTTAGTATTGAGTTGTTAACCACAAATCTGTCTGAATTGCAGTACGTGATTAGTTCTGCAGTCACTTTGTACTGCAGATGTGATCAATAAATAAGTAATTAAAATTTATGTATGATATATCAAATTAATGAGCTTAAAATTTAGTTTCTAATGTTATATGATTTTTACTTTTATGATATGCGAGTAGAAAGTTATGGTTGATTTACTACTGAGTGGTTAACAAGTAATCTGTCCGAATTGCAGTACGTGATTAGTTCTGCAGTCACTTTGTATTAGGGATTTTAATGTGAAATATGTAATTAAAATTTATGTATGATATATTGAATGAATATTTTGAAATCTAGTTTCTAATCATATATGATTTGTATTTTTATAATACTCGAGTAGAAAGTTATAGTCGATGTAGTACTGAGTGGTTAACCAGTAATCTATCCGAATTACAGTACGTGAATAGTTCTGCAGTCACTTTGTACTGGGGATTTGAACGAGAAATAATTAATTCAAATTTATGTATGATATATTTAATGAAAGATATTGAAATCTAGTTTCTAATGATGTATGATTTGGATATTTTAAGATGTGTGAGTAAGAAGTTATGGTCGATCTAGTATGGAGAGGTCAACCAGTAATCAGTTTGATTCCAGTGCATGATAAAGTGAATTGTTTGAGGATCAATCGTGTATGGATTTAGATGTGTGAATTTTCTCTTGAAATCTGATTGAGTCTTTTCTTAAGGGTTTAATTTCTTAATTATCTAAATAAATTGTGATTAAATATGATAGTTTTTGTGAGTACTGGTCATCAGTAATATTTCTGGTTCCAGTCCGTGTTAAAGTGAATTGTTTGAGGGTCAATCATGTGTAGAATTTTATGTGTGAACTGTCTACTGAAAGCTAATGGATTCATGTTCTAGTTTCATAATTGTTGGAATAATTTGTGATGATTTATGACCGTTCTCGTGAGTACTGGTCGGTTGTGAATGGATCTTGTTTAGTTCATGTTATAGTGATTTGTTTTAGAGGTAATGGTGTATGGAATTTAAAGTGTAAACAATAAAATGAAAGCTATAGAAGTCTACTTTTAAGGAATTAAAATTTGCAATCTTCAGGATGATATGTAGAAAGTTATGGTCGTTCTCGTGAGTACTAGTCAACAGTGAATCCTTTAATTTTAGATCGGTTTTACGGTTTCCATTTATTATGGAGAGTTTGAAATAGATTTTAATGAGCTTGTGATGTATAAAATTCGCAGGTTTCACCGAGAAACATAGTAAGTTGCAAGAAAGGTGAGGGTTTCTAACTTTTCAAAAATTATCAAAACCGTTTTATAATTAAAACTTTTCAAAACCTTTTCAAGAAAATATTTTGGAAACAAGTATATTTTAAAATCATTTTCAAATTTTATTCTTATATTTTTAAAATAAAATGTTTCAAAATCCATTGATCTAAATCTGTTATCGAATCGTTTTATTTTTAATAAAGTTACTCGAGCCAGTTTTCTGCATTGCATGTGTATATCTTGATCTTGATCGTGTACTTGTTAACTATAGGTGTACCTTATCGCCCATAGCTTGATTTTTTCTTGATTGTTTACTTGTTACTATGAATGTACTTTATTGCCCATAGCCTGACTTGCTCTTGATTTTTAACCTGATAACTATTGCTGTTCTTTATTGCCCATAGGCTGAACTATTATTGACTAATTTCCTATTACTATAGGTGTACTTTATCACCTTGAGAGGTCGAATCACGACCTGATCACTTGGCTAGGCTTCTTTTGGTATTTCAATTATCTCGAGATAATTCATGTTGGCCTGATAGCTGTATCGTGTTGGCCTGATAGTCATTTCTAGTTGGCCTGATAGCCATTTTGTGTTGGCCTGGTAGTCGTATCATGTTGGCCTAAAGCCCCCGGAGTTTCCAGCAGAGCATGGAGTGATTATTAGGGATTCCGGTTGAAGCCACAAGTAGAACGCCCCGATAACCTCCCACCAGACTTGTATCCTTTTTTATGTGATGTTACTATCTTGCTAAGTGATATACTGCCTGATATTGTTTCTTGAGAAATGATTTGTATCTGATATTACTTGTGAATGATCATGCATGGCATGCTTTCCCGCTACTATTTCAAATGGATAAAATGATTTTCTTAAACTTCATGCATCCATAGCATCCTAATTGTATCACGAAAATTGGTTGCGAACTTGGAACCCACACGGGCGAAAGATCACCCCCACTCTTTTAAAAATCTTTTTACGTTAAAGAACTAGGTAAGGTATGGGCGTGATGAATAACAAGTGGAGAACGCCTGCGGCCCTACACCCTTAGTTACATATATTTTGTTTGAAGATACGTTGTTGGTTTATGCCTTTAGCATTTATCGTTTAAACTTTCCGCTTCCGCTGTAGACAAGAATAATTGTTAAGAGATTCTCATTGTAATAAATGTCCCCTGTAATTTTGGGCCAGGGTGTTACAACACCTACATACACCTATACACGCACATTGCACACAAACCAAACATGTAATAGCTTACATCCAATAGCTAAGTTAATATCAACAACTTTTAGCTTGTGATTTTTCTCCAATACGAATGGCCTTATACAAAATCCACTTGATAGATTCTCATCCAGATATGTCAGTGGTATTTAGGTTTTCTGGTCTTTCTAATTCACAAGACATATTCATAAAAGGGAAAATTGAACTTTGATTAAGTTTATAATGTGCCAAAAAAGCTAAACTACATCCCATACGTGTTCATTATATCCATTAGTATCCTTTAATGGTGAATGGTGTTCATTTTCTTTGCCTATTTTCCTATTTTCTTCCTCATAGAGGCAGACAGTGATAGAGGTATTCTGGTACTTTTGCTCATTACAAGAAGAGGAGGGGATTGCTGCCTTACGTACAAGCCAAAGAGCATATCAAAGGATACACAAAATGTAATCTCTAGCTTTATTAGAGGAGTGAATTTCATTTTTAGGAGCCATCATTGAGTTATTTTCTGCCTTAGGTGCAATGAAAGTCACCAGTGTTCGCCATCTCAAAATTAATGCAATGAAACTTTTTCCCCCTTACATCGTTATGAATGAGGAAGTTTATATATTTTCTACTTACCTGATGGATTTCATATAGTTTTTCAGAGGAACGTTTCCAATGTCTTGTTACCTAAGTTTTTCCTCCATCATAAACATGAGGATTCATTATTTTTGAAGATTTAAATAAATAAGCCCGTACTGCTTCTTTTTCGAAACACCAGGTGCCTCATCCTCCTCTAGTGAAGATTAAAAAGAAGAGTAAACCCTAGTATTTAATTTTTTTGTATTTAATTGATAGAATGTCATTTAAATGTAACACTATACATGAACACATACACAAACAACGCACGAACACTACACACACATACACCTACACACGTACGCTGCACACAAACTACACTTTGAATGTTGTAGTGTGTTAAATTACCTAAAGTTCATAAATACTTTAACTGAGCAAATCCCTTTTGAAATTTTTTAGATCATTCATATAACACATAGTATTTTATGAAAAAAGCATTAGGCTCGTACTTGCACGAAGCTGGCACCGTGGCACGTACACACCCACCTCACACATAGAGGCAAATACACTTACGTCGCAGAAGTCTCAACAATTTCCAAATTACATGCTTATAAATTTTTTAATAATGGTCTTTTCAAATCATTTGTTGTTTAGAAGTCCTGACAAACTGGCTCAGAATGTACATAACATAGAGGTTGGGTGTGTGTGTTCTCGAAGTTGCCGCCAGGTCACGTTCTCAAAGTGACATCAAGGTTCTTTTTCTCAAGAAAGCACAAAATCTAGTCAGCCTCTGTGGTGGACAGGTCATTCTCCTAGTGCAATCGTCGTTGGTGAAGACGATTTACACTTACGGCAGTCCCGACGTGACTCAAGCGTCGGAGCAGTTTAAGAATTCACCGATGCGTTGCTATTTTTCACTAACCTCGTTGCTTTCATAATAATTTTTAGTGAATCGATACCAATGTATACTTACCTCAATTTCTTCTCCATAATGAACATGAGGAACCTTTTTTTTGAAGATTTAAATTAAAAACCTTGGGCTGATTCTTCTTCAAGGCACTAGGTGCCCCATCCTCCTCTAGTGAAGATTAAAAAGAAGAGTGAGCCCTAGTAGTTAGTTTTTAAATTTTAATTTACAGACTATTATTTTAATGTGATGTACATGAACACATACACAGAAAATGGATGAACAATACACACCTACATGCATGAGCACTCGCATACACCTTCACTCGTAGGTTGCATACTACACATCGAATGTTGTAGTGTGTATATATTTCCTAAATTTCATAATTTACTCAAAATGAGCAACTTAGTTTTGAATTTTTTTAGATATATTAAATAAAAAATAAAAATTTCCAAAAAATGCAATAGGCTCGTACTTGCACAAAGCTGGCAATGTGGCACACACACACCCAACCTCACACACAGAGAAAAATACATGTAAGCTGCACAAGTTTGAATATTTTCTAAATTAAAAGTTTATAGAAATGTTATTTAATATATTTGCAATTCATTTATTGTTTAGAAGTCCCGACAATGAGGTTAAGAATGTATATAACATTAGAGTTGGGTGTGTGTGTTCTCGAATCCGCCACGAGGTCATGTTCTCAAAGTGGGGTCTTTTCCAGGAAGCACACGAGCTGCTACGCCTTTGCGGTGGACAGGTCATTCTCTTCATGCCATCGGTGTCGACGAAGATGGTTTACACTTTCGGCAGTCCCAGTGTGACTCAGGTATTGGAGTGGTTTGTGAATCCACTACTGCATTGTTATTTTCTACTCACCTCGTTGCTTTTGTAATATTTTTTAGTGAATTGATTCCAATGTCTAATGACCTAAATTCCTCCTCTATAATGAACAAGAGGATTCATTGTTTTGAAATTTAAATAGAAAAGCTTGGACTAATTTTTCTTCAAAGGAAATGGTGCTTCATCCTCTTCCAGTGAAGACTAAATAAAAGAGTAAGCCCCAATACTATTTTAAAAAATTTAATTTACGAACTATCATTTTAATGTAATAAACATGAAAACATACACAAACGATGCAAGGACACTACATATCTTGATTCATGAACACTCTCACCCACCTACACACACACGTTGCACACAAACCTCACATTCACACGCTTGAACACTCACATCCAATAAAAGCGTTATGGTCAAGAAATTTAGGTTACTCCCTCCATCCCGGATTAAACTGCACACTTTACTATTTGACGCTATTCACTGTCGAACTTTGACAACATATTTAAATAAGTATATAAGAAATAATATTATCGTATGTGATATTGTTGGATTCGTCATAACAAGTAGTTTCTAAAAAATAATTTTTTGTTTGCCGATATTTATACGTAGTTAAACATATGAACAATCAACCATGTTTCTTGATAACCGTGAAAAAGATTCTATGCAATTTAATTTGGGATGGAGGGAGTATATATATTTTTCTCCGAAATATTAATGTTCTTCTACCAAATCCCCTTGGTATATAGCTTTGATGGCTTTCAAAAATCAGTAAAAGTTTGTTGTTCTTACATATTTTAAAGGGGAAAATAAATCTCCCAAGAAAGTTTATGATGTGCCAACAAAACTAAACCGCGTTCCATGTGTGTTCTTTTTATCCATTAATATCCTTATATGGTTAATGGTGTTCATTTTATTTTTTGTGTATTGTCGTCGTGTTCTGTCTTATTGAGGCAATAAAGTGACAGTGGCATTCTGGTACATTTGTTAACTACAAGAAGAGTGGGAGACAGTTGCCATACGTACCAGCTGAAGATGTGTCTCATAGGCTACTCCAAATGAAATCCATAGCTTCATTAGTGGTGTATATCTCTCTATTAGGAGCCAACATAGAGTTTATTGCAGCCTCGGGTTAAATAAAATTCACCCCTCTTGGCAATCCTTAAATCAAAAAAATGGGACTATTTTCCCTTTAGTTACATTGTTATTTACAAGGAAGTTTATATATTTTCTACTCACCACGTTGCTTTCATATTATTTTTTAGTGGAATGCTTCCCATTTATGATGATCTAAGTTTCTCCTTCATCACGAACATGGGGATTCATTATTTTGAAGAATTAAATCCATAAGCTCGGACTTCTTCTTCTTCTAAGCACCAAGTGCATTAACCTCCTCCAGTGAAGATTTAAAAGAAGAGGAATCCCTATGATATATTTTGTATTTAATTTGTGGTGTATCTTTTTTTATGTAACACTATACATGAACACATATGTGCATGATGCATGAACACTACACATACACATGCATAACAACTACATACACCTATACACGCACTTTGCACACACACCACACATGCAACAGCTTGAAGGTATACATCTAATAGCTAAGTTATTATTAACAACTTTTTGCTTGTGCTTTTCTAGAAAATGAATGGCCTTCTATTCACTTCATAAAATCTCATCCAGATATGTCGGTGGTACATAGATTTTAAGATCTTTTGAAATTCCCAAGAAGCGTGTTGTTCTTATATGTTCAAAAAAGGGGAAAATAGAACTTCCAATAAAATTTATGATGTGCCAACAAAATGAAACTGCATCCCTTATGTTTTCATTCTGTCCATTAGTATCCTCAAATGGTTAATGGTGTTCATTTTCTTTGCCTATTGTCCTATCTTTTTCCTGATAGAGGCAAAAAGTGATGGGGGTATTTTGGTACTTTTGCTTACTATAAGAAGAGGAGGAGATTGTTTCCCTACGTACTATCCAGAGATGCCTCTCAAAGGCTACAACAAATGTAATCTCTAGCTTTATTAAAGGAGTGGATCTCGTTTTTAGGAACCATCATAGAGTTTAATGCCTCCTAAGGTGCAATGAAAATCACCCATGCTCATCATCTTCAAATTATGAAATGAAACTTTTTGCCCTTTAATCATTATTAATGAGGAAGTTAATATATTTTCTAGTCACCTGGTGGTTTTCATATAATTTCTTAGAGGAATGTTTCATGTCCACTGACCTAAGTTCATCCTCCATAAAAAACATGAGGATTCATTATTTTTAAGATTTATATGAATAAGACGATACAGCTTCTTTTTCCAAGCACTAGGTGCCCCATCCTCATCCAGGAAGGATTAAAAAGAAGAGTGAACACAATAATTAATTTTTTTTGCATTTTATTTACTGACTGTCATTTTAATGTAACACTATACATGAACATATGCACAAAAAATGCATGAACACTACACATGCACATACATAAACACTCACATACACCTACACACGTACGCTGCACACAAACTATACATTAAATGTTGTAGTGTGTTAAAATTACCTAAAATTCATATTTTACTAAAACTAAGAAACTCTGTTTTGAAATTTTTTGGATTTGTCACATAACACATAAAAGTTTATGAAAAATGCATTAGGATCATACTTGAACGAAGCGTGCACTGCAGCACACACAGTCCGTATCATGGTGAAGATAATAAGGTAAGGCTGTGATTCTTGCTCAAAAAACAGACCGAAAGCGCAATAGCATGATGAACCAAAAAGTCTCCGGGTCCTATTGTTAAGAATAATGAATTACTATTTTGATTAACGAAAGTCGCGTAAGGAGTAGCGAGTAGGAGCTGTGCCCGAAGTACCCACCTCATCCTGATGTGCCTCTTGTGAGGACGGCTGCTGGCCCATCGGATTGTTGGACCGGCCATCCCGACGAAAAGCTTCTAAGACAAGTGGATCGAAAGTTGTGAATTAAGGAATCCCTTGCTTTAAGGAGCGGGAGGGTTTGGGGCTGCTAAGGATAAGAAAAAATATTTAGAATGTTAAAAAGCCTTCCCCCTTTCCCTGTCGAGGATCAAAAGTTTTTCTTATTTTCGTTATCTGTATGAGCCAGGTGCATTGCTTTACTAAAAGCCTGTGATATTGACGTGACGGCCGCATCTCATCGTAATCGTATAGGGAGGCCCCAATCTCACACACGGAGGCAAATACAAGTAAGCCGGACAAGTCTCAATATTTTCTAAATTACATGTTCATAAAATTTTTAATAATTGTATTTGCAAATAATTTATCATTTAGAAGTCCTGACGAACTTGCTAAGAATGTACATATCATTAAGGCTGGGTGTGTGCATTTTTGAAGCTGCTACCAAGTCACGTTCTCAAAGTGACGGTAGGGTCTTTTCGAGAAAGCACAGGAGCTGGTCAGCCTCTGCGGCACACATGTCATTCTCCTAGTGACATCGTCGTCAGTGAAGATTGTTTACACTTACAGTAGTTCCAACGTGACTCAAGTGCTGGAGCGGTTTGAGAATCCACCGTTGTATTAATATTTTCTACTGACCTCGATGCTTTCGTAATATTTTTCAGTGAATTAATTCCAATGTCTACTGAACTCAATTCCTCCTCCAAAATGAACATAAGGATTCTTTATTTTGAAGATATCCAAATGCTTGGACTAATTCTTCTTCCAAGCACTAGGTGCCACATCCTCCTCCAGTGAAGATTAAAAAGAATAGTGAACTCCAGTAATTTTTTTAATTTTAATTTACAGACTATCATTTTAATGTAATATACATGAACACATACACGGATAATGAACGAACACTAAATATCTACCAGCATGAACACTCACATACACCTACACACGTAGGCTGCACACAAACTACACATTGAATGCTGTAGTGTGTTGATATTACATAAATTTCATAATTTACTTAAACTGAGAAATTCCCTTTTGAAAACTTTTAGATCATTCTCATAACACATAAAAGTTTCTGAAAAATGCAATAGGTTCGTACTTGCACAAAGCTGGCAACGTGGCACACACACACCCAACCTCACACACAGAGGAAAATACACGTAAGCCACGCAAGTCTAAATATTTTCTAAATTATAAGTTTATAAAATTGTATATTAATGTCTTTGCAATTCATTTATTGTTTAGAAGTTGTGACGATCAGGCTGAGAATAAAGATAAAATTAGGGTTGGATGTGTGCATTCTCGAATCCATCGCGAGGTCAAGTTCTTGAAGTGGGGTCTTTTCCAAAAAGCACATGAGCTGGTACGCCTTTGTGGCAGACAAATCATTCTCTTGTTGCCATCGCTGTCGGTGAAGACAGTTTACACTTTCGACAGTCATGTTGTGACTCAGGTGCTAGAGCGGTCTCCGTTACATTGCTATTTTCTACTCACCTTGTTGGTTTTGTAATATATTTCAGTCAATTGATTTATATGTCTATTGACTTAAATTCCTCCTCTATAATGAACATGAGGATATATTGTTTTGAAGATTTAAATAGAAAAGCCTGGATTGATTATTCTTCCAAGTTCAAGGTGCCCCATCCTCTTCCAGTGAAGATTAAACCGAAAGATGAACCCCATTAATTATTTTTTTAACTTTAATTTATGAGCAATCATTTTAATGTAATATACATGAAAACATAAAATGATGAACGAAAACTACACACATACATGCATGAACACTCGTGTACACCTACACACACACGTTGTACACAAACCTCATATGCACATGCTTATTTACTCACATCCAATAACATAATTATAGTCAAAACTTTAGGTTTTATCATTTTCTCCAAAATTAACAACCGTCTACGAAATCCCCTTGATATTTTCTCATCCCAATATAGTAGAGGTATATAGCTTTTCTGGTCTTTAAAAAATCACTAGAAGTTTGTTGTACTTACATATTTTAAAGGGGAAAATAAAACTATGGAGAAAGTTTATGATATGCCAACATAACTAAACTGTGTTCCATGTGTCTCAAAGGCTACAACAAATAAAATGCCTTGCTTCATTAGTGGTGTATATCTCTTTATTAAGAGCCAACATAGAGTTTAATGCAGCCTCGGGCTCAATAAAAGTCACCCCACTTTGCAATCTCTAAATTAACACAATGAAACCTTTTTCCCTTTAGTTATTTACAAGGAAGTTTGCATATTATCTACTCACCGGGTTTATTTTTTAATATTTTTTAGTGGAATGATTTCTATTTATGATGACCTAAGTTTCTCCTCCATCATGAACATGAGGATGAATTATTTTGAAGAATTAAATCCAGAAGCTCAGATTGCTTCTTCTTCAAAGCACCAAGTACCCTAACCTCCTCCAATGAAGATTAAAAAGAACATGAATCCCCCGAATATTTATTTTATTTGTATCAAATTTGCGGTCTATTTTTTTATGTAACACTAAACATGAACACATATGTGCACGATGCACGATCACTACACATGCACATGCACGGACATCTACATACACCTATTCACGCACGTTTCACCTAAACTACACACGCAACAACTTGAATGCATACATCCAATCGCTAAGTTATTATCAACAACTTTTGAATTGTGCTTTTTCTCCAAAAAGAATGACCTTTTACAAAATTCACTTAATAGATTCTCATCCAGATATGTCGGTGGTACATAGATATTTTGGTCTTTCAAAATTCACAAGAAGTTTTTTTTGACATATTCAAAAAAGGGAGAATAGAATTTCCAATAAAGTTTATGATGTGCAAGCAAAACTAAACTGCATCCCTTACGTGTTCATCCTGTCCATTAGTATCATCGAATGGTGAATGGTGTTCATTTTCTTTGCCTATTGTCCTGTCTTCTGCCTTATAGAGGCAGAAAATGATGGACGTATTCTTGTAATTTTGCTTACTACAAGAAGAGGAGGAGATTGTTTCCCTACGTACTATCCAAGGATGCATCTCAAAGGCTACAACTAATGTAATCTCTAGCTTTATTAGAGGAGTGAATCTCATTTTTAGTAGCCATCATAGAGTTTAGTTCCGCCTTAGATGAAATGAAAGTCACCCATGTTCGGGTTCTATAAATTAATGCAATAAAACCTTTTGCCCTTACATCATTATTAACGAGGTACTTTATATATTTTCTACTCACCTCGTGGCTTTCACATAATTTTTCAGAGGAATGTTTCCAATGTTTATTGACCTAAGTTCTTCCTTCATCGTTAACATGCGTTTTCATTATTTAGAAGATTTAAATAAATAAGCCCATATAACTTCTTTTTTTCTAACCACCAGGTGCCCCATCCTCCCTAGTGAAGAATAAAAAGAAGAGTAAACCCTAATAGTTATTTTTTTGTATTTAATTTACGGACAATCATTTTAATGTAACACTATACATGAACACATACACAAACAATGCACGAACACTACACATGCACATACATGAACTCACATACACCTACACACGTACGTTGCACACAAACTACACATTGAATGTTGTAGTATGTTGAAATTACCTAAAATTCATAAATTACTTAAACTGAGCAACTCCATTTTGAAAATTTTTAGATCGTACGAAGCTGGCATAGTGGCACACAACACCAAACCTCTCACAGAGGCAAATACACTTAAGCTGCACAAGTCTCAATATTCTCTAAATTATATGTTTATTAAAGTTTTAATAAAAGTCTTTGAAATTAATTTATTGTTTAGAAGTCTTGACGAACTGGCTAAGAATGTACATAACATTGACATTTGGTGTGCACGTTCTTGAAGTTGCCGCCAGGTCACGTTCTTGAAGTGATGGCAGGGACTTTTTGACAAAGCACATGAGCTGGTAAGCCTTTGTGGTTTACATGTCATTCCCCTTATGCCACCACCATAGGTGAAGGCGGCTTACACTTTCGATAGTCTCGACGTGATTCTAGTGCTGTTGCGGTTTGAGAATCCACCGCTGCATTGCTTTTTTTAACTCACCTCATTGCTTTCGTAATATTTTTCAATGAATTGATTCCAATGTCTACTAAACTCAATTAATCATCCATAATGAACATGAGGATTCATTGTTTTGAAGATTTAAATTCAAAATCCCAGACTGATTCTTCTTCCAAGCACTAGGTGCCCCATCCTCGTCCAATAAAGATTAAAAAGAAGAGTGAACCAAGTTATTTTTTAAAATTTAAATTTACAAACTATCATTTTAATGAAATATACATGAACACATACACAGACGGTGCACAAACACTATAAACCTACATGCAAGAACACTCACATACACCTACACACGTAGGTTGCACACAAACTACAAATTCAATGTTGTAGGGTGTTAATATTACCTAAATTTCATAACTTACTTAAGTCGAGGAGCTCCCTTTGAAAATTTTTAGATCAGCCACATAACACATAAAAGTTTCTGAAAAATGTATTAGGCTCTTACATGCACAAAGTTGGCACCGTGGCACGCACACACCCAACCTCACACACGAAGGAATATAAACGTATGCCATATAAGTCTCGATGTTTTCTAAATTACATGTTCATAGATTTTTCATAAAAGTCTTTGTAATTCATTTATTGTTTAGAAGTCCTGACGATTTGGCTAAGAATGTACATAACATTGAGATTGAGTGTGTGCGTTCTTGAAGCCACTACGAGGTCACATTGTCGAAGTGGGGTCTTTTTTAGGAAGCACAAGAGATGGTACGCCTTTGTGGCGGAGAAGCCATTCTCCTAGTGCTTTGTCGTCGGTGAAGAAGGTTTAATATTTTGGCAGTCCCGACGTGACTTAGGTGCTGGAGCGGTTAGAGAATTCGCCGCTGCATTGTTATTTTCTGCTCACCTCGTTGCTTTCATAATATTTTTCAGTGAATTAATTCCAATGTCTACTGACCTAAATTCCTCCTCTATAAAGAGCATGATGACCCATTGTTTTGAAGATTTAAATCGAAAATCCCATATATATTTTTCTTCCAACCCTAGGTGCCTTATCCTCTTCCAGTGTAGATTAAAGAGAAGAGTGAACCCCAATAATTATTTTTTAAATTTAATTTATTGACTATCATTTTAATGTAATATACATGAACACATAAACGGAAGATGCACGAACACTACACATCCACATGCATGAACACTCTCATACACCTACACACGCATGTTGCACACAAACCTCACATGTAAATGCTAGAACACTCACATATATCCAATAACAGAGTTATGGTCAACAACTTCAGGTTTTATCATTTATTTCAAAATTAACGGACTTCTACCAAATTTCCTTGATATATTCTCATCCTAATATAGTGGTGGTCCATAGTTATTATGGTCTTTCAAAAATCACTAGAAGTTTTTTGTTTTGGCATATTTTAAACGAGAAAATAAAACACCCGAGAAAGTTTATGATGTGCCAGCAAAACAAAACTATGTTCGATTTGTGTTCTTTTTTTCCATTATTATCCTTGAATGGTTAGTGGAGTTTATTTTTTATTTTGCGTATTATCATTGTTTTCTGTCTTATGGAGGCAAGAAAGTGACAGAGGCGTTCTGGTTAATGGTGTTCATTTTTATTTGTATTTAATTTGCTGTCTATAGTTTTTATGTAACACTATACATGAACACATATGCGCACGATGCTTGAACACCTACATATACCTATACACGCACGTTGCACGCAAACAACACATGCAACAACTTGAACACTTACATCCAATAGCTAAGTTATTATCAACAACTTTTGTCTTGTGATTTTTCTCCGATATGAATAGTCTTCTACAAAATCCACTTACCAGATTCTCATCGAGGTATGTCGGTGTTATTTAGGTTTTATGGTCTTTTAAAATTCACAAGAATTTTTTTGTTCTAACATATTCAGAAAGGGAAAAATAGAACTTCCGATAAAGTTTTTGATGTGCTAGCAAAACTAAACTGCATCCCATATATGTTCATCATGTCAATCAGTATCCTTGAATGCTGAACAGTGTTCATTTCCTTTGCCTATTGTCCCGTCTTCTACCTTATAGAGGCAAAAGTGATAGAGGTATTCTGGTACTTTTGCTTACTACAAGAAGAGGAGGAGATTGATGCCCTACGTACTAGCAAAAGATGCATCTCAAAGGATACAAAAAAAATGTAATCTCTATCTTTATTAGAGGAGTGAATCCCAGTTTTAGGAGCCATCATAGAGTTTAATGCCGGCTTAGGTGCAATGGTAGTCACCCATGTTTAGCATCTCCAAATTAATGCAATGAATTTTTTTCCCATTACAACGTTATTAACGAATAAGTTTATATATTTTCTACACACCTCGTGGCTTTCATATAATTTTACAGAAGAACGTTTCGAATATCTACTAACCTACGTTCTCCCTCCATCATGAACACGAGGATTTTTTATTTTGAAGATTTAAATAAATAAGCCTATACTGCTTCTTTTTCCATGCACCAGATGTCTCATCCTCCTCTAGTGAAGATTAAAAAGAAGAGTAAACCCCAGTATTTAAATTTTTTGTAGTTAATTTACAGACTGTCATTTTAATGTAACACTATACATGAACACATACACAAACAATGCACGAAAATTACCCATGCACATACACAAACCCTCACATACACCTACACACGTACGTTGCACACAAACTACACATTAAATTTTGTAGTGTGGTAAATTAGCTAAAATTCTTAAATAAATAAACTGAGCAACTCCCTTTTGAAAAATTTTAGATCTGTCACATAACACATAAAAGTTTATGAAAGATGCATTAGGCGTGTACTTGCATGAAGTTGGCATCGCAGCACGCACACACTCAACCTCACACACGGAGGAAAATACGCTTAAGCCGCACAAGTCTCAATATTTTCAAAATTATATGTTTATAAATTTTTTAAATAAATGTATTTGCAAATAATTTATTTTTTTAGAATTCTTGACGATTTGGCTAAGAATGTACATAATATTGCGGTTGGGTGTATGCGTTCTTGAAGCTGCGACAGCTCACGTTCTCGAAGTGGCGATAGGGTTATTTTTCGAGAAAGCACAAAAGCTGGTTAGCTTCTGCGGTGGACATGTCCTTCTCCTGGTGCCATCGCCATCGCTATTGCGGTTTACACTTTTGGCAATCCCGACATGACTCAGGTGTTTGAGCGGTTTGAGAATCCACCGCCGCGTTACTATTTCTTACTCACCTCGTTGCTTTCGTTATATTTTTCAGTGAATTGATTCCAGTGTCTACTGAACAAAATTCTCCCTCTACAATGAACATCCAGCTTCATTGTTTGGAAGATTTAAATTCAAAAGCTTGAACTTATTCTTCTTCCAAGCACTAGGTGCCCCATCCTTCTCTAGTGAAGATTTTCAAAAAAGAGTAAGCCCTAGTAATAATTTTTTCAATTTTAATTAACAGAATATTATTTTAATGTAGTAAATATGAACACATACATGGACAATACACGGACACTACACACCTACATGCATGAACACTCACATACACATACACATATAGACTGCACACAAACTACACATTGAATGTTGCAGTGTGTTGATATTTCCTAAATTTCATAATTTACTTAAACTGAGCAACTCGCTTTTGAATATTTTTAGATTTGTCGCATAACACATAAAATATTTTTGAAAAATGCAATAGGCTCGTACTTGCACAAAGCTGGCAACGTACCACACACACACCAAACCTTACACACAGAGGAAAATACCTGTAAGCCACACAAGTCTCAATATTTTCTAACTTATAGAATTGTTAATTAATTTTTTTCAATTCATTTATTTTTTTGATGTCCTGACGATTAGGTTAAGAATGTACCTAACATTAGGGTTGGGTGTGTGTTCTCGAATCCACCGTGAGGTTACGCTCTCGAAGTAGGGGTGTCTTTTTCATAAAGCACACGAGTTGGTATGCCTTTGCGGCAGATAGGTCATTCTCCTGGTGCCATCGCTATCGGTGATGACGGTTTACACTTTTTGCAGTCTCGGTGTGACTTAGGTGCTAGAGCGGTATGAGAATTTGCTGCTGCATTGTTATTTTTACTCACCTCGTTGCTTTCATTATATTTTTGTGTTAATTGATTCCAATTTCACTACCACAGAGACCCCCATCTAGCACCATTTTTTTGTTCTAGCACTGGTTTTTTTACAAAAGACCGGTGCCTAAGTAATCGATGAAACGGTTTCACCGATTGGAAAAAATCCGGTGTTAAATCCCTACTTTTAGCACCATTTTTTTGTTAGCGTGCTAATATGTACCGTGATAGCATCGGTTTTTCAACCGGTGCTAATTTTAGCACCGGTTGAAGCACCGGTTTTTTAACCAGTGCTAAATTATTTACAATTTGTTAGGACATTAATTTCCTAATAAAATCAACTTCATAAAATTGATAATATACAAATAAAACCAAAAAAAGTTATGATATAAAATTAATAATCAATGGGACTAAATTTAACTATCCCAAACATAACTATCTACGGGACTAAACATAACTTTAGCTTGAACTAGCAATTGAATCATGTGGCATATACACATCAACTCACAAGGCTAAGCCACACAACTAATCTTGAATCTATGATCCTAAATGATCAGATCTACCGTTCCATATGCATCTACAAGACCATACAACTACAAACTTCAATTTAGTTTGCAAAAATGGTAGTGGGGAAAGGTAAATGTAACTAAATCGGTAAATCTTACCTTGGAAGGCTCATTGTATGTTCAGAAGCTAATGCCTGGAACATACTTAAGACAAATGGGAAATCCTCTGTACATTCAAACAGACAAAGGAATGAAAGATACACAAAAAGGAACTACGTAGTTTAGATCTAAATAAACATGGAGAAAAAAAGAGTAATCAAAACTCCCCTCAGCAAACACATCTATCTTATTATGTTTTACCTTACAATTTGAAAATAATGTCACAAGCAACCTATATAATATAAATAAGAAAATGTTTAGTTAATGCCTACTGACTAGCCTATGATTATGGAACAGTGTACCATGAGGCAACTTCAATTTATGGTGGTTAAGCTTGTTTACGAATATTAAACACTGCTGCATTCGATACAAAGAAGAAATGAAATAGACTAAAGCTTTGTCAAGTGCTTTGTGCTCATGTTGAAATAGACTAAAGCTTCATACAATGTACAAGTGCTTTGTCAGTTCATCTAAGCTTGTTGTTCAACAGTATATGAGTTTCCCCTATTTTACTTTATTTTCTGGATAAACAATTCTTGTCCCATTAAATGAGTAACAGGTTTTAGGAAGAAAGCACAGACACCCAAAAAAGAAAACACAAAAAAAACTCTAATGCAGCATTGGATACTGGGTAGGAACTAAAGGGGTCACATTCCGCTTCAACCATTTATGAGTAGCACATTATTAAGAAGAAATCAGATATTATTATTAAAACTAAGATTAAAATAATCAAGGGAAGTTTTTTAAGGAATGGATGGTAAACTCGGACAACCTGTCTTTCGTAATTAGCTTGAGCAGCACTTGACTTTTTACGTTCTTTCTCCAAATCATCCTTTAAAGATATAATTTGGGTGTGAAGAACGGCTATTTCAGACCTGTAAAAGAAAACAGGGTTTATGAAATCATGAAGAAAATTAACATAAAGAAATAAACTATTACAACAGGAAACTTCATCCTTTAACGGAGCAACTCTTTCTAAGACTGGTAATTTTAACAAAGATGAAGCCATGGCTTCCTCTTTGCCTGCAGTTGCAACTGCCACTTTGTTGCTTTTAATGTCAAGTTTTCTTTGAAGCTCATGAACAGTTTCTCTTAAAGAGACAACATCGGTCTCGAGTGACTTCTTAACAATATCATCTTACAGGAGAGACACAATACCCAAATGTTTAGCAAGAAAACTCAATGCGTTTAACAATAACAAAACAATGATGGTGTGATACCTTTGCCTTTGATTTCTCATATACAGTTTTAAGCTGTTTAAGGGCTTCTTCATTTGCTTGAGAAATACTTTTATACTGACATAATAAAAAGGAAAAATTAGCATATGCTTGATTCATGCTATAACGACAGGGTCATTCGGTATCTGAAGCATTTGATCTTTATTCATATGTGCCTCCTCCACCAACTTTGCAATTTGTTTGTTCTATTGAGCAACTACATAGTTCACAATGAAACTGAGAATTAACAGTACTATGAACTATTTAGCAGAAACATGATATGAATCACAAATATAAGCATAGGCTTAAATTCAAAGCTTCTCTGATGCGTAAAAAGTGACACACGTATCATGTATGGTATACTAGCACTATTGTTATAAGTTAGAAAGATTAAGCTTCTATATAGATGCTCCAAACCAATGCCGTAGTTGTTCAATCAAGTCTTTAGTTATATCTACCGTCCATTTTACTACCAAATACAGTTCTATGCATGAACAATCACAAGGGGGAAAAGGGGAAAGGTTGATTCAGGATCATTGACTTTACTAATGCCCTTATTGCCTTACTCAAGACTAAGAAGGGTTAAAAAATTTGAAGTGACATCCAATTTACAAATTAAATAGAATGCTAACCTTCCACCAGGTCTAATGTATGCATCCCATGCGCTTCGAACCTGCATACAAATGGCCAACGTCAGTGATCAACTGGAAAAATCTTAGCCATCTTGCTCTACCGAAGCTTTCTCGACTAGTGTTTAGAGATGATGTTAACTAGAACATTGAAATTTATTCAAGCTTTCTCAACACGTTTTTGCAACAAAAAGAATGCTTGAAGGAGTGCCCATATTGGAAATTTCTATTGATAGATATAACAATTGAATTGACATCCAGATGCAAATCAAGAATATGGAAGAAGTAAAAGTTACTTCAATGAGGGCACCCATATCAGGAAATTGACAACATGAGCACAAATAAATACTGCTTACATCAGATCCTAATATTTTCTTCTCCTTTTTTGCCTTGTGTTTTGATATTTGCTTCATTTCTTCCACCTGAATGCACAAACCAACCAATTAGCCAGAAGCTATATTCAGTTCCCAACTGTATGAGAAACAATTCCAAGTGACAAGGAATAAAATAAAAGTTACACCTCTTGGCATGGATAACTTAGAAGCTCATATAAGCTATACAAGAAACATTTGTGACTGGTTAAAAGCCAAGTCAATTCACCCTATGCTACATCAGTTTTCAAAGACTAGAAGATAGGTGCAATGGTACATTGAGTTCCATCTGATTGACAACACATAAGAACTAGCACACTGCTCCTTTAAATGTTCATATACATATCCTAAGGCACATTAAGGTTTCCTACCAGAAACAAGAAGTGGCAGGAATATCTTAATTACAAAACTAAGAAATTTCAATACTCCGAGATATTCACCTCGTTAATATTCTCAATCAAAACACAAAAAGGCACCAACGAAATCAGATTATTCGAAAAACCAAGCAAAGCATCCACAAGCAGAAAAAACAGCAAAGAATCCAGTGATCATTACGTTTCCTCGGGCAACTTCCTTGGCTAACTGTCTAGCCCTCCACTCATCAGCTTTTTTGTCATATTTCTCAAACTCCTCGAGCTTATGAATATACAAAAACAAAAAAATTCAATCGAAATCACAACCAACTCTAGAAACAACAACCAACTCAAGAAACAACAAGCATTGCAATCGAAAAGCAGCATATAAAAGACCTTCGCCTTCTTCTCAACAATCTGCTTCCTCCTCCTCTTCCTCCACAGTTTATTCCTCTTGTCCTTCTGCAACTTATCTCCCAATATCAACTATGTTTAACATCTCCAGGTCTTTCTCCCTGCAGATCGATCAAAATTAACCCTAGAATTTGAGAAATCTAATTTGATTGAAACATTTTACTGTTTTGAGCGGTTTCTTACAGTGCTTTAGCGAGGCTGAAGGTCTCATGCAAGTTTTTGAGGGTCTGTGACTGTTGCTGGTGTACCAGAAGGTGCTCGATGGAGGTGGCAGAATCGAAGCCTACGACGGCGGTGTGAACTTGCAGAACATGAAGGGATTCATCGGCGCAGAACTGGTGCTTCTTCAGCTTGTTTCAAGCCATTATTCATGCCTCCTCTGCCACCTCCTAGCTCTGCCCTAACTCCACCAGAAACCCACGTGACCAGTCACCAGAAAGAACCGTGCCCCTACCTCCGCTCTAGCTCTGCCACCTCCTAGCTCTACCCTAGCTCCGCCAAAAACCCACACCACCAGCCACCACAAAGAATCTTGCGCCACCGCTTCCCTAGCTCCACCACCCCCTACCTTTGCCCTAGATCCGCCACCCCCTACATTTGCCCTAGCTCCGCCAGAAACTGTATCCACCGCTGCACTGCGCTGCTTTGCCGCTGCTGCTCCACAACTGTCCAATCAAACAATCGACGTGCCGCCGCTAACTCATTTGTAATCGAACCACCGAGCCCACACCAATCGAACCACTGTCGATCGTCGATTAGTCGAGCAGCGGCAAGGACAACGAGAAGGATGAATTTTGGGAAGAAAGAAAGAAAATGAATAAATGAGGGATGGGTTTCCTTTTTGATATTTTATCACAGGGGTATAATAGTTATTTCACTTATTTCCAGCCATTTTTTAATTTGTATTTATATATACTAATTTACATAAATTTTGACCATGAATTAGTTAAAGTCAACTTAGTTATTAGTGTTTATATATTGAAAGTCGAGTAAAGTTTGACCGTTGATTAGTTAAAGTCAACTTACTCACTGGTGTTTCTATACAGAGAGAGAGTCAAGTAAAGTTTAACTGTTGATTAGTTAAAGTCAACTTAGTCACTAGTATTTATATATAGAAAGTCAAGTAAGGTTTGGCAGTTGATTAGACAAAGTCAAACATTTTTATTAGTATTTATTATTAGATACTAATTCAAATAAAGTTTGACAGTTAATTAGTTAAAGTCAACTTTTTTATTAGTGTTATTTATTGAAATTCATGTAAAGCTTGACCGTTAATTAGACAAAGTCAACCTAGTTGTTAGTGTTTATATATTTAAAGTCGAGTAAAATTTGGCCGTTGATTAGTTAAAGTCAGCTTAGTCACTAGTCGAAGGTAATGGTAAATAAAAAGAAACCGTGAGAGTCTACGGGAGTGGGAACATTGTCCCACTCCCATGATACAATGAAACCTTCTAAACTACCCCTGATCTAGATGGTACAATCAGGTGGCCCAAAAAATGCAGTGGGAATGTACGGGAGTGGGGACATTAGCCCACTCCCTTTATACATGTTACCTAAAATACTACCCCTGATCTAAATGTTACAACCAGGTGACCAAAAGAAGATAGTCCCATCGTGATGACTGGGGCCTGTGGAAACCATCCATGGAAAAATATTACAACCCGTCGTGGTGACCGGGGCCTATATAAGCCATCCCTGAAAAACAGAGGGGCAGGAGAACAAACTCACTAGCCTCCTCGCTCCATGTTACCTCCATGCTACTGGTGGTGTGAACCGGCTCTTACGCTGTGGTTTCCTCCCCACGGGTTTCTTCAACTCCGAGAGTGGTCTCGGTCTTCCAATAAATGAAGTAGTATGACATGTCCTCCTAAAAGGGCTTTCACACTGCTTCTACCATGTACACCTCTAAGATGAAGATAAAGAGGTGTTATTGGCCTTTGATAACGGTCTCTGGATGAGGGCAGATGCTTTCTCTTTGGGGTTGGGGGCAAATTGACCATAGTCCGTTGTGCTCCCAAGTGTTCCCCGCGGATAGACCTCCTAGGCTTAAGAGACCGGGCATGACTTCTACCACGCACGCCCCACGTAACAGTTTTGTAACTGTTCTTTCCATTTTAGGAAAATGGACAGCCTGATGCCATTTTACACTTTTCAGTGCAGCGCAGGCAAATAGCGCAACCGTTAATTCCAAGTGATACCTAGCAAGGGGTTAATTAATTTGCATATGCAGAATTAATTTACCCCATACCCGACCTACATGGCCATGCTACTACCATGGGAAATCCTTTCAGCCATATGGAGAAAAACTGCTGTGATTTATTTTTTTTTTTTGCGGACCCCTTCGAGGGTAATACCCCTTCGAGTGTAGAGCCCCTTCGAGGGCAGAGCCTCTTCGAGGGTATGACCCCTTCGAGAGCAGAGCCTCTTCGAGGGTATGACCCCTTCGAGGGTGATACCCCTTCGAGGGTATGACCCCTTCGAGGGCAGAGCCCCTTCGAGGGTATGACCCCTTCGAGTGCAGAGCCCCTTAGAGGGTATTACACCTTCGAGGGCAGTGCCCCTTCGAGGGTATAGCCCCTTCGATACCTCCAGCACTCGAATGCCCCCCTGGAGCACTCGAACACCTCCAGCACTCGAAAGCCTTCCTCGAGCACTCAAACACCTCCATCACTCGAATGCCTCCCTTGAATACTTGAATACCTTGGACAGTCGAATGCCCCTCGAACCACCATTCTAACCACCTACCCTCTAGGCCCTCAAAATACCGTTCGAGAGTCATTCTGGCCTTTCCTCTAACCATCCCTAAACCCTCGAACCATCCTTCAGCCGTCGACCATCCCTCAACCCTCAAACAACCCGTCAACCCTCGAACCACCTGCCTCTCCAACCACCCTTTGACTCTCGAACTATCCTTCAGCCCTCGAACCATCCCTCAGCTCTCAAACCAATCCTCAACTCTTGAACCACCTACCCCTCCCCAACCACCCTTCAACCCTCAAGACTTCCAGCTGTTAGCTGACTTGTCAGATTGCGTATTTCCGGCGTTGTTGAGTCACCGGAGTCTCGAGCACTCGAACACTTCCAGCTCTCGAATGCCCCTGTCCATCTATCCTCGAACCAGCCTTCAGCACTAGAATGCCCTTTCAATCACTCGAACTCCCACTTTCCTCGAATGCCCCTTTCAGTGCTCAAGGACAAACTCGAGAGCAAATGAAGCAAATTCCTCGAACTGTCCCTCGAGGGCAAACATACCACCCCTCGAATAGCCCCAGCACACAAACACTCCAACACTCGAATGCCCCCTTGGAGCACTTGAACACTTCCAGCTCTCGAATGCCCCCGTTAAGCACTTGAATGCGTTCAGCACTCGGAAGCCATCAGCACTCGAATACCTCAGTCCGTCTATCCTCGAACCCCAAACCCTCAAAGTATTCTTCGACCCTCAAAGCATCCTTCAACCCTCAAACCATCCTACCCCTAGAACCATCCTAACCGTCGAACCACCCACCCCCGAGCGACTTCTTTTTTTTTGACTGGTCTGGCGTTCCAAATGAAGTTGTAAAGGCCGGTTCTACCATATATACACCCATATTTAATATGGTGCTGTGGCCTTTAAAAAACATTCTCCGGGCAGTCTAGGGGCCAAACGTATGACCCTTTACCCCGCCATGTAGATGCTTGCATCTGTTCTTACCTGCAAAGAAATGTTTACCTCCCGGGTGTGGTTCTGATGCCCTCCATGTAGATGTTGTGCCGACTGTTAGGGAAGGATCCCTGTCTAGAACAGCAGTTCGTGCGGAAATAATCTGTTGAGGATGAGGTAGCAGTCCTTTTGGATAAGCTTGAAAGCCCTAGCCGAATTTGGGCGAAGTCCTTTTTTGAGAACTCTGTTCCTTTCACTCCATATGTAGTACACTGTGGTTGTCAGTGCCAGTGGACCCATCTTTCTTTTTAATTTTGATCCTCTTACAGTCTTCTGATCCATTTGTCCGAGGCTGCAATGGAAGTAGTGGCTCATCTCAATCCAATCCAGTTTCGCACTCTTTCCCATACTGGTTTGACGAAATCACATTGGAAAAATAATTGATTGTGTGTCTCTACATCGGAGCAACATAGGCAGCAGATATGGTCTGTGGGTTCATCATCTCCTCCGTGGTACCTGTCATTGGTTTGAAGACGACCAAGCGAGGCAAGCCATGTAATGAAGGAGAACCGGGGGGGGTATCGATCCACGCCAAATTGATTTGAAGAATCTTGGCCTTAGGAGGGTGGGTATATCATACAAGTGAGGATAAGTAAACCTGTGGAAATGATCATGCACCATCACCATGAATTTACCAGATCCTGACCAAACCGCCAACAAGTCGATGAGTGTTTCACTTGAGCCACCACACATGATTACTAGGTTGTCCCGGAGTTCACACAGATTCGTGAAGTAGAGTGAAAATGTCTCTGAGATTCTGCCACAGGGAGCCCTTGGGTGTACACTCCATATATTGCTCGTGCTCAGGAACTGTGAATGGACCCATTTGATCCAGAGTGATTCCTTTTGTGAGTGTATATCCCATAGCTGCTGTGCGAGGATGACCATATTCCATATCTTGAAGTCACGAATTCCCAGACCCCCATTACTCCTCGGAGTACAAAGCCTTTTCCAGGAAACCTTTTTCTGTTTCTTGTCTCCCCACAAGAAATGTTTGCATTTTTGTTCTAGTGAATCCATGACATTACCCTAGATGATGAAGTGCTGTATCCAGAATCCAACAATTCCCTGGACCACGGATTTTATGAGTTCCAGTTTCCCCGCATAAGATAATGTATGACCTTTGAATCTTGCAATTTCCTTGTCAACGCTGTCGAGAAGCGTATAAAAATAAGAGACCTTCAGTTTACTGGAATCCAACGAGATGCCCAAGTACCTGACTGGAAAGGTAGCCCACGGGATACCTGTGAAGCTTAAGTCCACCTTTATACCCACTCCGAAGAATTACGACTTTGCGGCGTTGATGGCTAGGCATGAGGTCTGTTGGAAATCATTTAGAACACACATGATGGTATGAACAGAATTCTGGTCTGCCTTCGAAAAAAGCATCAAGTCATCCGCAAAAGCCAGATGGGTGATTTTTAGGTGTTCACATCTCGGGTGATAGGAGAACGGAGTGGTTTCTGCCTTGTTTTTCAGTAGCCTGGAAAGGTATTCCTTACAAATGACAAATAGTAGGGGAGATAGGGGGTCACCTTGTCGAAGTCCCCTTTTGGCTTTGAAGAAGTCACATAATTTTCCATTTATCAAAATGGAGAAAGTTGATGTTGTTACGCATTCCATAATTCTATCAACCCATGCTTGCGGGAAGCCTAGGCCATTTAGTACCTCCTGTATGAAATCCTAGGAAACCATGTGGAATGCCTTTGCGAGGTCTACCATAATCATACAGCAGGGAGAGGATCATGTGAGTCTGTAGCCCCACACCAGCTCTTGGGCCATCATGACATTATCAGAAAGTTTCCATCCCTTTACAAACGCTGCTTGGCAGGGGTCGATGAGGCCGGGGAGGAGAGGATCGATTCTGTTGGCAATGACTTTGGAGATAACCTTGTAAATGATATTGCAACAGGAGATGGGTCTAAAGTCAGCCACCCTTAAGTTGTCTTCTTTCTTGGGTATAAGTGCAACAGCGGTATGATTTAGCCTTTTCAATAGTTCACCGGTGCGGAAGAATTCCAAGACCAATTCTGTGACATCCTGGCCCACAATCTCCCATTGACTCTTGAAAAAAGCTGCAGTGAAGCCATCAGGGCCCGGTGCTTTGTCATCGGACATGAAGAAGAGGGCAGACTTTATTTCATATCTTTCGATATCTTGGCTCAGTGTTGCTCTCTCCATATCGGTAAGCAAGGGGCCTGAACAGATTATATCTGGGTTGATTGGTGTACATGGAACATCTGTACTGAATAAGCCCTTGTAAAACTCTGCAAGTAATGCCCCTTTTTTTCTCGCTGGATGTGACTATCATTTCATCAGCGTCCAGGATTGCTGGGACTCCGCCCCTTTCCTGTTGGCCACCAAGCCGTGGAAAAAAATGTACCTTTATCCGCCAAAGTGACAAAGTTTATTCTTCCCTTTTGGGATAGGAATTTCGACTCCGCCGTGTAGAAGAGCAAAGCAGTTTGCTTGAGAACAGTCAGTTGGTGTACTAGTTCATGTGATGCATTCTCCGGCGTTAAACTTTTCAAAGCATTCGCGTACTCCATATCTGCTCTTTTTGCCTTTTCGGAAATGTGGTGGAAGTCAATTTTCCCCAGATACTTAAGGGGTTTCTTCAATCTTTGTAGCTTGCGGCATAAAACATACTGTCTGACCCATTGTATCGTTGGTGACCAGTGATCATACACTACCTGTTTGCACCTCGGATGCGCGTTCCACATATTTTGATACCTGAAGGGTCTATTTAGCTGCTCTATATCTTGCGCTAAAGCTATTACAAAAGGTAGGTGATTCGAGAGGGCGGATCCAGGAAGAAAGGTAGTATGGCAGGAGTCTTTGTCCCATTTGTGATTCAGGAGGACGCGGTCCAGTTTGCGCCTAATTGTGAAATCCGCATTGTGCCATGTTAAGTGATCCTCGATTGCTGGAGCGTCCCTCAGACCACAGGCAGTATATGCTTCTTGAAATTCTCTCATTTGGTAGACCCCGGGGGATGTGCTACCCATATGATCATTGACACTGAGGATGGAGTTGAAATTGCCAAGAACCATCCATGGTGAGTCAAGGTTTGCACCATATCGCTTCAACTCTGCCCAAAGGGAAAGTCTGTGTAATCTTCCCTCACTGTTTCCATACGTATAAGTGCAAAGAAATTGCACATTCAATGATAGTTTTCATACTCTAAGGTGGATCAGCTGTGCCATTTTACCCGTTATCTCAACAAAAAACTTTTTGGGGTCCCAAACAATAAGAATTCTAGAGTTGGGTGCCAATTCAAAATTGTGGGTGTATCTCCATCCTTTGAGACTCCTCATAAAGGTGTTTAGTGTTCGTTCACTTGCCTTTGTTTCTAGAATACCTAACAGACCGACATTGTTTTCAGAGATGATATTCTTCGCCCATCTCCTTTTTTCTGGGGCGCCAAGGCCCCGTATATTGAGGCAAGCCGCATTCATTGGGGACCGAAGGTCCCTTTAGGCCTCGGACCGCCGCCTTTACTACTATCAGTTGAAGAGAAGCTCTTTGCTGCTTCAGCCACTCTTTGGTAAGTCTTCGTCAATGGGTTGAGCAACATGTAAGAATATCTAGTTCTGCCGCTACTCTTGAACAACTGTTTCTCAACCATGGTTTTTCCTTTTGGCACAGGAGGTCTTCCTGCCCGAGGGGGATTGCTCTGTCTCGCCTCCGGATGGAGCATACTGTCCAGTATATTTCCTGCACCATTCATCAGTCTGTCTGTATCACTGAAAACTAGTGGTCCAACCGAGCCGGCATCACCCCTGAAAATACTCTTGGTATAGACCTGAGAGCCTGGTGGTGTAGGATCCCCTGTTACCCTGTCCCAGGCCATCTCCATGACCACCTATGTATCGTCACACTTCTCCTTTTCCGAGTTTAGTTCTTGACCCGTGGTGCTCGATCCTAAATTTTCTGATTTTGAACCCAAAACTGTGTCTCCATAGGTACGGGAGAGCACCCCGTTTGGGTTTTTTTCTTCATTTACCCGTGTGGGCTGAACACCTTTGTCGAAGTTTTCATGTCAATTTCTTTTAGCCATGCGCTCCTGAAAAACCCTATCCCTGGTCCGAAAGAATTCTTCGTAAACTTCAAAGAGATGTGTATTTTCTCCGCAGTTAGGGCACCACAGTTTGCAGTAGTCGTAAAGTATCCGTTGCGAGTGGCTAGCTCCACCAGGCATGCGGAATTTAACTATTTCTTTGAGCTGTTTAGAGGTGTCGATGAGGACCAGAACCCTAGCATAGTAGCCCACGAGGTCTCGAGTTCCATTATCCATGAGAATGGGATCTCCTAAAGTGGAAGCTATCTTCTCGAGGGCTTTTTTGTGCCAGCAAGACTTGGGTAGGTGGTTCATGCGAATCCAGATCGGTTTCTTGGCCATGGTGCACATACCGTACTTCCCAGACTCAGGTAGAGGAACAATGAATAACTTTTTGCCGTGGAGGAAATGATCCGGACCTTGTAGCACTTTGTCCCTGTCCTCCGCTGTTTTGAATCCGAATTTTAGATACCCATTTGTCATTGTCTAAACCCATCACTGGACACCCCACTTTGCCATGAGCAATTTCCGGACAGCATGTGTACCTGGGAAGGAACTTGGGAAGATGCCTAGAAAACCGTAGAACACCCGGACTTGCTCCTTGATGACTTTTTCCTCTGAGAGGACAAAATCCACATCCTGGTCTGCAGTAATGTCTACTTTGTCCAAGGCGATTTCAGCATCGTCCCAAGCCCTTTTTCTCTCTAATAGTGGATCATGCCATTCTCTGGACTTAAAAGTCGTGTCAGCCTGTTCAGCCAGGCCCGGATGGTTTACAAATTTGGTGGTAGGGGGTGATGGAAGAATTTGGTCCATACTTTCCTGGTCTCAGTGACAGTAAGAGAAGACAAGAGGGGGTTAGGCAAACAATCCGACTAACGTATCAGATGCACAAGAGAGACTAACTTATCTCCCACAAAATAATCTACTCTGAAAAGACAATACAGAAAGTCCTAATACCTATCCCAGCAACAGGGGATAAGTATATGTGTAGATGAAAATGGTACACAATCCAAGTAGTACTCAAACAGATACACAAACAAAGACACAAATGGGCATAGCACAGAGTGTACAAAACCACTATGAAACCGGATAATAATAAGAGCAGCAGAACTTTACCGAAGTCAAACAACACAAAATAGGGCAAGCGGACACAGAGACTCTCAGATAGTACAGAGAAAAAGCTTCAAGAATCGAATGTTTCACACGATATGTACGTGGAACTAAATTCAAAACCAAAGTGACTCAGTAGAACTTGTTGGCTGGCTTTGAATCTACGAGTCCGAGCTTTCCGAACTGTCATTTTCAGAAACCCTCGCAGTGGCGGCGGAAGACATCGGAAAACCCCAACCTGGAGATGATTATGATCGGAATCCCAAGGCAAATCTGGATAATCTTGTTACAGGCCTAGATTTACGGACTGGTCGAACAAAAATGCTGGTGAGCGTCGTTTACCTCACACAAATAAAACCTGCAATACTCCAATAATAATGAAACTAGTACAGGGTAAGCAGGGTCGATCCACAGGGAACAATTTGATTCTATTGATTGACCTAAAGATTTAATTGGTTTAGCAACCACGCCTAAACTTGAGATTTGTTTAACTAAAAACTACTAAACAAAAGAGACTAAAAACACAAAGACATAAACACACATAACTCATAAACACTGAAAGCACTAAATTAAAGTGGAAGGAATCTAGAATAAGAGGAAGGAAGTTGGCTTAGATTAACTCGTTGATTCTTCAGTTGATCCTCGGCTACAAATTAGTTATCCCCGCAAATCAATTAGTTATATAAGAGCAAGTATTTGCTGAACTCCTAAAATCCTCTCTTATTACCCACTAGCAAGCAAGTATTTGCTAAACTTACTAGATTGTTAAATTAATACAAAGAGGACCTAATTTAGGTAGACATCCAAGTATTTGCTAAAGACAGCTACCTACCCGGTTGATTATTTTCCTGCTATTACAGTCTGTATCAGTTATCTGTTTTTTACAAGAAAGTGCTACTTTAATTAGCTCTAGCTTAGCATGAATTGAGGTGATCAAACTCAACCCACAAAGCCTAAGTTTATACAATAATCAACCAAGAACTTGCAAGAACACTTTTAAGCATATCAATCCTCACAACTTTATGAATCAACCTTGAATCAATCCAAGCCAACTAAGAAATTTAGCTACTCATATTATGAACAAAGAAAACAAGATAAAGAAATGATTTCATTAACTAAGAGAAGTAAAGGAATTTACAAAGAAGAAAAGACAAGAAAAAAAATCAAACCTACTTAAGAGTCCAAACCCTTCTCTCGGCCAAGCTTCCCAAGAAGAAGAAGCATCCGAAAAATATCTCCAAAAGTTGTCCCCAAAAGTTCTCTTCATCACTTTGGCTCTTGGTATTTATATAGAGCTCAAAATGAGTAAAATAATATAAAATCTACCAACCAAAATATCTTACTAATCCATCTTGGACTAGGAAGAGTATTTATTACAAACTAACTAGTGGGCTTAAGCATATGAATTTAGCCCAACTTCTTGCTTCCATTTTGCTTGCTACCTTTTTCTCTTCAATCTTGCACCTTTGCACTTCAATCTTGATGCTAAATTATGCTTCTTCCGTCCTCTGTTTCTTCTCCATGTTAACTGCATAATTTGGCCATAAAAACTCCATTATACACTTCAAACATCAACACTTTAATTAAATTCCCCAATGAAAGAACAACATATAATTATCCTATCAAATCCTCACACTTGAGTCATACTTGTCCTCAAGTATGTTAATAAAGCATGTTGTTCAGTCACAATTCCCAATCTCCTAATACACTCTAAAAGCAAACCGAAACATACTTTAAAACAGAAAAAACAGAAAACAAACAAAAAACAAACCCAAACAGAAAACAGAAAACAGAAAAGAGAAAAGATTATATACAAAACCTTGGTCAAATATTCAGCACTTCAAATTTCCTTTCATTGGCTCATCAACAAAGTTCACTATGCATGATATCAAGTCTCCTTTCATAAACAGAATTGGTATCATCCCCCTTTAAACTATCAAATCAATCCCCCTTACATCAGTCAAACTTGTTTTCAACCCGATCAAAATAGACAAGATGAACTTCCTCACGGTTGTCACTCAATCCACTCAAAAGTAAGGGTTATTTCACTCAATATATACCGTGGCAGCATTAATCAAAACATGAAGATCAAAAAGGACTTTTATTTAGGTTGTAATGGGGTTAAGGGTGTATGAACATGGTAAGATCCTACGGGCTCTAAGTTCATTCAAAACATCTTATGCATACTCCATCACATATTTACCATCCATCTCAACTAGGCAATTCCCATATCACATCTGAGTGCTCTGTTTTTCTTTTTCTTTTTGTATTTTTTTTTCTTTTTTTTTCTCTTCTTTTTTTTTCTCTTTTTTTTTTTTTTTTCAACAGCACTGTTTTCACAATTAATCCCAGGGAAACACAACATAATTACAGAACAACAATTCAGATCCATACCCCTACTTGTGGAATGCCTTATATGCAATATTACACCATGGATGAATTCAATACATAAGCCTTCAAGAGTATGCACATTAGGGTCAAGAAAAGGATATCAACAAGGCTCGGACTATACAATCTTTTTTATTTACAGGGTTAAAGCAAAGACAAAGTTAGGCTCAAAGGGGTTCACTAAGGGATATAAAGGATGGCTATATATACGATGTGGGGTTAGTCCTAATTTGCCTTTTATCACCTCATCATGCATTAACCTAGCTGCCACAACTCTCAAAAACAAGTTGGATGTAGAGAGTGCTCTACTTTAGGCTCAATCCTTACTATCTGCTAGGCTTTGTTCAAACTCATCTTATTTATCTCAAGTTCATTCAAGTGCAACTGATTTCAGGGGTCAATCATCTCAAATTCTCAAGGGGATATCAAGCAATAATATTTACTACTCAAATTCTCTCAACATGCACAGTTATTCCATTTCAAAGCCAATTCCAGTACTCCTATCATGCTGAATTGTTGACCAACAAACACACATAAAACACACATAAACATTCAAATAAGTAACAGACACCTAGACCACTAAACCACCCTCCTCACACTTAAATCTTGCTGGTCCTCAAGCAAGTCAAGCGGAACAGAGAAAAAACCAACTAACAACTAGGAATAAAATAAAACAAACATAAATATAGAGAAGGGAATTAGGGAACTTAAGTTTTGTGGTGGATGCTGTTGTGAATTGCTAGCAAACCAAGCAGTGCAGAGGTGACTGAAGGCAGACTGAATATGTCCATTTTGAGCAGCTAAAGCGTCCAGTTTCATGTGCAAAAATTGCACATCTGCCCGAAGTGACTGTACTTCATCAAAGAGAGTTCTATTGCCTTAATCCTTCATCTTCTTTTCTTCCTTTCTTCCTAAAGAAGAATTGTGCACACCCCTGCACAATAAAATGGAAAGCATCAAAAATTAGTATTAATTATATTTCACATAAAATAAAACCAAACAGAAGTTTAACTTTATAAAAGTAAATTACCAAAAACTAAAATTCTAATAAAAGAAAGAACATGAAATTAAAAATTGGGTTGCCTCCCAATAAGCGCCCGCGTTTACAGTCCGTGGCTAGACTTTGTCATACGGTCAAGTACTGGAGGTATGGCATAGTGAAATTTCTTCCACTACTACCACTTGAGATGCATCGTGAAATGGCTTGAGACGATGACCGTTAACCAGAAAAGACTTCTCTGTATGCATGCTTTTAATTTCAACAGCTCCATTTGCCCAAACAGAGACCACTTCAAAGGGACCAGCCCATTTGGATTTTAGTTTCCCGGGCATCAACCGAAGCCTAGACTGAAAGAGTAGTACTTTCTGGCCAATCTTGAACTCCTTGGACCTCAAATTCTTGTCATGCCACATTTTAGCGCGCTCTTTGTACCACATAGCTTGATCAAAAGATTCCAAACGGAGTTCCTCCAACTCTTGAAGTTGAAACTTCCTTTCCTCCTCACACTTGAGAGGTTGCATATTCATCTCCTTCACAGCCCAATAAGCCTTATGCTCAATTTCCACTGGCAAATGGCACATTTTCCCAAAAACAAGCCTATAAGGGGACATTCCAATAGGAGTTTTGAAAGCGGTTCGATAAGCCCAAAGAGCATCATCTAATCTTTTACTCCAATCCTTCCGAGATGGATTCACTGTCCTTTCTAGAACTTGCTTTATTTCTCTATTTGATACCTCCGCTTGGCCATTGGACTGAGGATGATAAGTAGTAGCCAATCTATGATGCACTCCATATTTCTTCAGAAGGGCTGCAATGGTGCGGTTTTTGAAATGAGTTCCTTGGTCACTAATGATTGCTCGCGGCACTCCAAACCTGCTGAAAATATGTGATTTCAAGAATCCTGAAACAACTTGAGAATCATCAGTGCGGGTGGCTTTCGCTTCCACCCATTTTGAGACATAATCAACCGCAAGTAATATGTAAAGATTACCATATGAACTAGGAAAAGGTCCCATGAAATCTATACCCCACACATCAAATATCTCACAAACAATAATGGGAGTTTGAGGCATTTCATCACGTTTAGAAATATTTCCTGTCATTTGGCATCTAGCACAACTCTTACAAAACATGTAAGCATCTTTATGAATAGTCAGCCAATAAAATCCACTATCAAGAACCTTTCGAGCTGTACGTTTAGGACCAAAATGACCTCCACAAGCAAAAGAGTGACAATGCAAAAGAATTGTACCTTGTTCTTCATCAGGAACGCATCGCCTAATGATTTGGTCCGAGCCGATTTTCCACAGATATGGCTCATCCCAAATATAATGCTTACACTCACTCTTGAGCTTCATTCTCTGGGCAGTGCTGAAGGTTTCTGGACTTTCCCCAGTGGTGATGAAATTAACAATATCTGCATACCATGGATCATGAGCAGATTTCCCATGCAATGCTGCTGTAAGAGGGCTCTGTTTGGCCAATTCGAGGCCTGTGGCAGCATATAAATGTTCTTCGGGAAAAAATTCTTGAATGGGGATTGCATCCTCAGGTTTTACCAACCGACTCAGGTGGTCAGCAACATGATTTTCAGCACCCTTCTTGTCTTTTATCTCCCAATCAAATTCTTGTAACAACAAAATCCACCTAATCAACCTCGGCTTGGATTCCTTCTTTGTAAACAAATACTTCAACGCCGAATGATCGGTGTAGACAATGATCTTTGATCCCAGTAAATAAGACCTGAATTTATCAAGAGCAAACACCACTGCCAACAGCTCCTTTTCAGTAGTGGTGTAATTGCATTGAGCCGGATTCAAAGTCTTAGAAGCATAATAAATCACATGGCTTTCCTTCCCTAGCTTTTGTCCCAAAACAGCCCCTACCGCATAATCACTTGCATCACACATCAATTCAAAGGGCATGTCCCAATTTGGTGGTTGCATTATCGGGGCAGAGATGAGTTTCTCTTTAAGCACATCAAAGGAAAGCTTGCGCTCTTCATTCATTTCAAAAGGAACATCATCTTGAAGAAGTTTGGTTAATGGTTGCGCTATCTTGGCAAAATCCTTGATGAACCTTCTATAAAATCCAGCATGCCCCAAGAATCCACGAATCTCCCGGACATTGGTAGGATAAGGTAGTTGTTCTATGGTCTCCACCTTAGCCTTGTCAACTTGAATTCCTTTTTCGGAAATTACATGCCCCAAAACTATGCCTTCATCCACCATGAAATGACATTTTTCATAGTTCAAGACTAGATTTCTTTTCACACATCGAATCAATACTTGCTCCAAGTTACTCAAGCACATCTCAAAAGAATTCCCATACACTGAAAAATCATCCATGAATACCTCAATGCTTGATTCAATCAAATCCGAGAAAATACTCATCATGCATCTTTGAAAAGTGCCCGGAGCATTACACAATCCAAATGGCATTCTCCTATAAGCATAGGTGCCAAAAGGACATGTAAAAGTAGTTTTTTCCTGATCCTCGGGGTTCACACATATCTGGAAATATCCACTATATCCATCCAAGAAACAAAAGAATTTATTCCCCGCTAATCTCTCCAACATTTGATCGATGAAAGGAAGTGGAAAATGATCTTTCCGAGTTGCCGCATTAAGCTTCCTATAATCGATACACATCCTCCATCCGGTGACTAGCCGAGTAGGAACCAACTCATTCTTTTCATTCTGCACCACCTGAATACCGGACTTCTTGGGTACCACATGGACCGGACTAACCCAATTGCTATCCGAAATAGGGTAAATAATTCCCAAGGATAAAAGTTTAAGGATTTCCTTGAGAACTACCTCCCTCATGTTAGGATTGAGCTTCCTTTGAGGATCTCGAACAGGTTTTGCATCCCGCTCCAATAAAATATGATGTGTGCAAATGTCAGGGCTAATTCCCGTGATATCCGCCAAAGTCCAACCAATTGCTTTCTTGTACTTCGTCAACAAGGCAATCAATTTTTCTTCTTGAGACTCCTCCAACTTGGTACTCACAATAACTGGCAAAGTTTCAGATTCCCCAAGGTACACATATTTCAGGTTTGGTGGCAGTGCCTTAAGCTCCAAAACTGGTGGTGAAATTTCAGAAGGCAGTGGTCTGTCGGCAAGGCTCTGTTTGGGCAAATCGAGAGTGGTTCCAGTGCTCAAAACTTCTTCTTGAGAATATAAAGAACACAGCAGCTCACAAATCTCCTTATCACTCTTTCCTTGCACCATCAGCTCTGTAGCACCTGTAGATGATGGAATCTCCATTCTTTCCTGCAAGAACTCAGCCTCAAGAAAATCTTGGACTAAAGGGTCAATTACATCGATGGCATATATATTTTCAGCATCAAGTGGTTTTTTCATCGCATCTTCAATGCTGAAAATATATTTGTCACCATAGTAATCAAGACAAATTGTTCCATCTCCCACATTAATAACAGTATTTGCCGTCCTTAAGAAAGGCCGACCTAACAAAACTCCAGAATTATTCTCACCATTATCATGATTCATTTTCACCACATAAAAATCAGCGGGATACACAAATTCATTGACCTTGACAAGAACATTTTCTAAAAGACCTTCGGGGTATACACAAGATCGGTCCGCTAATTGAATCACAACCCTAGTATCTACCAATTCAGCTCCAATCAATTTCTTATAAACAGATAAGGGCATAACATTAATTGAAGCTCCCAAATCACACATAGCAGACTCAATTTTTACCTCTCCTATATGACATGGTAAAGAAAACATACCCGGGTCCTTACATTTTTGAGGTAATTCTCTTTTTAGCACTGCCGAAACCGACTCACTCATTATCACCTTGCTTGAGTTCTGTGGTTTCCTTGCCACAAAATCCTTCAAAAACTTGCTCACTGGTGGTAGTCTCATTGCCTGCAACAAAGGAATGTTAATATCCATTTTTCCAAAAATAGACAAGAAATCAATGGTTTCTTCTTTTTTCTTTGCTAATCTACGAGGAAAGGGAGGAAGAATTTTCACTGGAGGATCATTCAGAACCTTCCTCGGAGTTTCCTCCTTGGTTAATTCAAAATTACCCCCTACCAGATTTTCAGCTTCTGTCACCAGCCTCTGTTTGGGCAAATCAGGGTTTGCTCCAGATTGCTGAGGATGATCCTTATTGGTCTCGCTTGCAAATTTTTTTGGTGGTGACTCAACTTCTTTTCCACTTCTGAGAGTGATCTGTTTTGCTGTCTCCCTCGGATTCATTTGTACTTGAGAAGGAAGTCCAGGTTGTTGCATTCGAAGCTCATTCAAAGAATTTGTCAATTGAGAAATTTGACGGGTATGCTCGTCCAATGTAGCCTCGGCTTTCTTAGAACTCTCTTTCTGATCTTGAAGCATATTCATCATCAAATCTAGCTTCTCATCCATTGACTTCACTTGAGGAGGTGGCTGATTTTGAGGATAAGCTTGAGGAATTCTTTGATTCGGTAGAACATAGGCTTGTTGAGGTGGGTTTCCTTGATCTCTCCATCTGAAATTTGGATGATCTCTCCAACCAGGATTGTAAGTAGCTGAATAAGGATCTCTCCTAGGCTGCCTCTCATTCCAATTCCCCATAGTATTCGCTTGAACAAGTGGCTCTTCCAATGCAAAATTACATTGCAAAGTGGTATGGCTATATGTTCCACACGTATCACATGGACGATCATAAGGGCTAGAAGAAGAGCTTGTATTTGGAGTAGCAACTTTATCAACCACTTTTGAAAGAATTTTCTCCAATTTATCCATCCTTTCATTGAATTTATCCTCACCCGAAGAGCTTGTATCCACCACTTTCTTTAAAATCCTCACATCACCTCTGTCATATTCCTTCTTGGAATCAATCAATTTCTTGACAATTTCCCTAGCTTCATTCACTCGAAGATGGGAAAATCCCCCATTGCTTGCTGAATTCATAAGGTCTTTGTTCACCGAAGTCAGCCCTTGGTAGAAATATTGCAACAATTGTCCCTCCGAAAAGCGATGATTAGGGCAACTATCCACCAACCTTCGAAACCTAAGCCAAAATGCACTTAATGGCTCATCAAACTCTTGATGGATACTAGAAATCTCTCTCTTCAACGTTTCAGTCCTTGTGGAGGGAAAATAATACTCCAGAAATTGCTTCTTGAGACCATTCCATGTAGTAATGGAATTTGGTGGTAAGCTAGAAAGCCATTGGTTTGCTGCCCCTGTCAAACTAAATGGAAATGCAACTAGCTTGAATTGCTCCTCCGTGACATTCTCAGGCCTCTTTTGCACCTTGCAAATTTTTATGAACTCATTCAGAAAATTGTATGGATCTTCGGTGCTCCTTCCATGGAATTTCGGAAGAACATTCAAAAGGCCTAACTTAATCTCAATGGGACTCCCTGTTGGTGCCACTTGGATGGGAGTAGGGGGGTCTTCTTCACTGTGACCAGTAAGTTCCCACATATAGGGATTGTCAGCATTAAGATTAGGATTCGCCATTAGAGAAGGATCGGTTTTAACTTCAGTTTCTGCCTCTGGAAGGGTCTCGATTTGGGCAAACTGAGGTTCCCCTGCAGCCTTCAACTTTTCCAACTTAGCTTCCTTCCGATTCTTCTTGGCTGTCTTTTCTATTTCAGAATCAAACTCCAATACCTGCTTATCAGACCTGGTCATATACTGAAAAACTAACACACATATCAGTAGAACAAACAACAGAAATCAACAACCGCTCCCCGGCAACGGCGCCAATTTGGTGAGCGTCGTTTACCTCACACAAATAAAACCTGCAATACTCCAATAATAATGAAACTAGTACAGGGTAAGCAGGGTCGATCCACAGGGAACAATTTGATTCTATTGATTGACCTAAAGATTTAATTGGTTTAGCAACCACGCCTAAACTTGAGATTTGTTTAACTAAAAACTACTAAACAAAAGAGACTAAAAACACAAAGACATAAACACACATAACTCATAAACACTGAAAGCACTAAATTAAAGTGGAAGGAATCTAGAATAAGAGGAAGGAAGTTGGCTTAGATTAACTCGTTGATTCTTCAGTTGATCCTCGGCTACAAATTAGTTATCCCCGCAAATCAATTAGTTATATAAGAGCAAGTATTTGCTGAACTCCTAAAATCCTCTCTTATTACCCACTAGCAAGCAAGTATTTGCTAAACTTACTAGATTGTTAAATTAATACAAAGAGGACCTAATTTAGGTAGACATCCAAGTATTTGCTAAAGACAGCTACCTACCCGGTTGATTATTTTCCTGCTATTACAGTCTGTATCAGTTATCTGTTTTTTACAAGAAAGTGCTACTTTAATTAGCTCTAGCTTAGCATGAATTGAGGTGATCAAACTCAACCCACAAAGCCTAAGTTTATACAATAATCAACCAAGAACTTGCAAGAACACTTTTAAGCATATCAATCCTCACAACTTTATGAATCAACCTTGAATCAATCCAAGCCAACTAAGAAATTTAGCTACTCATATTATGAACAAAGAAAACAAGATAAAGAAATGATTTCATTAACTAAGAGAAGTAAAGGAATTTACAAAGAAGAAAAGACAAGAAAAAAAATCAAACCTACTTAAGAGTCCAAACCCTTCTCTCGGCCAAGCTTCCCAAGAAGAAGAAGCATCCGAAAAATATCTCCAAAAGTTGTCCCCAAAAGTTCTCTTCATCACTTTGGCTCTTGGTATTTATATAGAGCTCAAAATGAGTAAAATAATATAAAATCTACCAACCAAAATATCTTACTAATCCATCTTGGACTAGGAAGAGTATTTATTACAAACTAACTAGTGGGCTTAAGCATATGAATTTAGCCCAACTTCTTGCTTCCATTTTGCTTGCTACCTTTTTCTCTTCAATCTTGCACCTTTGCACTTCAATCTTGATGCTAAATTATGCTTCTTCCGTCCTCTGTTTCTTCTCCATGTTAACTGCATAATTTGGCCATAAAAACTCCATTATACACTTCAAACATCAACACTTTAATTAAATTCCCCAATGAAAGAACAACATATAATTATCCTATCAAATGCTCCCGTAGATCGTGGGAGAAGGTTACACCTTTTTCACCCAGAAATCGCCTGAATTCAGCTTAGTCACTAGTGTTTCTATATAAAGAGAGAGTTAAGTAAAGTTTGACCGTTGATTAGATAAAGTCAACCTAGTTATTAGTGTTTATATATTGAAAGTCGAGTAAAGTTTAACAGTTGATTTGTTAAAGTCAGCTTCTATACTAGTGTTTCTATATATAGAGAGTCAAGTAAAGTTTGACCGTTAATTAGTTAAAGTCAACCTAGTAATTAGTGATTACATATTGAAAGTCGAGTAAAGGTTGACAGTTAATTAGTTAAAGTCAACTTTGTTATTGGTGTTTATATATAGAGAGTCGAGTAAAGTTTGACCATTAATTAGTTAAAGTTAACCTAGTTATTAGTGTTTATATATTGAAAGTCGAGTAAAGTTTGGCCGTTAATTAGTTAAAGTCAACTTTGTTATTAGTGTTTATATATTGAAAGTCAAGTAAGGTTTGGCCATTGATTAGATAAAGTCAACCTAGTTATTAGTATTTATTATATACTAATTCAAATAAAGTTTGACCGTTATTTAGTTGAAGTCAACTTTGTTATTAGTGTTTATTTATTGAAAGTTAAGTAATGTTTGACCGTTGATTAGACAAAGTCAAACATTTTTATTTGTATTTATTATATACTAATTCAAGTAAGGTTTGACAGTTAATTAGTCAAAGTCAACTTAGTTATTAGTGTTTATATATTGAAAGTTGAGTAAAGTTTGACCGTTGATTAGTTAAAGTCAACTTAGTCACTAGTATTTCTATACAAAGAGAGAGTCAAGTAAAGTTTGACCGTTAATTAGTTAAAGTCAACTTGTTATCAGTGTTTATATATTGAAATTCAAGTAAGGTTTGACCGTTGATTAGACAAAGTCAACCTAGTTATTAGTATTTATTATAAACTAATTCAAATAAAGTTTGACCGTTAATTAGTTAAACTCAACGTTGTTATTAGTGTTTATTCATTGAAAGTCAAGTAAAGTTTGACCGTTGATTAGAAATAGTCAACCTAGTTATCAGTGTTTATATATTGAAAGTCGACTAAAGTTTGACCGTTCATTAGTTAAAGTCAGCTTAGTCACTATTGTTTTTATATAGAGAGAGTCAAGTAAAGTTTGACCGTTGATTAGTTAAAGTCAACGTAGTCACTAGTATTTATACATAGAAAGTCAACTAAGGTTTAATCGTTGATTAGACAAAGTCAAACATTTTTATTAGTATTTATTATATACTAATTCAAATAAAGTTTGACCGTTAATTAGTTAAAGTCATCTTTGTTATTAGTGTTTATATATTGAAAGTCAAGTATAGTTTGACCGTTGATTAGTTAAAGTCAGCCTAGTTATTAGTGTTTATATATTGAAAGTCGAGTAAAGTTTGACCGTTAACTAGTTAAAGTTGTATTTATGTATACTAAATCAATTAAGGGTTGAACGTTACTTAATTTAGTTATTAGTTAAAGTCAACAAAAGAAGTGAATGATTTTGAAAGTTAAACAAATATCTTAGAGCGGCTGCGTAGCTGCTCCCAGCTCATGAAATTTCTAGGAAGATTATTTGAAATTTTTGGCAAATGTTTTGAATTCTTTGGCTGAAAAATTGAACTTAAAAAAATTTCAACGAATATTTAGAAATTTTTGGTGGGAAGATTGAATTTTAAATTTTTTTGGCGATTTCTTTGGCGGGAAATGTTTTTTGGCGATTTCTTTGGAGGGAAACTTTTTTTGGCAATTTCTTTGGCGGGAAAAATTTTAAAAATTTTAGCACTGGTTTAATCCGCTGCTATTTTCTTCCAAAAACGGTGCAATTTTTAAATTTTTAGCACCGGTTTTTAAAACTGGTGCCAATTTTTCCAAAACTAGTGCTAATTTTTCCAAAACTGGTGCTATTTAAAAATTTTTGGCTAATTCTTTGGCGGGAAAATGAATTTTGAAAATTTTTAGCACCGGTTTTACAAAACCGGTGCTATTGTTTACAGAAACCGGTGCTAAGTTTTAATTTTTAGCACTGGTTTTTAAAACCGGTTTAATTTATTTTTATTTTTAGCACCGGATTTTAAAACCGGTGCTATTTTGAATATTTTGGAGGGAAGATAGAATTTTACAAATATTTAGCACCGGTTTTTAATAAACGGTGCTAATATTTCAAAAATCGGTGCTATTTAAAATTTTTGGCTATTTCTTTGGCAGGAAAATGAAAATTTCAAATTTTTAGCACTAGTTTTTAAATATCGGTGCTAATGTTTTCCAAAATCGGTGTTATTGTAAAATTTAGCACCGATTTTGAAAACCAGTATTAAAATTTAAAAAAAACGGTACTATTAGATTTTTAGCACCAGTTTTAAAAACCGGTGCTAAAAAACTGGTGCTAGAGGAGGGTCTTTGTGGTAGTGTGTCTACTGACCTAAATTCCTCCTCCGATGAAAATGAGGATTCATTGTTTTGAAATTTAAATAGAAAATCCTAGACTGATTCTTCTTCAAATTAAATGGTGCCCATCCTTTTTCAATGAAGATAAAGCAGAAGAGTGAACCCCAATAATTATTTTTTAAATTTAATTTACGGACTATCATTTTAATTTAATATGCATGAAAACATACACAAATGATGCACAAACACTACACACCTACATGCATGAACACTCCCATAAATCTACACACATACGCTGCACACAAACCTCACATGCACACGGTTGAACACTTATATCCAATAAAAGAGTTACGGTCAACAACTTTAGGTTTTATCCTTTTATCCAAAATTAAAGGCCTTCCACCGAATCCCCTTGATATATTCTCATCCTAATATAGTGGTGGTATATAGCTTTTAGGTTCTTTCAAAAATCAGTAGAAGTTTGTTGTTTTTACAAATTTTAAAGGGGAAGAAAAAACTCCCGAGAAAGTTTATGATATGCCAACAAAACTAAACCATGTTTCATGTGTGTTCTTTTTATCCATTAATATCCTTGAAGGGTTAATGATGTTCATTTTTTTGGTATTATCATTGTCTTCTTTCTTATGGAGGCAAGAAAGTGACGAAGGCATTCTGGTACTTTGGTTAACTACAAGAAAAGGATGAGACTGTTGCCATACGTACTTTCTTAAGATTAGGAGCAAACATAAAGTTAACACGGTCTTGGGTTCAATAAAAGTCAACCCTCTTTGCAATCCTTGAATTAACACAATGAGACTATTTGCCCATTCGTTACATCGTTATTTACAAAAAAGTTTATATATTTTCTAATCACCTCGTTGCTTTCTTAAAAATTTTTAGTGGAATGCTTCCAATTTAAGATGACCTAAGTTTCTCCTCCATCATGAACACGAGGATTCATAATTTTGAAGAATTAAATCCAGAAGCTCAGACCGCTTCTTCTTCCAAACACAAAGTGCCTTAACCTCCTCCAGTAAAGATTAAAAAGAAGAGGAAACCCTAGAATATTTTTTATTATTTAATTTGTGGTCTATCTTTTTTATGTAACATTATACATGAAAACATATGTGCACGATGCACGAACGCTACACATGCACATGCATGAAAAACTACATACACCTATACACACATTTTTCACACAAACCACACATGGAAAAGCTTGAAGGCATGCATCCAATAGCTAAGTTATTATCAAGAACTTCTGGCTTGCGCTTTTTCTCAAAATTGAATGGCCTTCTGCAAAATCCACTTGAAAGATTCTAATCCAGATATGTCAGTGGTACATAAATATTTTGGTCTTTTGAAATTCACAATAAGCTTGTTGTTCTGACATATTGAAAAGGGGAAAATTGAACTTCCGATAAAGTTTATGATGTGCAAACAAAACTAAATTTGCATCCCTTATGTGTTCATCTTGTCCATTATTATCCTCAAATGGTTAACGATGTTCATTTTCTTTGCCTATTGTCCCGTCTTTTGCCTTATAGAGGTAAAGAGTGATGGAGGTATTCTAGTACTTTTTTTTACTACAAGAAGGGGAGGAGATTATTGCCCTACGTACTAGCCTAAGATGCATCTCAAAGGCTACAAAAAATGTAATCTCTAGCTTTATTAGAGGAGTGTATCTAATTTTTAGGAACCATCATAGAGTTTTATGCCGCCTTAGGTGCAATGGCTGTCACCCATGTTCGTCATCACCAAATTATGGAATGAAACGTTTTTCCCTTACATCGTTAAAAACAAGGAAGTTCATATAATTTTTACTCACATGGTGGCTTTCGTATAAATTTTCAGAGGAATGTTTTTAATGTCTATTGACCTAAGTTCTTCCTCCATCTTAAACATGAGGACTCATTTTTTGGAAGATTTAAAAAAAATAAGCCGATACTACTTTTTTTTCCTAGCACCAGGTGCCCCATCCTCCTTCAGTGAAGATTAAAAAGAAGATTAAACACACTAATTAATTTTTTTGTATTTAATTTACAGACTGTCATTTTAATGTAACACTATATATGAACACATACAAAAACAATGCACAAAAACTACACATGCACATACACCTACACACATATGCTGCACACAAGCTACACACTGAATGTTGTGGTGTGTTGAAATGACCTAAAATTAATAAATTACATGAACACTCACATACACCTACACACATATGCTGCACACAAGCTACACACTGAATGTTGTGGTGTGTTGAAATTACCTAAAATTAATAAATTACTGAAACTAAGAAACTCCCTTTTGAAAATTTTTAGATTTGTCACATAACACATAAAAGTTTCTGAAAATGCATTAGGCTCGTACTTGAACGAAGCTGGCACCGTGGCACACAACACCAAACCTCACACAGAGGCAAATACACTTAAGCCACACAAGTCTCAATATTTTTTAAACTACATGTTTATGAGAATTTTAAAAAATGTCTTTGAAATTAATTTATTGTTTAGAAGTCTTAACGAACTGGCTAAGAATGTACATAACATTGAGGTTTGGTGTGTGCATTCTCGAAGCTACTGCTAGGTCATGTTCTCGAAGTGACGTTAGGGTCTTTTCGAGAAAGCACACGAGCTGGTCAGCCTTTGTAGCGAGCAGGTCATTCTCATGGTTCCATCACCGTTGGTGAAGACAGTTTACACTTTTGGCAGTCCCGATGTGACTCAAGTGCTAGAGTGGTTTGAGAATCAACTACTGTGTTGCTATTTTAAACTCACCTCATTGATTTCGTAATATTTTTAAGTGAATTGATTCAAATGTCTAATGACCTCAATTACTCCTCCATAATGAACATCAGGGTTCAAAAGCCCGAACTGATTCTTCTTCCATGGACTAGGTGCCCAATCCTCCTCTGATGAAGATTAAAAAGAGTGTGACCATTAATTATTTTTTCTTAATTTGTATTTACGTACTATCATTTTAATGTAATATACATGAAACATACACGGATGTTGCACGAAAAAATACAAACCCATATGCATGAATAATCACATACACCTACACACGTAGGCTGCACACAAACTACACACTGAATGTGGTAGTGTGTTGATATTACCTAAATTTAATAATTTACTTAAATTGAGTGACTCCCTTTTAAACATTTTTCAGATTTGTCACATAACACATAAAAGTTTATGAAAAATGCATTAGGCTCGTACTTGCATGAAGTTGGAACCGTGGCACACACACACCCAACCTCACACACAGAGGAATATACACCTAAGCCGTATAAGTTTCGATATTTACTAAATTACATGTTTATAGAATTTTTAATAAATGTCTTTGTAATTCATTTATTGTTTAAAATTTATCTAGCTAAAAATGTACATAACATTGAGGTTGGGTGTGTGCATTCTTGAAGCCGCTGCGAGGTCACGTTTTCGAAGTGGGGTCTTTTCCAGAAAGTAGTCAAGATGGTATGCCTCAGCGGCAGACAAGTCATTCTCCTGGTTCCATCGCCATCGGTGAAGACAGTTTAATCTTTTGGCAGCCCCAGCGTGACTCAGGTGCTGGAGCGGTTTGAGAATCCGCCGCTATGTTGCAATTCTCTACTCACCTCGTTGCTTTCGTAATATTTTTCAGTGAATTGATTCAAATGTCTACTGACCTAAATTATTCCTCTAAAAAGAATATGGGGATTCATTGTTTTAAAGATTCAAATCAAAAAGCCTAGACTGATTCTTCTTCTAAGCACTAGGTGGCCCATCCTCTTCCAGTGAAGATTAAAGGGAAGAGTGGACCCTAATAATTATTATTTTAATTTAATTTGTGGATTTTAATTTTAATGTAATGTACATGAACACATACACGGTTGATGCATGAGCACTACACACCTACATGTTTTAGATTTTATCTTTTTTTCCCAAAATTAATGGCCATCTATCAAATTCCCTTGATATTTTCTATCCTAATATAGTGGTGGCCCATAGTTTTTATGGTCTTTCAAAAATTACTAGAATTTTGTTGTTCTAACATATTTTAAAGGGGAAATTTAAACTCCCGAGAAAGTTTATCTTGTGCCAGCGAAACTAAACCTTGTTCCATGTGTGTTATTTTTATCGATTAATATCCTTGAATAGTTAATGTTGTTCATTTTTTCTTCTGCATATTATCATTGTCTTTTGTATTACGGAGGCAAGAAAGTGATAGAGGCATTCTTGTACTTTGGTTAACTAAAAGATGAGGGGGATACTGTTTCCATATGGTGTACCAGCTGAAGATGTGTCTCAAAAGTTACAGTAAATTAAATACCCTGCTCAATTGAAGGCGTGTATCTTTATTAGAAGGCAACATAGAGTTTAATATGACCTAGGATTCAATTTAAGTCACCCCACCCCTCTTCACAATCCATGAATTAATGCAATGAGACTTTTTGCCCTTCAGTTACATCGCTATTCACAAGGAAGATATATATTTTCTACTCACCTTGTTTGTTTCTTAAAATTCATTACTAGAATGCTTCCAAATAATGATGACCTAAGTTTCTCCTCCATAATGAACATGAGGATTCATTAGTTTGAAGAATAAAATCCAAAAGCTCACACTGCTTTTTCTTCCAAGCACCAAGTGCCTTAACCTCCTCCATTGAAGGTAAAAAAGAAGAGGAATCCCTAGAATCTTTATTATTGTTTATGTAACACTATACATGAACACATATGCCCATGATGCACGAACACTACACAGGCACATGCATGAACGGCTACATACACCTATACATGCACGTTGCACACAAACCACACATGAATGCTTACAGCCAATATCTAAGTTATTATCAACAACTTTTGGCTTCTGATTTTTCTCCAAAATGAATGGCCTTCTACAAAATCCATTTGATAGATTCTCATTAGATATGTTGGTGGTATTTAGGTTTTCTGGTCCTTCAAATTTCACAAGAAGCTTGTTGTTCTAACATATTCAGAAAGGGGAAAATAGAACTTTGGATAAATTTTATGATGTGCTAGCAAAACTAAACTGCATCCCATATGTGTTCATCATGTCCATCAGTATCCTTGAATGGTGAATGGTGTTTAATTTCTTTGCCTATTGTTCAGTCTTCTACCTTCTAGAGGAAGAAAGTGATAGAGGTATTCAAGTACTTTTGCTTACTACAAGAAGAGAAGGAGATTGATGCCCTACGTACTAGAGAAATATGCATCTCAAAGGCTACAAAAATGTAATCTCTAGCTTCATTAGAGGAGTGAATATCATTTTTAGGAGCCATTATAGAGTTTAATGCCGCTTTAGGTGCAATGAAATTCACCCATGTTCGTCATCTCCAAATTAATTCAATGACACTTTTTTCCCTTACATTGTTATTAACAAGGAATTATGTATAGTTTCTACTCACCTCGTGGCTTTCATATAATTTTTCAGAGGAATGTTTCCAATGTCTACTAGCCTAAGTTCTTCCTCCATCATAAACATGAGGATTCAATTTTTTTAAGATTTAAATAAATAAGCCCATACTGCATCTTTTTCCAAGCACCAGTTGCCTTGTCCTTCTCCAGTGAAGATTTAAAAAAGAGAGTAAACCCCAATAATTATTTTTTTTATATTTAATCTACATGCTGTCATTTTAATGTAACACTACACATGAACACATACACAAACATCACACGAACACTACACCCGCACATACATGAACACTCACGTACACCTACACACGTCCGCTGCATACAAACTACAGATTGAATGTTGTAGTGTGTTGATATTACCTAAAATTCATAATTTACTTAAACCGAGGAACTACTATATGAATACATTCAGATCTGTCACATAACACATAAAAGTTTCTGAAAGATGCATTAGGCACGTACTTGGGCGAAGATGGCCCGTGGCACGCACACACCCAACCTCACACATGGAGGCAAATACACGTAAGCTGCACAAATCTCAATATTTTCTAAATTACATGTTTGTAGAATTTTGAATAAATGCCTTTGTTATTGTTTAGAAGTCCTGACAAACTTGCCTAAAATGCACATTACATTGAGGTTGGGTGTTCTTATTCTTGAAGCTACTGCCATGTCACGTTCTCGAAGTGACGTTGGGGTCTTTTCGAAAAAGCACACGAGGTGGACCACCTTTGCGGCGAAAATGTCATTCTCCTTGTGCCATCATCGCAGGTGAAGACGGTTAACACTTTTGGCATTCTCAGCATGCTCATGTGTTGGAGTAGTTTGAGAATCCGTCGCTGCATTGCTATTTTTACTCACCTCGTTGCTTTTGTGATATTTTTCAGTGAACTGATTCCAATGTCAACTGACCTAAATTTCTCCTTCATAATGAACATGGGTATTCATTGTTCTGAATATTTAAATTCAAAAGCCCGGACTTATTCTTCTTCCAAGAACTAGGTGCTCCATCCTCCAATGAAGATTAAACAAAAGAGTGAACCTCGACAATTTTTTAAAAATTTTAATTTACGGACTATCATTTTAAAGTAATATGCATGAACACATACATAGATGATGCACGAACACTACGCACCTACATGCACGAACACTCACATGCACCTGTAGACGCACGCTAAACACAAACCACACATACACACGCTAAAACATTCACATCTAATAACTGAGTTATGGTCAACAACTTTAGGCTTTAGCTTTTGCTACAAAATAAATGGCCTTCTTCCAAATCCTCGCATTATAATCACATTCTAATATAGTGGTGGTACATAGCTTTTCTGGTCTTTCAAAAATCACTAAAATTTTGTTCTAAGAAATTCTAAAATGGGAAAATAAAACTCCCAAAAAAGTTTATAACATGGCTACAAAACTCAACTGCGTTCCATATGTGCTTTTTTTTAATACTACAATATCCTTGAATGGTTAATGGTGTTCATTTTTTTTGTATGTTATCCTTGTTTTCAGTCTTATTGAGGTAAGAAAATGATGGAGGCGTTCTGGAACTTTGGTTATCTACAAGAATAGGAGGAGACTGTTTCCGTACATACAAGCTTAAGATGTGTCTCAAAAGGCATATATCTTTTTGTTAGGAGAAAATATAGATTTTAATGCGTCTTTGGTTTAAAAAACAGTCACCCCTATTTGTAATCCCTGAATTAAAGCAATGAGACTTTTGGCCCTTTAGTTACATCGATACTAACAATGAAGTTTATACATTTTAATTTACATACAGTCGTTTTCGTGTTACACCATACATGAGCACCTACACCGACGCCACAAGATATCAACACCCGCACAAACATGAACACTCACATACACCTAAACTTGTAGGCAGCACACAAAGTGCACATTAAATGTTGTAGTGTGTTGACATTACCTAATATTCATAACTTACCAGAAATGAGAAACTCCCTTCCAAAAAAATTAGATTTGTAACATAATACATAAAAGTTTCTTAAAACTGCTTTAGGCTCATACTTGCATGAAGCTGGCATTGTGGCACGCACACACCCAACCTCAGACATGGATGGAATGAAACGTAAGCTGCACAAGTCTCAATATTTTCTAAATTACATTTTATAGAATTTTTAATAATTTTTTTGAAATTCATTTATTGTTTAGAAGTCCTTCGTGAACTGGCTAATAATAAGCATAACATTGAGGTTAGGTGTATGCGTTCTTGAAGCCACCGCCAGGTCACATTCTTGAAGTGACTGCAGGATCTTTTCCAGAAAGCACATGAGCTGGCCAGCCTCTGCGGTGGACATGTCATTCTCCCGGTGCCATCGCCGTCGGTAAAGACGATGTATACTTTCTGCAGTCTTAGCGTGACTCAGGTACTGGAGCAGTTTGAGAATCCATCATTGCGTTACTATTTTCTAAGTCACCTCGTTGCTTTCGTAATATTTTTCATTTAATTGAATCCAATGTCTACTTATCTCAACTCCTCCTCAATAATGAACTTGAGGATTAATTGTTTTGAAGATTTAAATTCAAAACCCCGGACTGATTCTTCTTCCAAGCACTAAGTGCCCCATACTCTTTCAGTGAAGATTAAAAAAGAAAAGTGAACCCCAAAAATTATATTTTTAATTTTAATTTATGGACTATCATTTTAATGTAAGATACATGAACATATATACGGATTATGCGTGAACACTACACACCTACATGTATGAAGACTCACATACACCTACACAGCTAAGCTGCACACAAATTACACCTTGAATATTGTAGTGTCTTGACATTACTTAAATTTCATAATTTACTTAAACTGAGAAACTCCCTTTTCAAAATTTTTATATCTTTCACATAACACATAAAAGTTTCAAAAAATTGCATTAGGCTCGTACTTGCAAAAACCTAGCACTGTGGCATGCACACACCCAACCTCACACACGGGGGAAAATACACGTGAGCTACACAAGTCTCAATATTTTCTAAATTACATGTTTATAGATTTTTTAATAAATGTCTTGGAAAATCGTTTATTGTTTAGATGTTGTGATGATCAGGCTAAGAATGTACATAAAATTGAGGTTGGGTGTGTGCATTCTCGATGTCGTCGTGAGGTCACGTTCTCGAAGTGGGGTCATTTCCAGAAAGCACACGAGCTGGTACGGCTTTGCGGCGGATATGTCATTCTCCTAGTGCCCTCGCTGTCAGCGAAGATGGTTTACACTTTCAGCAATCCCGAAGTGACTCAGGTGCTAAAGCGGTTTGAGAATCCGCCACTGCGTTGCTATTTTTTGCTCACCTCGTTGCTTTCGTAATATATTTCAGTAAATTGATTCCAATGTCCATTGACCTAAATTCCTCCTATATAATGAACATGAGCATTCATTTATTTTTGAAGATTTAAAACCAAAAGAATGTACTGTTTCATCTTCCAAGCATTAGGCGGCCCATCCTTTTCCATTGAAGATTAAAGAGAAGAGTGAACCCTAGTAATTATTTTTTAAATTTAATTTATGGACTATCATTTTAATGTAATATACAAGAAAACATAGAAAGACGATTCACAAACACTACACACCAACATGCTTGAACACTCACATACACCTACATACGCATGGTGCACACAAACCTCACATGCACACGCTAGAACGCTCACATCCAATAACGGAGTTATGGTCAACAACTTTTGCCTTTTGCTTTTTCTTCAAAATGAACGGCCTTCTACCAAATCTCGTTTATATATTCTCATCCTAATGTAGTTGTGGTACATAGCTTTTCTAGTCCTTCAAAAAGCACTAGAAGTTGGTTGTTCCGACATATTCTTAAAGCGGAAAATCACTACAAGAAATAGGACCTATTACTCTGTCCCTTTTTCCTCGATTTTTTTTGTTAACACCAAATAACCGGGGTAAAAAAAATTTTACCTTTGTTTTTTTTTTCCAAAGTAAAGATATTATTTACGTCAGCTATACAAACATCGAAGTTAATAATTGGTTTTTTACCTCGTTTATTATTTAAACCGAAGTAAAAGGTTAAAAAATGAAGTGAATGGTGCTACTAAATAATGTTCGACGTCCCATATATTCTTTGCAAAGCTTACCCGCCTTTGCAGGATACATTGTTGATGGTAATAGGTATTGCAAATGATTAGCAAAGTCGCATATATGTAATAGACAAGTTAAAGTAAAGAATTGACAGTGACAGAAGAAAATGAAATACAATAAAATGGAGGTCGTGCGCATTTCCCTGTTGTCTTTAACGTCTCTCTCCTCCTAATATCCCGTCATCACGGTTAATTTGGGGGAATGTAAAATTAAGGTTAGTTAGGCAAAATAGTTGCTAGCAATCATTGTGCTACAAACATCCTACAAATTCTGCCCTAATTTGAACACAACCTATACCCCCTTTGTTCAATGTTAAGAAAACATAGACAAATAATTAGAAAAACAATAGTCATGAAAATATCTTTGCAAAAATAGTACATAATTTAATTAGATTAAGAACTGGCTTAGTTCCAATATAATAGAAAATACAATAAACTCGATGAGCTCAGATAATGATGACCTTGAAGATGATTGGCCCCCTAGCTTGTATCTCCTCGAAGAAAAAGTTGTCCCCGATGCGTAAGTTGTTTCCCCTAAGGAACTCGCCAAAAATCTTTCGGGAAAAAAACATTAACCCTCCCACCCCCCGAGTAGTTCTTATGCCACTCTGTCCTGTAGCACCTCAGCACTATGGAGGTCTTCTCGGTCGGCAGTAGTGGTACAATATCCCATAGGATGTACTAAGTCACCGTAACAAATATTGATTTGAAATATATATATATGTATATATACACACACATATGCAATTGTCAACGAATAAAATTTATATAAAAAGCTTTACCAAAGTTGGTATTTTCCCAAAGTTTAGCTACTTCAAAGTGTAATCAAAACATGTGCTATTAATAGCCATTGAATGATGTTCAATGTCGAAGAAAAAAGGATTTGGGTGCCTCTGTTGTGCGGTGAGCAGTACAAAAACAAGAATGTATTAGTTGTTACAAAGTGTGGAGTTGTGTTTGGATATACCTTAAAAAGGGCCGATTAGATAATTCTTCACCAGCCTTTAGTCCTACATCGAAAGTGAAAATGAGAAGTGCGAAACCACATTGTGGAATGCAAGGTGTGAATTTGCCACAAACATCGCAAGTGCGTCTCGATACAAAGCAATTATAAGGTCGACATGTAAATGCAACCTTGGTTTTGTGTCGGATAAAGAAAACACTAAACTAACGAAATCCAAAGTAAACTTAGCGGCCATAATGCAAAGTCGGTATGATTTCCGGAAAACAAAATGTTAGACCGAGATACATCTGACGTCTATAACTGAAGAATGAGCAACTAGAAAAAAAATACATGATGCCGCATATGTATCGTATTAGCCTAACTATTTTAAACATGCTACCGGCGTCGTAGATATCATAGGTAGCTACGGGAAGAAACACATCAAACCGGAAAAAATTAGGCTTCATTAACATGAAATAAAACAAAAACCCTTTGGAGACATATCAAAACATTGTACCAATGTTCAATGTCAAGGAAAATTCACACTCTCATAAATTAGAAACAAATCTAGAAAGCAAGGTAAAAAAAACAAATTCACAAGACCACAGATCAGACATTGTGAAGTAACAATTACAAAACTTATGTGTTAGGAGATTAGAAAAACCATACCTTTTTTCCAATACAGAAGAGAAGAGAGGAATGTGGAGACCGTTAGAATTCGTAGGAAACTTATGAAGAAAAGCTTGAACTCTCTGTTTGGGTTACCATATTTATACCTATTTTGGAACGACGTTGTTTTAACCAGATTGTGTAGTCCGTTTCATAAGATGTGATATCGCATGTATGCCGGTTCATATTAAAACGTATCGACTTGGGACAAACGTTGCATGTATATGGGCCTAACAATTATTTCAGCCTGCCACCCAGCCGGTACACAATTCCAATTTATTAATGAAATTTAGATGCAACAAATATGTGCTTTGTACAGAATAGTTGGAAGAAATTATTCAGTACACACAAGTCTTTTACAGTTTTCTAAATGATCGTTAAATTAAAACTTTGTTCATCATATGTTATGTTAAATATTAAACATTGAATAACATTAAAATAAAAAAAACAACCACATTTAAAATTTAAAGATATCAAATATAAAATACGTCAAAAAACGAATTCTTCCAAATACGAAAAAAAAAATTAAAATACTTAGTCATAAGAAGTCTAAGCCAGCCCTCAAATGTTCGTGGGAACGAATGACAACACGAAAAACTACGGGCCCAGCACCATTTATGAGCTCGAAGTACAGTGTACTCCCTCCCTTTGCACCTAATCACAGCATCCAACTTGTGCATCAGTAGTACCCAACAATTTTGTCAGGGATGTACTGAATTAAAAAAAAATTGTTAGTACTTATGAAATAAATAAATAAATAAATATTCTTGAAAATTCATTTTGTTTGAAACAGGGAGGAATTACCGTAATTTGAATTGACCCAAAGTTTGTCTTGGTCAGAGTATGTACAAAATGCGGATATCTTCCTGAGAATGTTCGACGTGGGATGTCATCATCCAAATCACTACGGATCTATATTGGTCAATACAATTATTAAAAATTCAATTAGATTCTTAGTAATGAAATTGAAGGAAAATTGAAAACGTAAAAACACATCGCTCATCTCAATCGGTGCACGGAAGGAACCAGCATTGTTAGCCATGATTGTTGTAATTCCTATTTTCAAGGATGTTAAATGATATGATAGTCAGACAATGGGAGATAAAGGCATAAAATCTATTTTGTTGACCAACTCAAAGCGGTGTTGCGAAAGCATGGGTATAGCCGATTGGTTAACCGATGAGAGTGTGTCGTCGCATTGTTTTGTCCATCTACAGAAAGCACGATTGCGGTGTCACCTAAGGATCGGTACAACAGAAGAATGACCGACTTGTAAGCGACATTGCATTCAAGTAGAGAACGATTAACAATAGTAGAAACTTCACCCTTACACCATATTGTACCATCCCAATCCATATTCCAACACCCTAAAACCATATTCTAACACCTTAAAACCATATTCTAGCACCCCAAACCATAGAAACCTCAAAACATTAAAACAAATTAACACATTCACACCCTAATCCAAATACATAACAATTTCAAGGATAAATACAAAACAAAAGTAATCTAACCACATTTTGAAACTATACCTTTTAGAAGATAGGCAGGGAGGAGTGTTAAAATTCGAGATAATACAAAATGTTTGAAGTGATGTATGAGAGATGAGATCCATTTATACATTTTTTATGAAGTGTTATGACTTTCGCCTAGGGCCATGCGACGTCGCATCTCAGTCTAACTACCGACCTTATATCGACTATTGTGCGACGTCGGCTAATATAATTGTGAACCTCACTATTATAGCCCACTAGCATAGGAATGGGCCTTTGTTTGGCCAATCCTTGTGCGAGATCGTATGGTATTTTAGTTTAGTGACATGAAACCGACATAAGACCGAAGTCGGAGCCTATGAAAATGGTCCTCACCATTTCAACCCTCTAACATGTCAACTGAGCCCGCGTTTAACCTAGACGAATGTAATTAACCTTCAAAATGGGCAAATTTATATTAAATACTTCTAGTTTAAATTTATAATTTTCCATGAACTGTATTAACGTCTGGTTCGATCGGAATCAATTTTAACATAGTTGGTGAACTTTTCAATTTTTACACTTAGGTCCCTCCAAGATAGTGGGGGGAGGGGATAAAATGCAAAATTGGAGCTATCCAGTAGTCTAAATTGCATTCTCATGAGTATGACTAGGGGATGGCAAGGGTCCCGTCTGCGAACCGGTGTAAGTGTCCGTAATTTTTGGAGAGTTTCACTAATACCCTTACTATAAGTGTTATGAGAAATATCATTTCCACCACGTAGATTCAATGAAATTCATATTCTTTTTTTTAATGAAATTAAAATCTAATAAAATTCAGTCCATCAAATATCAAAAAATGCTAGTACATAGTGTAGAGTAAATTGTAGATGATTATTTATAAGTATACAGGGTTCATTCAGGATGAACCTGTGGAATTCTCTGTGGGATCATGCCAGTTTCTTTATCATGACTAACAATGATTATGAGTTTGACAGTGGGATAGCAAGGGTCCTGTTCGTGAACCGGGGTAATTGTCCATCATTTTTGGAGTATTTCATTAATACCCTTATTATATGCGTTATGAGAGAGACCATTTCCACCACGTAGAATCACATGAAATTTAATATTCTATGTTTTTAATGAAATTAAAAGCTAATAAAATTTAGTCCATCAAATTTAAAAAATTGGTAGTACATCATTTAGAGTAAATTGTAGATGATCATTTATAGTGTACATGGTTCATTCAGGCTGAACCTGTGGAATTCTTTGTGGGATCATGCTAGTTTCTTTGTCATAACTAACGATGATCATGAGTTTTACTGGGGGATGACAAGGGTCCCCTCCCCGAACTGGGGTAATCGTCCATCATTTTTGGATGTATTCCATTAATACCCGTACTATAAGCGTTATGAGAAAGATTATTTCCACCACTTAGAATCACATGAAATTTAATATTTTAAGTTTTTTTATGAAATTAAAAGCTAATAAAATTGAGTCCATCAAATTTTTAAAAGTGCTAGTACATCGTGCATAGTATATTGCAGATGACTACATATAAGTATACATGGTTCATTCGGGATGAACATGTGGAATTATCTGTGAGATCATGTTAGTTTCTTTGTCATAACTAACGGTGATCATGAGTTTGACGGGGGAATGACAAGGCTCCCGTCCCCAAACCAGGGTAATCGTCCGTTTCTTAGGTCATTCCAAGAAAGTGGGAGGTGTTGAAATGTAAAGTTGGAGATAACATTTTTTTATTCAAATTTACATGATAATGTTGTTCCTATTTGACATGAATGGATTGTCGAACGGGGCCACAATCTTCACATGGAGTCTTTTATGACAGTTATCAAAAATTACACTTTGGCTCCACTCATTCGATTTTTCAAATGCCAGTCTCATGAAACGAATATGTGCTGACATCTATGCTATTTTGCTCTGCTCAAAAAATTACAGCAGGAACTGAAATTTTGAGCCAAAATATTGAACCAAAATCCCCCCTAACCCATCTTATTACAATAATATCCACCACTAACACAATCATTTCCCATCTCCAACACATTTGCTCTCAAAACAACTCCATAATATCCTTTACATTAACACCATTACAAACACTAAAGAGCCCAATCTAATATCTTCTATCGAATATCAACAATTATTCTACGATGGAGCATCTTTGGGTTCAAATAAATTGAGGTAGTTCATTTTAGCATCTCCTCAATTGTATATAATTTTTCCATATTGACCAATCCTTAAATATATTATGGAGTATGATGATTATGTTACATGTTATATAATTTATGATGTTTGTCTTTCAAAAATAATGTCTTGTTTGTAAGGATTGTGGAAAAGATCATAGATTATTGTTGATTGTAGAAAATAATCAAATTTTTGTATATACATAGGTTGAATGTGCGACACTGCACTATGTTCATCGCCCTATACGATATAGAGCCAAATATTAGGCGACGTCGATTATCCAGAATTGACGTCTCCATCTTAAATGCTCAGTTTCACACCTCCATCGGTTTAATTGACATTGATTTAACAACCAAGCGACATCGGTTTCCATCAGTAAAGGTACTTTTTCCATGTTTAGAATATTGTCACCTGCACTTGACAATATTATGTGTACATCATTCTATGATTGCCAAATTATGACATAAATTTTGTTTCATGTGTATTTGTTTTAATAGGATAGAGAGAGTTATCAATGGACTCTTAGCATGGACTATGTATTTCAGTAGTAGTTTGAACGCCTTACGACGTAGGAAATGGATGTTAAATACAATTAATCTTTCATTTTCACACCTACCATAGGTATTTTTTGTTTCATCATAAAGTAAATACTATATTATTGTACAAAAACCGATTCCTCCACAATTCATACCACGACATCGTACGAAGCAGTAAATATATGACACCTAACTGACGTTCCATATACTGATAAAGCTACGACACCAAACCGATGTAGCATATAATGACAGCATTTTTTTAGATGTCGCCCATTCAAAACGATGTCGTATTGGTTAGCCTCTCACATATGCATGAACTTGATGAGGGTGCGCTGGATCATGTGATCTGGTTTACAATCATGAGCGGCATCGCTTTAACTATCCGTGTGGTTGATCTTGTCGATGTCCCAGTGTTTCCAGTGCCATCGACTGCCTTCTTTCTATGATCAAATTTTCTTCTTGTGGATGCAGAAATTGATTTAAATGATGTCACAGTTATGGGGTGCTATGGTCGGCCTACTTCCTTGGTGCGAGGTCGGTCACAGAACAGACCAACGTCAGTCCAAAGCCGAGGTAAAAAAGTCCCTTTTACCTCGGTTTCGAATGGGGATAAAAGGTATACATTTTACTTTACCCATATTTACCTTGGTTTTCTGGGGTAAAAAATATGAGGTAAAAAGGTCTGAAAAACCGAGGTAATACATGTTGTTTGTTGTAGTGAATAAAACTCCCGAGAAGGTTTATTATGTGCCAGCAAAACAAAACTATGTTCTGTGTGTGTTCGTTTTGTCCATTAATATCCTTGAATGGTTAATGGTGTTCGTTTTTTTCGAATTATCATTGTCTTCTGTCTTATGGAGGAAAGAAAGTGACAGAGGAGTTCTAGTAATTTGGTTAACTACAAGAAGAGGAGGAGAATGTTTCCAAATACACCAAATGAAGATTTGTATCAAAGGCTACAACAAATGAAATACTTTTCTTTGTTTGGGGTATATCTATTTATTAGGAGACAACATCAAGTTTAAAGCAGCCTCGGGCTCAATAAAAGTCACCCCTCTTCACAATCCCTGAATTAACGTAATAAGACTTTTTTCCCTTTAGTTACATCGTTATTCACAAAGAAAGTTAAATATTTTATACTCACCTAGTGGCTTTCTAAATATTTTTAGTGGGATACTTCCAATTAATGACGACCTAAGTTTCTCCTCCATCATGAACATGAGGATTCATTATTTTGAAGAATTAAATCCAGAAGCTCGTACTGCTTCTTCTTCCAAGCACTAGGTGCCTTAACCTTTTCTAGTGAAGGTTAAAAAGAAAAGGAATCCATAGACTCTTAATTGTTTTTATATTTAATTTGCAGTGTATGTTTTTTATGTAACACTATACATGAACACATATGTGAACGATGCACGACGCACGAACACTACACACACATGCATCAACAACTACATACACCTATACACACACGTTGCACACAAACCACACATGCAACAGTTTTAACGCTTACATTTAATAACTAACAAACAACTTTTGGCTTGTGTTTTTTCTCCAAAATGAATGGCCTTCTAAAAAATCCATTTAATAGATTCTCATTCAGATATGGCAGTGGTACATAGATTGTTTGGTCTTTCAAAATTCACTAGAAGTTTTTTGTTCTGACATATTCAAAATGGGGAAAATGGATCTTTTAAAAAGGTTTATGCCGTGCCAGCAAAACTAAACTGCATCACATATTTATTCATCCTGTTGATGAGTATCTTGTAATGGTTAATGGTGTTCATTTTCTTTGTGTATTGTACAATCTTCTTCCCTATAGATACAGAAAGTGATGGAGGTATTTTGGTACTTTTTCTTACTACAGGAAGATGGGGAGATTGCTGCCTTATGTACTAGCCAAAGATGCATCTCAAATGCTACAAAAAATGTATTCTCTAGCTTTATTAGAGGAGTAAATCTCTTTTTTAGGAGCCATCGTAGATTTTAACGCCGTCCAGGTGCTATGATTGCCACCCTTGTTCATCATCTACAAATTAATGAAATGAAACTCTTTGCCCTTACAGAAGTATTAACAAGGAAGTTTATATATTTTCTACTCACCTCGTGGCTTTCATATAATTTTTCAAAGGAATGTTTGTCTTCTAACCTAAGTTCTTCTTCCATCATAAACATGAGGATTCATTATTTTGAAGATTTAATTAAAGAAGCCCATACTGCTTATTTTTCCAACCACCGGGTACTCCATCCTCGTCCAGGGAAGATTAAAAATAAGAGTGAACCCCTGTATTTTTTTAATTTCAATTTACGGAATATCATTTTAATGTAACACTATACATGAAAACATACACAGACAATGCACGACCATTACACACACATTCATGAACATTCACACAGACCTACACATGTACGCTGCACACAAACTACACATTAAATGTTTTAGTGTGTTGATATTACCTAGAATTAATAATTTACTTGAACTAGGCAACTCCCTTTTGAAAAATTTTAGGTCTGTCACATAACACTAAACAGTTTATCAAAAATGCATTAGACTCATAATTGTACGAAGCTGGCATCGTGGCACACACACACCCAACCTCACACACAGAGGCAAATACACGTAAGCCCCACAAGTCCTAATATTTTATAAACTACATGTCTATAGAATTTTTAATAAATGTCTTTGCAATTCATTTATTGTTTAGAAGTCCTGACGAACATTCTAAGAATGTACATAACATTGAGGTTAGGAGTGTGCGTTATCGAAACCGCCACGAGGTCACATTCTAAATGTGATGGCATGGTCATTCCCAGAAAAGGACACGAGATGGCCAACCTCTATGGCAGACAGGTCATTCTCCTAGTGCCATCGCCGTTGGTGAAAATGATTTAAACATTTTCCAATCTTGGCATGACTTGGGTGTTGGTGTGGTTTGAGAATGTGCCGTTGTGTTGCTATGTTCTACTCACCTCGTTGCGTTTGTAATATTTTTCCAGTGAATTGATTTCAATGTCTACTGGCCTAAATTCCTCCTCCATAATGAACATGAGATTCATTGTTTTGAAGATTTAAATTCAAAATCCCGTACAGATTCTTATTCCTAGCACTAGGTGCCCCCATCCTTCATCAGTGAAGATTAAAAAGAAGAGTAAACCCCAATAATTATTTTTTAAAATTTTCATTTTATGGACTATCATTTTAATGTAATCTACATGAACAAATACATAGACGATTCATGAACACTACAAACCGGCATGCACTCACACTCACATACACCTACATATGCACGCTGCGCACAAACTACACATGCACACACTAGAACACTCACATTCAATAACTGAATTATGGTCAACAACTTTAGGCTTTAGATTTTTCTCTGAAATGAACGTCCTTCTATCAAATCCCCTTAATATATCCTCATACTAATAAAGTGGTGGTACATAAAAAAAATTTTCTTACAAAAATCATTAGAAGTTTTTTGTTCTGACATATTCAAAAAGGGGAAAATAGAGCTCCCGAAAAAGTTTATTATGTGCCAACAAAACTAAATTGCGTTCCATATGTGTTCTTTTTGTCCATCACTATCCTTAAATGGTTGATGGTGTTCATTCTTTTTTGTGTGTTGTTATTGTCTTTTGTCTTCTAGAGGCAATAAACTGACGGAGGCATTCTGGTACTTTGGTTATTTACAAGAAGAGGAGGATAATGTTTCCATACGTATCCCCTAAAGATGTGTCTCAAAGGCATATATCTCTTTATTAGGAGTCAACATACATTTTAGTGCAGCCTCAGGTTCAATAGCAGTCACCCATGTTTGCAATCCCTGAATTAACGCAATGAGACTTTTTACCCTTTAGTTACATTGTTACTAACAAGGAAGTTTATATATTTTAATTAAGGTATTTTCATTTTAGTGCAAAACTATACATGTACACATACATAGACAACGCACGAACTCTACACCCAGACAAACATGAACACTTAAATACACCTACACATGTAGGCTGCATACAAAGTACCCATTGAATGTTGTAGTGTGTTAATATTACCTAAAATTCATAATTTACTTAAGCTGAGACACTCCATTTAAAAAAATTTTAGATCTATCACATAACATATTAAAGTTTCTGAAAAATGCATTAGGCTCGTACTTACACGAAGCTGGCACGTGGTGCACACACACCCAACCTTACACACAAGGGAAATTACATATAAGCCGCACAAGTCTCAATATTTTATAAATTACATTTTAATAGAATTTTTAATTTCTTTGCAATTTAATTACTGTTTAGAAGTCCTGATGAACTGGCTAAAAATAACATTGAGTAGGGTGTGTGTGATTTTGAAGCCGGCACCAGGTCACGTTCTAGAATTGAAGGCAGGGTCTTTTCCAGAAAGCACACGAGCGGGTCAGCCTCTGTGGAAGACATGTAATTCTCCTGGTGCCATCACCATAGGTGAAGACGATTTTCACTTTCGGAAGTCCCGACTTGACTAAGGTGCTGGAGTTGTTAGAGAATATGCCGCTGCATTGCTATTTTCTACTCATCTTGTTGCTTTCAACATATTTTTCAATGAATTGATTCCAAAATATACTGGCCTAAATTCCTCCTGCATAAAGAACATGAGGATTCGTTGTTTTGAATATTTAAATTCAAAAGTATGGACTGATTCTTCTTCCAAGCACTAAGTGCCCCATTCTCCTCTAGTGAAGATTAAAAAGAAGAGTGAACGCCAACAAATTTTTTTAATTTTAATTTACAGACTATAATTTAAATGTAATATACATGAACACATACTCAGACGATGCACAAACACCACACATCTAAATTCTTGAACAATCACATACACTTACATATGCACGCTGCACACAAACCTCACATGCACACACTAGAATACTCACATCCAATAACAGAGTTATGGTCAACAACTTTAGGCTTTAGCTCTTTCTCCGTAATGAACGGCCTTATACCAATTTCCTTGTTATCTTCTCATCCTAATATATAGATGGTACATAGCTTTTCTCGTCTTTCAAAAATAACTAAACTGCATTCCATGTGTGTTGTTTTTATCCAATAATATCCTTGAATGGTTAATAGTGTTCATTTTGTTTTTTCGGATTATCCTCTCTTGTGTCTTATGGAGGCAAGAAAGTGATAGAGGCATTCTGGTACTTTAGTTAACTAAAGGATGATGAGGAGACTGTTTTTGTACGTACTAGCTAAAGATGTGTCGCAAAGGTGTATATCTCTTTATTAGGGGCCACATAGAGTTTATGTGGCCTTGGGTTCAATAAAAGTCACCCCTTTTCGTAATCCATGAATTAACGCAATGAGACTTTTTTTTTGCTTTATTTACATCGTTACTGACTAGGATGTTTATATATTTTAATTTATGTACTGTCATTGTTGTGTACCACTATACATGAACATATACACAGACAACTCAAGAACTCGACACCTGAACAAACATGCTCACATAAACCTACACATGTAGGCTGCACACAAAGTACACATTGAATGTTTTGGTGTGTTGATATTACCTAAAATTCATAATTTACTTAAACTGAGAAAATCCCTTTCGAAATTTTTAGATCTGTCAAATAACACATAAAATTTTCTTTAAAAATGCATTAGGCTTGCACTTATATGAAGTTGGCTTTGTGGCATGCATATACCCAACCTCACAGGCGGAGGCAATTACACATAAGCTTGGGTGTGTGTGTTCACGAAGCGACCTCCTGGTCACACTCTCAAAATGATGGTAGGGGTCTTTTCCTCAAAGCGCATGAGCTGGTCAGCCTCTGCGGCAGACATGTAATTCTCTGGGCGCCATTTTCGTTGGTGATAATGGTTTACACTTTCGATAGTTGATGTGCCCATTTTATACAATTATATTAGGACTTTTAGGATTCCCTTTTGTATACTTTTGTGCTCTAAATGTGGCATTTTGCCTTGAAATTCTCTAAGGGGAGTTAAAAGCGACCTTTACGCTTTTATTACTTTTCTAGAGGATTTTGTCTGACAAGGAAATTTGTTTAAATACTTTAAAGACTTTGAAGAATACCTTTGAAGATTTGAATATTTTTAGACATGTATTTGAACTTTTGAAGATTTGAAGAATTGAAGAAAAGTGAAGAGAAGAGGAGGATATGAAACAAAAAGAAGAAAGAAATCAAGATGCTGGAACTAGGCTCTGTTGCGACTCGCAACAAACTCGTCGCGACTCATGGCGAACGTATGGCTAGAAATCGTTCTTGCTTTTTTGTACTATGAATACTCACCTTATCCTCTCCTCTTCATAATCTCTTCTTCCTGTGATTTTTCTGGGTTAAAACCCGAGTTTTTCTCTTCCTCTTTTTCTTAGTTTTTGTTAGTTAATCATGTCTTTTAATTATCTAGCTTAGTTTAATCTTGGGAGCAATGGATTGAAGATTCCATATCTATGTAGTAAAAACCATATATATTTATTTAGTGCTTTTGCTACTGTGTATTTATTGAGCTTTGAATGTGAATTGTTAATGACATTGATGTTGTTGGAAGCTTGAGTATATGAATTGATTGTATGATTACTTGTTAGGGTTGGGAGAAAGTAGCTAATTCTCCCCTCTTTTGATGTGGAATCCAAGAGCATGTGTTAGAGCTTCTTAACGATGTTGATGTGTTGATAATTGATGAATGTGATGATGTTGAATTCATTGTCATGTTTGTTTTAGGTAGCAAATGAGATATGTCTATGAATGTCAATCGTTCTTGACTAATCCTATGAAAATGCATGAATTGATTAAATGCTTAGACACAGTGTAGTGTTTATAAATGTTTGATTCTTCATGCCCAATGCCATCAATGGGATACTTTTAGTCGTGTTTAGGCTGAGGGAGTCATTGGTGAGGTTTGACAAGAGATGTCGAATTCACTCTAGCAAACTATTATCTAAGAAGGATGGAATATTTATCTTCACAACAAGTAGTGGAAGTAGTGAATAGATTTTTTCACTCGTTCTTGAAGCCTTTGTTATTTAGCATTCATGTGTTCTTATTGCTATTTTTTACTTCATTTATGCCATGTGTTGTTTGAGAATAGGAAGTGTTTGTATGATTGAAGTGTTAGGGTGTTAAGAAATTGACGAATTCCTTAGCTCCTTTGTATGAAAATCTAAGAACATGAACTTAGAACTTCTTGTGTATAATGTGTGGTAATTCGTGCTAGATAAGTATGTTAATGTGGATTGTTCTCATATTTATCCTATAGATGCAATGGAAGGTTGAACCTTGAATGTGGTTTGTTAAACGCTAGCATAATCTACTTCTAGCATAATAGCAACTTTTTGTGTTTAAACGCTTAAGAAAATCTCTCTTTTTCGTGGATGACCCTGACTTTCTGCTATCTACTTAGTTGTAGATAGTAAGCATAAAGGGCTTATAAATATTAACTTTGAGAGGTACGACAATGACCTCCCAAATTTTGGCACCACTACCGAGGAAGAGGCATTTATTTTTAAGTGTTTAGGTGTATTTGGTTGCATATTGGCCAGTAGTTTTTATTTTTCACTCCTTGGTGGTTGTGTTTGTTCGGAGTAGGTATAGCTTGAGTTCTTGGTAATTTTTTATCGAGAATCCTTGCAATATGATTTTGGACTTTTGAAAATTTGAAAAAAAAAAAAATGGAGCATCTCACTTTGAGGGAACTCATGATGAGAAGAGAGGCTCAACAAGAAAGGTTTTGTAGGATGTGTCATTCCGACCATCCTACCTAATCTTGCTATTTGTTGTGGGAAGAGAACTATGAGGTGGAAAGAACCCTTGGTTACAAAAACCAAGGGTATTATAAAGAGTGCTACCAAGAGGTAGGAAATGTTGGTTTTCAAGGGCAAAAGGCTCAAGAATGGTATCCATACCACAATCCTTACATTCCGGAATGGAGTGGTAATCCAGATTGGTGGTATGAGAATGAGCCGGAAAACCAAAAATATGAGCAAAATAGTTGGCCATCACCACCTTATACCATACCCCAAAACCAAGCCCAACAAGGAAGTTCAAGTTTGACACGTGAGGAATTCATGAATACAATAGCAAACTTGAACAACTTTACTAGTGAAGAACCGGACACCGGACTCTCCTCTAGTGTTGAGGCTATTAAGGGGAATGTGAGGAGTATATTAGAAGTGTTGGCCCGAATGGAAGCTCGTGATTCCAAAAATACACCATCCAAATCGAACTCGAGGATTCGGTGGGTGAGGTCACCATGGGAAATGATCTTGAGTTCAAAGGGGATGAGGAGTTGGTTGTTGAGGATGATGAAAAGGAGGAAGTGGTGATTGTGCTACATTCATTAGCATCGTTACCCCTACCCCTACCTATTGAACCAACTACACCATTTTCAGAAGTTTTGAGGGAGATAAGAGAGGAGCCAAAAGACAATCCCTAACCTCCTAACCACCCAACTCCCTTTAAACCATCTCCACCTTAACAAGACTTTCCTCTTGAAAGTTTTGTACCCCCACCTCTCTACTTTTGGATACTCATGGTGAAGAGGCTCAAGCCTTCACCATATGGATAACATTAGGGTTGTGCCGATGACCTTAAATATACGGAGTTTTTTTTGTGCTGACGACGTAAATAAAATCGGCCTTTATTTTAGTTTTTGTTATTTTATCTTGTTCTCTTTACGGTGTGTTTTTCTGCGATTTTGTAGCAAAGTGAAGTGCATTGTATTGGAGGAGATAAACGAATGAGATCCAAGAGAAAGGGAAGAAAGCTTGGAATGTTGGTAAGAAAAGATTGAATTCTTTCTAAGTGCTGGAAAATCCTGTCATCGCGGGTTGCGACGGACCACCGCGGGTCGCGACGGACCACCGCGGGTCGCGACGGACCACCGCGGGTCGCGACGGACCACCGCGGGTCGCGACGGACCACCGCGGGTCGCGACGGACCACCGCGGGTCGCGACGGACCACCGCGGGTCGCGACGGACCACCGCGGGTCGCGACGGACAACCGCGGGTCGCGACGGACCATCGCGAGTTACAACGTAATCAAAATTTTGTGCTAAAATTCAGATCTCGACCTCCACTTTTAGCGAGTCACGATGAGTCATCGCGAGTCGCGACCAACGGGTCCTCGACAACATCCCCTTGAGACCTCGACTCGAGCCAAACCCAAAAAGCCTTCAACTCCTCGAGACAAGCCCTTCGAGACAAAAGTCCATCGAGACCAGCCCTTCGAGCCCAACCCTTCGAGACATCATCCCCTCGAGACCTCAGGTCCTCGAGGTTGCAAGCCCTCGACTCGAGCTGATGCCCTCGAGACCTAGGGTCCTCGAGGTCGCAATCTCTCGACTCAAGCCTAACCTAAAAGTCCATCACCCCCTCGAGACCTCTGGTCCTCAAGGCCAGAAGCCCCTAAGACATCATCCCCTCGAGACCTCGGGTCCTCGAGGTTAGAAGACCTCGACTCAAGCTGAAGCCCTTGAGACATCACTCCTCAAGACCTCAGGTCATCAAGGCCAGAAGCCCTTGACTCGAGCCGAACCTGAAAGTCCATCACCCTCTCGAGACCTCAGGTCTTCGAGGCTAGAAGCCCTCGACTCGAGTGAAGCCTTTTAACACCTCAAGAACCACTTGCCTCTCAAGCCCCTCGAGACCAACACCTCTCGAGACATCATCTTTCATCCTTGAGCCTAGCCAGACCCAAGCCCTCCCTACCTGTCCCGAGTCGCGACGATGCATCGCAAGTCGCGACCATTGCTGTCACGAGTCGCGATGGAATAACCAACTTTCCAACTGTGCTTAAACACTGCATAATCCTTCCTTCTTGTCCACCAAATACTCCCAAAAACCACCACACCTCCACTAATTTCTCCACCATCTTACATATATTGACATATGAAGATTCTTGCATCTTTATAGTATCGTTGTTGATTGTAGAATGCCGACTACATCATTGTAACTATAATTGCTATATTCTAAAATGATGGAGGGGTTAGAGGACAATCTTATATTGGTGATTGCATGATGGATTGGTTGTTCTTTGAGAATTCTAGGGTTATTAACTCTTGATGCTAAACCTAGTATTACAAATCCTTATGTACTTGTGAGTTTAATGTGGTGTTAGTCTTGATCAAATGGCGCCAATGAGACAACATTTTGCTCGAGGGGTGAGTTCTTCTACGACACTTTTGCTCCCCCTTCCGGCTCCGAAACCAATTTTGGGACCAATTCTATACAAATACATGGGATTGCGCCATATCACCGGCGACTATGCGGAGAAACGGGTGTCACTCTACCTCTTACCTTGAGTTTTATTGTTTTGCCTTACATGTTTACATAGAGGGCAATGTAATTTTTTAAGTGTGGGGAGGGGTTAGAGGACTCACGAGCATGCTAGCTTCATTTGGAATGCTTTTTGCTACTTTTGATTGGAGAAACATGACAAAAAGAGAGAAAAAAATTTGAAAAATTGAAATTTAGAAAAAAAATTGAAAATGAAAAAAAAAGATAGAAAAGAAAATCCGCTAAGTTGAAAACCCGAGAGGGAAACTTAGGCAACATTGGGGGCTCGGATAGGTCAAAATCCCGAAAGGGTGACCTAGGCAAAAATTAGAGGCCAGATGTGCGGAAAAAGGTGAGATGTGAGCCAAAGAAACATGATGTGTAGCTATGATGAAAACTCGAAAGGGCTCCTAGGAAAAATGAGAGAAAGAGAGAAAAAAAAGGAAAAATGCTATGATTTCACTCATTTGCCGGCGTTGGAGTCATAAGGTTACGGTTATCATATGGATGGATTGGGTAGCTCAACATCTTGAGACCTCTTGGGATTGGGTAACTTAGTGGGTTGAAAAACGAAGTATGGTTATGAAATTCTTAATTCTTATATACTTCGTTTTGATTGATATATTGGCATGGGGTGAAGTATGTATTTGAACCTCTTATATGGTTTTGACTTTATTTTGTGTCATTGTATTTTGGTTGATATATTTGTATGAAGTGGAGTATGTGCTTGAACCTTTCCTATGGTTTTAACTTCATTTTGTGTCATTGGACTTTGGGATTATCAATTCGGGACTTTGAAACATTTTTATGGGTAGTGAATTGATAAATGGTAGGTTTTTTTTAAATGAAACCACCCGTGGGTGAGGGATATGTATTAAGGTTCCCCAGACCTTGTAACCAGATTAAAAACATTAGTACATCCCGAGTATTTGTTTCCCAAAAACCATTGAGGCAACACGGTTACCTCTAAAAGTCCTAACCTTATCTACAGCTATACAACTGTGACGTGATCTGTAATGAAGTTGCGACCCAAAGGAGAGAATCTCCACCCCTCGTGTTAATCCTCTCCTTTGGCCAGGCAACTTCAAAGACAGATAGTCATTGGTAAGCATGATAATTACAGCAACCAAAAGTAAGAATGGAAAGTTTGAGTTGCACAAGTTGGCAGCATCAGTTGGAAACCCATGAAGATTATATGTGCTGAACAACAAGATGAACAGCAGCTTCACCGGGTACGAGTATCAGTATCAGTGCGAGTGTTCTGTGCGTAGCAAATTGATCACCAAGCGAGTAATTTCCAAGTCTCCTCCAGCCAAATGTATTGCTAGATCAGGAATGTAATAGTCTTTGAGCTGCCAGGAGCTCCCCGTAAATGCTTGTTAGTAGACATAGGTCCATATCCAGCCTGCAGCAAGAAAATGGATTAGCAGTATCAATCCTAAGGCAAAGTATGAGCTCTAATATACGGAATCTGAAGCTTATCCAATGAGATCAATCCCTTGATATGCTGAGTGATATTTTGAAGACTCAGACTTTGAATAGAGCTAAAATGAGATTTAGCAAATAGCATTTGCCACTGAATTACTTTCTCTAAATACATGATGTAGATGGGAAGATCCTAGTAAGTGTTTGACTCTATAAGTCAGATCAAAGAGTTTCCAATTTGCTGCATATGGATCTTTGATCATTTGAACAGCTAGCTTACAATCAGTTTCAAAGATGTAATTATGATCAGGATCGTAAAACTTATTACAAGCTAGTAGCAGAGCCAAAATTTCAGCTTCTAGAGGTGAGGCGGCAGTAATAGTATCAGAAAATAAGAATATCGGATCACCTAAATTATCCCTAGCAATCACACCAACTGAAGCCTTATTTGGATACCAAGATGCATCTGTGTTTATTTTGATTGTTCCTGATGTAGGCTTTTCCCACTTAGCAATGGATATATTTGGCTTTGGAGGTGGTCGAGTGAAAGGAATCCATTGACTTAGAGGAGAAGCCATAGCAGAATGAGAAAAATATGGCCTAGGTGAGGTAAACAAAGACAGTTTTATAAGCTCCTCTACTTCTTTAGTAATTGCCACTGGAGAGAAGGGCTTATTATCAAAAATGAACCTATTCCTAGCTTTCCAAAGTGACCAGCGGGTGAGAGAAGGCATACTTTTGCTAATAAACTGCTTCCAACCCGGTAAGTCATGGCAATCCCAGAAAAGAAAAAATCTTTCAGAAAGGGAGTGATCCTGATTAAGATGAAAGTCTACTATGCATGCAATGTTACTCCAGACAGCCCTAGCAATGTGACACGATATAAAAAAATGCTGAATAGAGTCTATACTACAGCAGGCAGGACACTTAGATGCTAAACTGAAACCACATGTAATAAGAACCTCATCGAAGGGGAGAAAGGATTGTAACAGTTTCCCAGGTAAAAATTGAAATCTTCTTCTGAATAGCATTGTTCCAAATAAATTTAGGAGCAAGAAAGTTACCTGATGACCGAGTTAGAGTTCTATAAGTAGACTTAGATGTAAAATTACCAGAGGGCTCAGGATTCCATATCAGTCTATCATCTCTGACCACTGTGAGTTGTGCATCCTGGAGAAAGGCAAGAGTATCATGTTCTAGAAGAGAACCAATTTGAGCTAAAATAGTAGCTTTACAATTAATGAAATCAGCCACAGACAAATATGGCCAATCAGATACTATATGCAGAGGGATAAAGTTAATGAGAGGACCAGATGGACACCAATTTGCCAGCCAGACACTGCAGGTACCTTTACCATGAATAATATGAGAGTTTTGTTCTGCAAATGAATTAACTAACAGAATTCTTTTCCAAGTGATAGATTTCCTATAAGAAATAGGCAGAGACCATATCAACTTTGCCCACAAAGTTATTCCTAGTTGGCTCTTCCACCAAAGTTTTGCAGAACAAGTATCAATAATGGCTTTAATAGATCTGAACCCAAAACCATTCAAATCAGTGGAAACTGAAATTGCAGACCATCTCCTCCAGATTTTATTGTTTTTTCCCTCAGATTCACCCCAAAAAAACCTTGCTAATCTCTTCTCAAAGGTTTTAATGATTTTTTTTGGGGATTAGTAACAGCCCATAAATGCTGTGGCAAGGAATATAGGCAGTGTTTGATTAAAACCATTTTCACCCCAGTGTTTGATAAATGGTAGGTTTGGTTAGATTTAGGAATTGGGGTTGTGTGTGTGAAAAATTATCATTTGAGCTTGGATTTCAGTATTTATGATATTGAGAGTTTTTGTGAGGTTTTGATTAGGGGAATATTAGTTAGGATGTGGACATGAATTCCTTCGTGTGCTTAAATCGTTTCTTACTCGAGGGCGAGTAAGGTTTAAGTGCGGGGAGGTTTGATGTACCCATTTTATACGGTTATATTAGGACTTTTAGGATTCACTTTTGTATACTTTTGTGCTCTAAATGTGGAATTTTGCCTTGAAATTCTCTAAGGAGAGTTAAAAGCGACTTTTACGCTTTTATTACTTTTCTAGAGGATTTTGTGTGACAGGGAAATTTGTTTGAAGACTTTGAAGAATACCTTTGAAGATTTGAAGACATGTATTTGAGCTTTTGAAGATTTGAATAATTGAAGAAAAGTGAAGAGAAGAGGAGGATATGAAACAAAAAGAAGAAAGAAATCAAGATGCTGGAACTAGGCTCCGTCGCGACTCGCAACAGACCTGTCACGACTCACGAAGGACGTATGGCCGGAAATCTTTCTTGCTTTTTTGTGCTATAAATACTCACCTTATCCTCTCCTCTTCAAAATCTCTTCTTCCTGCAATTTTTCTGGGTTAAAACCCTAGTTTTTCTCTTCTTTCTTTTCTTTGTTTTTGTAGGTTAATCATGTCTTTTAATTATCTAGCTTAGTTTAATCTTGGGAGCAATGGATTGAAGCTTCCATATCTATGTAGTAAGAACCATATCTATCTATTTAGTGCTTTTTCTATTATGCATTTATTGAGCTTTGAATGTGAATTGTTAATGGCATTGATGTTGTTAGAAGTTTGAGTATATGAATTGTGTGTATGATTACTTGCTAGGGTTGGGAGAAAGTAGCTAATTCTCCCCTCTTTTAATGTGGAATCCAAGAGCATGAGTTAGAGCTTTTAAATGATTTTGATGTGTTGATAATTTCTAGATGAATGTGATGATGTTGAATTCGTTGTCATTTTTTTTAGGTAGCAAATGAGATAGGTCTATGAATGTCGATGGTTCTTGACTAATCTTGTGTAGATGATCTAATTGGTTAAATGCTAAGACATGGTGTAGTGTTTATAAGTGTTTCCAAGCTTGTTGATTCTTCGTGCTCAATGCCATCAATAGGATACTTTTAATCGTGTTTCGGCTAAGGGAGTCATTGGTGAGGTTTGACAAGAGATGTCGAATTCACTCCTGCAAACTACTATCTAAGAAGGATCGAAGATTTATCTTCACAACAAGTAGTGGAAGTAGTGAATAGATTGTTTCACTCATTCTGGAAGCCTTTGTTATTTAGCATTCATATGTTCTTAATGCTATGTTTACTTCATTTATGGAATGTGTTGTTTGCGAATAGGAATTGTTTGTATAATTGGAGTGTTAGGGTGTTAGGAAAGTGACAAATTCGTTAGCTCCTTTGCATGAAAATCTAAGAACATGAACTTAGAACTTCTTGTGTATAATGTGTGGTAATTCCTGCTAGATAAGTATGTTAATGTGGATTGTTCTCATATTTATCCTATAGATGAAATGAAAGGTTGAACCTTGAATGTGGTTTGTTTTAGATTTAGCCTAATGAATGCTATGTTTAGTTAAATGGCTATGTATTTGGTAGAAAGCTTGTTATTGTCAAATCTATGTTCCTTTGTGTATAATGCCATTGATGAAATACCCCAATGGTCGTTGTTTGTCTAGGGTGATCATCAATGAGGTTTGCAAATGGTCATTGTTTGTCTTGCAAATTACTACTAAGAAGGAATGAATGTTGATATTCTATTGGCATTCCTCATAGGTAATAAGTGTGATAGAATGAGTGGATGGTTCAATGAGCTACATTTGGTTTGGAAGTGGATGTCGATTTCCTCCAAGGCTTTATCTTTTGTAGTTTTAAACCCATTTTTCTTAGTTTGTTTAATGATTAGCATAGTTACTTGACTTTGCTAGTTATCTTATCTTTTAATTTTCATAACTTAGGACAACCAAGAAACCAACCCCCCCCCCCTTTACACGCTTTTATATGTATATGTATATATCTACTTCTAGCATAATAGCAACCTTTTGTGTTTAAACACTTAAGAAAATCCCTCTTCTTCGTGGACGACCCCGACATGCCGCTATCTACTTAGTTGTAGATAGTAAGCATAAAGGGCTTATATATATTAACTTTGAGAGGTAAGGCGATGACTTCCCAACAGTCCTGCCATGACTTGGGTGCTAGAGCGGTTTGAGAATCGGCCACTGCGTTGCCATTTTCTACTCACCTAGTTGCTTTCATAATATTTTTCAGTGAATTGATTCCAGTGAAGACACGCCTCAATTCTGCCTCAATGATGAACATGAGGATTCATTGTTCATAAGATATAAATGCAAAATCCCGAACTCATTCTTCTTCCAAGCACTAGGTTCCCCATTCTTCTCTAGTGAAGATTTAAAAGAAGACTGAACCTTAGTTATTATTATTTTTAATTTAAATTTACGGACTATCATTTTAATGTAATATGCATGAACATATACACGCACATTGCACGATGCCCGAACACTACATACCTACATGCATGAACACTCACATATACCTACACACGCACGCTGCACACAAACCTCAAATGCACATGCAAGAACACTCACATCATATAACAGAGTTATGGTCAACAACTTTAGGTTTGTGATTTTTTTTCCTAAATGAGCGGCCTTCTACAAAATCTTGTTGATATATTCTCATCCTAATATAGAGGTGGTACATAGCTTTTATGGTCCTTCAGAAATTACTAGAAGTTTGTTTTTTGACATATTCTTAAAGGGGAAAATAAAACTCCCGAGAAAGTTTATGATGTGCAAACAGAACTAAACCACATTTCATTTGTGTTGTTTTTATCCATTAACATCTTTAAATGGTTAGTGGTGTTCATTTTTTTCCATATTATGTTTGTCTTCTGTCTTATTGAGGCAAGAAAGTGACGGGGCATTCTGGTACATTGATTAATTGTAAGAAGAGTAGGAGACGATTGCAATACGTACCAGATGAAGATGTGTCTCAAAGGCTACAAAAAATGAAATCTATTGCTTCATTAGAGGCGTATATCTCTTTATTATAAGCCAACATAGAGTTTAATGTGGCCTCGGGTTCTATAAAAGTCACCCCTCTTCGCAATCCCTTAATTAATGCAATGAGATGTTTTTCCATTTATTTACATCGTTATTCACAAGAAAGTTTATATATTTTCTACTCACCTTGTTGCTTTCATAATATTTTCTAGTTGAATGCTTCAAATTTATGAATACCTAAGTTTCTCCTCCATCATGAATATGAGGATTCATTATTTTGAAGAATTAAATCCAGAAGCTCGGACTGCTTCTTCTTCCAAGCACTGGGTGACTTAAGCTCCTCCAGTGAAGATTAAAAATAAAAGGAATCACTAGTATCTTTATTTTTTTGTATCTAATTTGCAGTCTATCTGTTTTACGTAACACTATACATGAACAAATATAGGCATGACATACGAACACTACACACGCACATGTATGAGCACCTACATACACCTATACACGCACATTGAACAAAAACAACACATGAAACAAATTGAATGCTTACATCCAGTAACTAAGTTATTATCAACAACTTTTGGCTTGTTCTTTTTCTCCAAAATGAACGGCCTTTTACAAAATTCACTTGATAGATTCTCATAGAACTTCTGATACTATTTTTGGTCTTTCTAAATTCACTAGAAGCTTGTTGTTCTGACATATTCAGAAAGGGGAAAATAGAACTTCTGATAAATTTTATGATGTGCTAGCAAAACCAAACTCCATAATGTCAATTAATAACCTAGAATGGTTAATGATGTTCATTTTATTTGCGTGTTGTCCTGTCTTCTGCCCTATGGAGGCAAAAAGTGATGGAGGTATTCTGGTACTTTTTCTTACTACAAGAAGAGGAGGAGATTTTTCCCTACGTATTAGCCAAAGATGCGTCTCAAAGGATACAACAAATGTAATCTCTAGCTTTATTAAAGGAGTGAATCTCATTTTTAGGAGTCATCATAGAGTTTAATGCCGCCTTAGGTGCAATGATAGTCACCCATGTTCATGATCTCAAGATTAATGCGATGAAACTTTTTCCCTCACATCATTATTAACGAGGAAGTTTATATATTTTCTACTCACCTCGTGGCTTTCAAATAATTTTTCAAAGGAATGTTTCCAATGTCTACTGACCTAAGTTCTACCTCCATCGTAAACATGAGGATTCATTATTTTTTTGAAGATTGAAATAAATAAGCCCACATTGTTTCTTTTTCCCAGCACTAGGTGCCTTATCCTCCCCCAATAAAGATTAAAAGAAGAGTGAACCCGAATAATTAATTTTTTAAAATTTTAATGTACGGACTATCATTTTAATGTGACACTATACATAAACACATGCACACACAACACACAAAAACTACACATGCACATTCTTAAACACTCACATGCACCTACGCACGTATAATGCACACAAACTACACATTGAATGTTGTAGTGTGTTGATATTACCTAAAATTCATAATTAACTTAAACTGAGCAACTCCCATTTTAAAAATTTTAGATCTATCACATTACACATAAAATTTTCTTTAAAATGCAATAGGGTTGTACTTGCATGAAGCTAGCACCAGGGCACGCCCACACCCAACTTAACACACTGAGGAAAATACACGTAAGCCGCACAAGTCCCAATACTTTCTAAATTTCATGTTTATATAATTTTTAATAAATGTCATCACATTTCATTTACTGTTTATAAGTCCTTATGAGCAGGCTGAGAATGTACATATCATTAAGTTTGGGTGTGTGCATTTTTTAAGCCGCCATATGGTCAATTTCTCGAAGTGACGACATGGTCGTTTCCAAAAAGCACAAAGTTGGTCAGCCTCTGTGGGTGACATGGCATTCTTCTAATGCCATCACTGTCGGTGAAGATGGTTTACCCATTTAGCAGTCCCGACGTGACTCAGGTGCTAGAGCGGTTTTAGAATCTGCCGTTGCGCTGCTATTTTCTACTCATGTTGTTGCTTTCATAATATTTTTCTGTGAATTGATTCCAATGTCAATTGACAATGGACATAAATTCCTCCTCCATAATGAACATTACACACTTACTTGAATTAACCGATTGAGACTTTTTGCCCTTTATTTACATCATTACTGAAAAGGAGTTTATATATTTTAATTTACATACTGTCATTTTGGTGAAACACTATACATGAACACATGCTCAAAAATGCACAAACTCTACACCAGAACCAAAATAAACACTCACATACACCTACGCACGTAGGCTGCACACAAAGTACACATTGAATGTTGTAGTGTGTTGATATTACCTAAAATTCATAATTTACTTAAAATTACCAAGTCCCTTTTGAAATTTTTTTAGATCTGTTACACAACGCATAAAAGTTTTTGAAAACTGCATTAGACTCGTACTTACACGATGGTGGCACCGTGGCAAGTAGACACCCAACCTCACATATAGAGAAAAATACATGTAAGCCAAAAAAGCCTCAATATTTTATGAATTACATGTTTATTGAATTATTAATAAAGGTCTTTGCAATTCATTTATTGTTTGGATGTCTTAACGAAATGGCTATGAATGTACATAACATTGAGGTTGGGTGTGTGCATTCTCGAAGATGCCGTCAGGTCACGTTCTTGAAGCCACTGCTAGGTCACATTCTCGAACCAGTGAGGTGGCCTTTTAAAGAAAGCTAAGGAGCTAGTCAGCAATTGCGGAAAAAATGTCATTCTCCTGGTCCGCTAGGGAAGACATTTTATACTTTCAGCAGTCCGGGCATGACTAAGGTACTGCAGTGGTTTGAGAATCTGCAGGTGCATTGCTATTTTCTACTCACCTCGTTGTTTTTGTAATATTTTTCACTGAATTCATTCCAATGTCCAAAGACCTAAATTCTTCATCCATAATGAACATGAGGATTCATTATTTTGAAATTTTAAATTCAAAGCCCAGATTGATTCGTCTTCCAAGCACTAGGTGCCCAATCCTTCTCCAGTGAAGATTAAAAATAAGAGTGAACTCTAGCAATATTGTTTTTAAAATTTAAATTTGTGGGCCATCATTTTAATGTAATATACATGAACACATACAGGGACAATGAAAACACTACACACCTACATGCATGAACACTCACATACAGCTACACGCACGACACACTAAAACACTCACATCAAATAACAGAGTGATGGTAAACAACCATATTATCTTTTTCTCCGAAATGAAAAGCCTTCTTATATTCTTATACTAATATAGTTGTGGTACATATCTTTTCTGCTTTTTCAAAAATCATTAGAAGTTTGTTAATGTGCCAATAAAACTAAACTGCATTCCATATGTGTTCTTTTTATCCATTTATATCCTTTATTGGTTTTTTTCTTTTTTTTTTTTTTGCATATTATCCTTGTCTTGTATCTTATGGAGGCAAGAAAGTGATGGAGGTGTTCTGGTACTTTGGTTAACTACAAGAAGAAGTGGAGATTGTATCCATACGTACAATCTGAAAATGTGTCTCGGATGCATATACCTCTTTATTAGGATTCAACATTGAGTTTAATGTGGCAGTGGGTTCAAAAAAAGTCACTCCTGTTCGCAATCCTTGAATCAACACAATAAGACTTTTGCCCTTTAGTTACATCGCTACTGGCCAGGAAATTTATATATTTTAATTTATGCACTCTCATTTTAGTGTACATGAACACATACAGAGACAACGCAAGAACTCTACACCCGCACAAACATGAACACTAACATACACCTACACATGTAGACTACACACAAACTACATATTGAATGTTGTAGTGTGTTAATATTACCTAAAATTCAGAAATTACGTAAACTGAGAAACTCCGTTTTTAAAAAAATTATATCATTCACATAAAAAATAAAATTTTCCGAAAAATGAATTAGGCTTGTACTTACTCGAAGCTTGCACTATGGCACACACACACCCAACCTCACACAAAAAGGAAAATACAAGTAAGCTGCACAAGTCTCAATAATTTTTGAATTACATGTTTATCGAATTATTAACAAATGTATTTTCAATTAATTTATTGTTTAGAGGTTTGACGAACTGGTTTAGAATGTACATAAGATGAGGTTGGGTGTGTGCATTCTCGAAACCGCCACCAGGCCACGTTCTCTAAGAGGCGACAAGGTCTTTTCCAGAAAGAACACGAGCTGGTCAACTTCTGCGGCAGACAGGTTGTTCTCCTGGTACCATCACCGTCAGGGAAGACAGTTACTATTTCAGCAGCCCGACGTGACTCAGGTGCTAGAGTGGTTTGAGAATCGTCCGGTGTGTTGCTAATTTCTACTCACCTCATTGCTTTCATAATATTTTTAAGTGAATTGATTCCAATGTCCAATGACTTAAATTCCTTCTCCATAATGAACATAAGGATTCATTGTTTTGAATTCAGAAGTCTGGACTAATTATTCTTCTAAGCACTAGGTGTCACATCCTCCACAAGTGAAGATTAAAAATAAGAGTGAACCCCAGTAATTAGTTTTTAAATTTTAATTTTTTGACTATCATTTTATTGTAATATAAACACATATATGAATGATGAACGAACAATACACTTCTACATGTATGAACACTCACATAAACCTACACACGCACGACGCACACAAGCTACACATGCACACGCTAGAACACTCACATCCAATAACTAGGTTATGGTCAACACTTTTAGGCTTTTTATTTTTCTTCAAAATAAATGACCTTCTACCAAATACCCTAGATGTATTCTCATCATAATATAGTGGTGGTACATAGCTTTTCTTCTCTTTCAAAAATCACTAGAAGTTTGTTGTTCTGACATATTCTAAAAGGGGAAAATAAAACTCCCGAGAAAGTTTATGATGTGCCAACAAAACTAAACTATTTTCAAAATGTGCTCTTTTTGTTCATTAATATCTTTGAATGGTTAATGGTGTTCATTATTTTTAACGTATTATCCTTGTCTTCTGTCTTATTGAGGCAAGAAAGTGGTAGAGGCGTTTTGGTACTTTGGTTAACTACAAGAAGAAGAGGAGAATGCTGTCATACGTACCGGCTAAAGATGTGAGTCAAAGGCGTATATCTCTTTATTAAAAGCCAATATAGAGTTTAATGCGGCCTTGGGTTCAAACAACCATCCATGTTTGCAATCCCTGAATTAACGCAATAAGACTCTTTGCCCCTTAGTTACATTGTTACTGAACAGGAAGTTTATATATTTTAATTTACGTAGTGTCATTTTATTTTAACACTATACATGAACACATACACAGACATCACACAAAATCTACACCCACACAAACATGAACACTCATATACACCTACACACGTAGGATGCACACAAAGTACACATTGAATGTTGTAGTGTGTTGATATGACCTAAAATTCATATTTTACATAAACTAAGAAAATCCATTTTAAAATTTTTTAGCTATGACACATAACACATAAAAGTTTCTTAAGAATACATTAGGCTTGTCCTTGAAGCTTGCAACGTGGCACACACACACTGAACCTCACACACAGAGGAAAATACACGTAAGCTGCACAAGTCTTAATTGAATTACATGTTTATCGAATTATTAATCAATGTCATTGCAATTCATTTATTGTTTATAAGTTTGACGAATTGGTTAAGAATGTACATAAGATTGAGGTTGGGTGCCTGCATTCTCGAAGCCACCGCAAGTGACCGTTCTCTAAGCGGCGACATGGTATTTTCCCAAAAACACACAAGTTGGTCAGCCTTTGCTGCAGACAGGTCGTTCTCCTGGTGTCATCACCATCAGGGAAGACGGTTACAATTTCAGCAGTCCCGACGTGACTCAGGTGCTCGAGCGGTTTGAGAATCCTCCGCTGCGTTGCTAATTTCTACTCACCTCGTTGACTTTCGTAATATTTTTAAGTGAATTGATTCCAATTTCCAATGACCTAAATTCCTTCTCAATATTGAACATGAAGATTCATTGTTTTGAAGAATTAAATTCAAAAGCTTAGACTTATTCTTCTTCCAAGCCCTAAGTGCCCCATCCTCCGCCAGTGAAGATTAAAAATAAGTGTGAACCCTTATATTTTTATTCCAAAGATAGTGCTGTTTAGGATTTTTTATCTTCATCTATTATGCCTAGGGGCATAGGAAGCACATGGATTACTATTATTCCAAAGAAGAAAACACCAATTTCCTTTGATGATTACAGGCCTATAAGTCTCTCTAATGTGATTAATAAGATTTGCTCTAAAGTGCTTATGGAGAGACTTAAAGCTATTATGCCTAAATTAATCTCCCCTAATCAAACAGCATTCCTACATGGCAGGGACATTTCAGATAATGTCATTTATTTACAGGAAATGGTAAGGCTGCTCAATAGGAAGAGAAGGGAACCTAATTGCATAATAAAATTAGATCTCAAAAAGGCTTTTGATAGGGTTAGATGGTCTTTTCTATACAAAGTACTTGCTAAATTTGGTTTTCATCCAAAATTCATTTTCTCAATTATGAAAAACCTTTCTCAAGCCTGGTTCTCTGTTCTTATTAATGGCAAGCCTTGTGGTTTTTTCCAATCTTCTAGGGGTATTAAGCAAGGGGATCCTCTATCCCCATTTTTGTTTAATATTTTCTCTGAGTCATTTTCCAGGAGTATGGATTATATATTCCAAAATGGTAAGCTTTCACCCTATGACCTGCCAAGTAATCCTCCAAAAATTTCACACTTATCATATGCTGATGACACAGTCATTTTCTTTAAAGCAAATAACTTAACTTTGGTAAGATTAAAAGTCTTTTTATCTACCTTTGAAGAAGTCACTGGACAATCAATTAATTATAGTAAGAGTGACATTTTCATAGGTAAGCATGCTACTGTTCAAAGGGTGAATCACATTAAGAGAATTATGGGAATGAAAATTGGTACTTTTCCATTCATGTATCTAGGTGTTCCAATTTTTACTGGTGCTTCAAAGAAGATCTACTTTCAACCCCTTTTTGAGCAGATTGATAGTAGGATTGGTAATTGGAAAAATAGGTGGATAACTACTGGTGGAAAAATTATACTAATTGAATCCTATATTTATTCAATTCCCCAGCATATCTGGCAAGTAATTAAGCCTACAAGTTTGATTGTCTCCACCATTGAAAAAAAATTGAGTAGATTTTTTTGGGGTGAGAATGATCATAAACCAAAAAGAGCATGGAGAAAATGGACTGCTCTTTGTGCATCAACTGATCAAAATGGCTTGGGTTTTAGAAGTATAAGGACAATTGTTAAAACTTGTTCTGTAAAGTTGTGGTGGAAATTTCAGTTGGCAGATACTTTATGGTCTCACTTGTTGGCTAACCTTCCACCATCTTACAGAACCTCCCCTAATTGGAAAAGAATTTGCTCAGTTAATTCTTGGGCAGAAGCTAACTCAAGGGTAATAATTGGAAATGGTGAATGCAATTTCTGGAATGCAAATTGGCTGGGGATTGGGATTTTATCTGATTTGTGTGATCAAAACAATATAGGAATTGATGAAAACTATTCTGTTGCTGAATTTATAACCAATAAATCTAGCCTTATACCTTTAATTCAACCATTTCTGCCCCCTGATATTACTATTCTTTTGCAGGACTCAAGAACCTGGCCTCATAGACCTGATAGACTAATCTGGAAGCCAGGTGCTGATGGTAACTTCTCATTCAAAGCTACTTATTTGTTACTGTGTAACAACTCAGGTCAGTATGCATCTCCACTTCATTTCTGGAACTCTAGATTTGAGAAAAAAATATCTATGTTTATGTGGAAAGTGACAAACTCTCTTCTTCCTTTTGATAATACTCTTAAAAATCTCAGAATCAGTTTGGCCTCTAAATGTTGTATGTGTAATTTACATGAGGATGATCTAGATCATTTCTTTAACTCATGTGAGTTTTCCTTGAATGTTTGGAAAACCATACATCAGTTTATGGGAATTAGGGACAGGGATTTTCATTCTGTGTGGGATAGATTATCTGCTTACTTATCCCTCCCCACCCTATCTAAATTACACTCCATTATTGTGAGAACTGCAGCAATTTATACCTTCTGGAATTTATGGAAGATGAGGAATAGATTTATTTTTGATTCAGTTAAGCCATCATCTTCCATAGTGCTTCAGCAGATTAGAGATCAAATTTTCTATTCATTCTCTGCTAAACAAGTGTATATAGTCTCTCCACTTGATCTCAGTATTGCAAACCACTCCTACTTGCCTCTCATTAAAAGACCCCCAAAGCCTAAAATCTGGAAAATTGCATGGGTCAGACCAAAAACTGGTTTTAAAGTAAATGTGGATGCTGCTTGGTGCTGTAAGACGAACAAGTGTGGCCTTAGCATGATCATTAGAGACTGTAGAGGGAGTTTTAAGGAAGCTTATACCTCATTTACTAATGCAAAATCTCCCCTAGAAGCTGAGTTCAAAGCTATTTTATTTGCTATTCAATTTTCCACTCCTCTGTCCACTGTTTGCATGGAATCAGACTGCCTTAATGTTGTGCTATATGCTACTGCTCCATTAAGATCCCCCTGGGAATTGTTTGATTTAGCAGATGAGATTCATTTTTCTTTGGGAGATATACACATTATGCATATATTTAGGGAAGCCAATCAGGTTGCTCATTTGTTGGCAAAAACTTGCTTGTCACAAAAATGTAATTTGGCTTTTCCACATTTTTCTTTGCTGCCTAACCGAGTCCAGGGCTTAGTTAGGCTAGACCAAATGAATACTCCTTCTCTGCGGATTGCCTCCTAGTTTGGATGCTACTCAGTAAAAAAAATTTTTTCTTGCAGATCAAATGTTGATATCAGGCTTCATGCAAAGAGGGTCCCTTGCCGCTTCTGTAGTTGGATCGGACCTAGATGGTTTGGTTACTCGTGTTGCTAAGGGTGGATACTACTGGCCACCTCTCTTTTCTGCAAGCAGCTAGACTAGGTTTTCATTTCTACTTCAGGCTAGTATGTGGAGGTTAGCTCTTTATTTATGTGGAGAGGGTTTCGACTGCCTTGTGTTTCTTCTTGGATTCACTAATAAGTTTCGATCCTTTCCACCATAGATAAAGAGGCCTCTCCTCCGACTTGATGCTAATATGTTTTTCCTCTCATTCTTTTGGGGGAAACAAGCGTTGCTCTGATAGCCAGTGAGCATGCATGTATATCCTACTATTGCTTCGGCTTTTCTTTACTGTCTATTTTTTCGGCTCGGGAAGGCCTAATAGAAGTTCCCCCATCTAAGGATGGTTTTTAACTAAAAAAAAAATTAATTTTAATTTTTGGACCATCATTTTAATGTAATATACATGAACACATACACTGACGATGCCTGAACACTACACACCTACATGCATGAACACTGACATACACCTACACGCACGATGCACACAAATTACACAAACACACGCTAGATCACTCACATTTAATAACAGAATTTTGGTTAACAATTGTAGGCGTTAGCTTTTTCTCCCAAATGAACAACCTAAGTTCAAATCCCCTTCATATATTCTCATACCAATAAAGTGGTGGTACATTGCTTTCTTGCTCTTTAAGAATTTACATGTGCCAACAAAACTAAACTATGTCCCATTGTGTTCTTTTTATCCATTAATATCCTTGAATGGTTTTCATTTTTTTTTCATTTTTTTCTTGTCTTCTGTCTTATGGAGGGAAGAAAGTGACGGAGGTGTTCAGGTACTTTGGTTAACTACAAGAAGAAGAGGAGATTGTTTCCATATATACAATCTGGAAATGTGTCTCAAAGGTGTATATATCTTTATTAGGATCCAACATTGAGTTTAATGCGACATTCGGTTCAATAAAAGTCATCCATGTTCTCAATCCCTGAATCAACGCAATGAGACTTTTTTCCCTATAGTTACATCGTTACTGGCCAGGAAATTTATATATTTTAATTTACGTATTCTCATTTTAGTGTAACACTATACAGGAACACATACAGAGACAACACACTAACTCTACACCCGCAAAAGCATGATAGCTCACATACACCTACACATGTAGGTTGTACACAAACTACACATTGAATGTTGTAGTGTGTTGATATTACCTTAAATTCATAAATTACTTAAACTGACCAACTCACTTTTGAAAATTTTATATTTGTTGCATAACACATAAAATTTTCTGAAACATGCATTAGGCTTGTACTTGCCCAAAGCGGGCACCGTGGCACACACACACCCTACCTCACACTTGGAGGAAAATACACATAAGCCGCACAAGCCTAAATAATTTTTTATTACATGTTTATCGAATTATTTATAAATATCTTTGCAATTCATTTATTGTTCAGAAGTTTAACGAACTGGTTAAGAATGAACATAAGATTGAGGTTGGTTGCGTGCATTCTCAAAGACACCGCCAAGTCACATTCTCTAACCGACAATACAGACTTTTCTAGAAAGCACGCGAGCTGGTCAGCCTCTGCGGCAGACATGCCGTTCTCCTAGTGCCATTGCCGTCAAGGAAGATGGTTTACACTTTCAGCAGTCCCAGCATGACTCAGGTCCTAGAGCGGTTTGAGAATCCTCCATTGCATTGCTAATTTTTACTCATTTCGTTGCTTTCGTAATATTTTTAAGTGAATTGATTCCAATTTCCAATGACATGAATTCCTTCTCCATAATGAACATGAGGATTCATTGTTTTGAGGATTTAAATTCAAAATCCCAGACAGATTCTTCTTTCAAGCACTAGGTGCCCCATCCTTCACCAGTAAAGATTAAAAACAAGAGTGAACCCCAGTAGTTATTTAAAAAAAATTAATTTGTAGACTATCGTTTTAATGTAAAACACATGAACACATATACTGACGATGCACAAACAGTATATTTCTACATGCATGAACACTCACATACACTTACACACAAACAACGACACAAACTACACATGCACACGCTAGAACACTCACATCCAGTAATTGAGTTATGGTTAACACTTTTAAGCTTATCTTTTTCTTCAAAACGAACAACCTTCTACCAAATCCCTCTGATATATTGTCATCATAAAATAGTTGGGGTACATAGATTTTATTCTCTTTCAAAAATCACTAGAAGTTTGTTGTTCTGACATATTCTAAAATGGGAAAATAAAACTCCCAAGAAAGTTTATGATGTGACAACAAAATTAAATTGCATTCCAAATGTGTTATTTTTTTCATTAATATCCTTGAATGGTCAATGGTGTTCATTTTTTTTACGCATTATCCTTGTCTTCTGTCTTATGGAGGCAAGAAAGTGACGGGGGCTTTCTGGTACTTTGGTTAACTACAAGAAAATAGGAGACTACTGCCACACGTACCAGCGTAAGATGTGTCTCAAAGGTGTATATCTCTTTATTAGGAGCCAACATAGAGTTTAATGCGGCTCAGTTTCAAATAGTCACCTGTGTTTGCAATCCCTGAATTAACGTAATGAGACTCTTTGCCCTTTAGTCGCATCGTTACTGAACAAGAAGTTTATATATTTTAATTTGCGTACTATCATTTTAGTGTAACACTATACATGAACACATACACCGACAATGCTCGAACTATACACCCGCAAAAACATGAACACTCACATACACCTACACACGTAGGCTGCACACAAAGTACACACTAAATGTTGTAGTGTGTTGATATTACCAAAAATTCATAATTTACTGAAATTGAGCAACTCTATTTCAAAAATTTTAAGATTTGTCAATTAACACATAAAATTTTCTTTAAAATGCATTAGGCTTGTACTTGCAGGAAGCTTGCATTGTGGTATGCACACATCCAACCTCACACACAGAGGAAAATACACGTAAGCCGCACAAGTCTCAATAATTTTTGAATTACATGCTTATCGAATTATTAATAAATGTCTTTGCAATTCATTTATTGTTTAGAAGTTTGACGAAGTGGTTAAGAATGAATATAAGATTGAGGTTGTGTGTGTGCATTCACGAAGCCGCCGCCAGGTCACATTCTCTAAGCGGTGACTTGGTCATTTCCCATAAAGCACACGAGCTGGTCCACCTCTGCGCAGACAGGTTGTTCTCCTGGTGCCATCGTCGTCAAGGAAAATGGTTTATACTTTCAGCAGTCCAGGCATGACTCATGTGCTAGAGGGGTTTGAGAAATCTCTGTTGCGTTGCAAATTTCTACTCACCTTGTTGCTTTCGTAATATTTTTAAGAGAATTGATTCCAATGTCCAATGACCTAAATTCCTTCTCCATAATGAACACGAGGATTCATTTTTTTGAAGATTTCAATTCAAAAGCTCAGAGTGATTCTGCTTCCAAGCACTAGGTGACCAATCCTCCACTAGTGAAGATTAAAAAGAAGAGTGAATCCCAGTAATTATTTTTTAAAATTTTAATTTGTCGACTTTCATTTAAATTTAATAAACATGAACACATATACGGACGATGCACAAACAGTACACTTGTACATGCATGAACACTCACATACACCTGCACACGCACAACGCATACAAACTACACATGCACACGCTAGAACACTCACATCCAATAACTGAGTTATGGTCAACAATTTTAGGCTTTATCTTTTTCTCCGAAATAAACGACCTTCTATCGAATCCCCTTGATATATTATCATCCTAATATAGTGGTGGTACATATATTTTCTTCTCTTTTGAAAATCACTAGAAGCTTTTTGTTCTAACATATTCTAAAAGGAGAAAATAAAGCTCCTAGGAAAGTTTATGATGTGCCAACAAAACTAAACTGCATTCCAAATGTGTTCTTTTTGTTCATTAATATCCTTGAATGGTTAACAGTGCTCTTTTTTTTTTGCATATTATCCTTGTCTTCTGTCTTATGGAGGCAAGAAAGTGATAGAGGCATTCTGGTACGTACCAGTACGCAATGAGAACATTGCTGTCGTACGTACCAGTTGAAAATGTGTCTCAAAGGCGTAAATCTCTTTATTAGGAGCCAAGATAGAGTTTAATGCGGCCTTGGGGTTCAAACGGTCACCCCCTGTTTGCAATCCCTGAATTAACGCAATGAGACTTTTTACCCTTTAGTTACATTGTTAATGAATAGGAAGTTCAAATATTTTAATTTACGTAATATCATTTTAGTGTAACACTATACATTAACACATACATAGACAACACACAAACTCTACACCCGCACAAACATGAAAACTTACATACACCTACACACGTAGGCTACATACAAAGTACACATTTAATGTTGTAGTGTGTCGATATTACATAAAATTCATAATTTACTTAAACTGAGCAACTCCATTTTTAAAATTTTTAGATCTGTCACATAACACATAGAAATTTCTTTAAAATGCATTAGGCTTGCATTTGCAAGAAGCTTGCAACATGGCCCACACACACCCAACCTCACACACAGAGGAAAATACACGTAAGCCGCACAAGTCTCAATATTTTCTGAATTACACGTTTATCGAATCATTAATAAATGTCTTTGCAATTCATTTATTGTTAAAAGTTTTGATGAAGTGGCTAAGAATGTACATAAGATTGAGGTTGGGTGTGTGCATGGTCTTTTCCATAAAGCACACAAGCTGGTCAGCCTTTGAGACAGACAGGTCGTTCTCTTGGTGCCATCACCATCGGGGAAGATGTTTTACACTTTTGGCATTCCCGGCGTGACTTAGGTGTTAGAGTGGTTTGATAATCGGCCGCCGCAAAGTGGTGGTGGTGCCATTTTTGACGGCGAGAACTCGATGGCCTGAGAGCTGAATTTGGAGCTGGCATGGATCGAGAGGAAGTTGGAGGCGGGCGCTGAGATCATCCAGTCCAAAAACTACATAGAAGAAGCGAAATGACCAACTTAATTTAAGACTCATGCTTAATAATTTTAAACTAATAGGAATCCTAATTTTCTCAATAATTTTGGGTACTCTCTATTATGCACAGGCACGATACATATGCACGAACATGCACATACCCGCACACTTTTGAATGAAAATTGTATGAATTCATTTGAATGAAAGTTCTAGCAATTCTATACATATTCTAATGCATTAGGGAACATTAATACTATTAATTCCTCAGATATTTTCGTGGATAGATTATTACTATATATAAAAAAAGGCTATCACACCTAACCTTAGGGTGCCCATGCCAGCCGACCACACAGCCATCACATGAGAGGTAAGTCACACTGACCCAGTACCGGCCACAGTGCTGGTTCATACTCGCCCGTCACCAGGAGGGTCCCACCGCCACGTGCGCGTTGCCACGCACGCTTTGGGAAACACACTCCCACACGGCCGTAGCGAGCTTCGAACCGTGGGTATCCCCACACTGCCCACTACCACTTGGGCTATACATGCGGTGGTGATTATTACTATATATATATAATTGGTTGGGTATTCTTCGGCAATACATTGCATTGGTTGGTGCTAAATTACGTGGTATCGTTGGGGTACCATAAGCACCGTATCCCATGGGATATATTGTGCATTATAAATTGTATGAATGTGCATTCTCTTATGTTAGATTGTGCATGATTCTATTTACTATGTAATTATTATGCAAATATTGTATGTACAAATATTAATATTGAAATGCACATCATATATATATATATATATATATATATATATATATATTATACGAATTGTTGTTTGGTTATTAAGGGTTTATGTTTTATTATTTTATTTAGTTGGGTAGATCTGTTATTTGTATTGTTGATGTTATTTGTTTAAATATAGGTTGTTTATAAAGTATTAGAATAAGTGATTGTTCATTATTTCATAGAAAATGACATTTGAAAATACTAGCTCACTAGTGGAGGGTGGGGTGATTAAAGGAGTTTATTTCGGACTAGAGACCTGATTTTGATCATCGTCGATTTAAGATGGTTCCTAGAACCGCCTTTAAATTGCCTAATTAAAGGCATTTTTGTGCTGTCTTTGGAAAGGAGGAGGAACCGCCTATAAATTAGTTCCAAATTCGGAACATAACTACCATCCTCAGCTGTTGGGTAATGTTCTTCAATCGGAACATGTAGTCCGTTCCTGCACCTGGACTGCCGACGGGTGTATTATTTACGTTACGTGTATCGAGTCCAAAAGCCAATCTACTTTTTGAGGCTGGAATACAATTGAATTTATATTTTTTTACTTCCGATGGAGGAATTGGTAGGCTTGAAAATGGTTCAGAATGAGGAACTCGTACTCATCTCTTACACATTTTTGTGAATCATTTCCGAAACCGGAAGCACAGTCGGGAAGAATGGTAAAAAAATGTAAAATTTTCGTAGCTGGCCAATATTTGTCGCAAATCACAAATACCTCTTGCAATAAATTTATCTAACATTGTGCAATGTTTTAACAAGGAAGTTTATATATTTCCTACTCACCTCGTAGTCTTCATATTATTTTTTGTGGAATGATTCCAGTGTCCAATGACCTAAGTTCCTCCTCCATCATGAACATGAGGATTCATACTTGGTTTACTACAAGAAAATGAGAAGATTTTTGCCCTACGTAACGGCCAGTTACGAAGATGCATCTCAAAGGATACAACCAATGGAATCACTTGCTTCATTAGAGGTGTTAATGAACAGTAAATGAATCTCAATTTTAGGACCCATTTTGCACATATGAACAAAATAATTATAAACTGATATGATATCAAAATATCATTTTATTACAATTTTTTTGGTTTAGTATTTTTAGAAGTTTAACACTGTACTCTTTTTTTCACTGAATTTTTTTAATGAGGTAGTGTTATCATTTTTGTTTATTTTATTATTATTAATAAATCCATAAACTCGGCCATGTTGTCTTAGATGAGTTTTGGCTATATTTAATTAGGGTTTTGAATATTTAGTTCCAATTGGATTATATTTGGTAAGTTTACATAGGACAGATTCCATCAATAATTCATCTAATATTTGGATTCATTTACTTGGATGGATTTGATCATCAATTAGGTTAAATTAGGTATTTTATTTTAATATGGTTTGATCTTCTTAAATCCACCATAAGTCTTTCCAATTTTCTGACAGGAATTACCAATTCTTGTCTTCTTTTTAATTTGTACTGGCCGAACTCCTACCTATAAATAGGGGAGGCCATGGATGAATTTATTGACCATTTTTTATATCATACATTAAGATTTTAAGTTTATACTCTTTGCTTAAATTGTTAGGTTTGTTCATTTAAGATAAGTGCTTAGAACCATTATGATTCTTTGTGTTAATTTTGGTGCGACTAGTTCTTGGGTTTTGTGGAATTCGACCATTGTGTTAGTGAAGTTCATAAATTTTTGTTCTTGATTAGACTTCGTCTGTGTGTTCTTAATTTCATGAGGGTGCTTCCATCAACCTTCGTTAAAAGTGCTTCACAAAATTTCGTAATCCAGAGTTCTTCGCAAGGAGATTCATATCACATTTTCTACTTTTAATTCTTAGTGACATAATTGTAAATAAATTTAAATTTGTAGAAAAAAAGTTTAAATTTCTAAGAGCCATACGTGATTAAGTTTGTTTATTTGTATAGTGGAATGTAAACCAAATGACCATACATAAAAATCGATGAATGGAAACTTTGGATAAATCTTGATGTGTTGCATTTTTGGATCCATGACTATATCCATTCTTCTCTCTGTTCTCAAGTGCACGCAAGTGGTTACTCTCACACTGCACACACACTACACATGAACTCACGTGAACACTCACATACACAAGTAGATTCACGAACAAAGAATATATAGGCCAAAAACATCCAGTAGAGTAGTAATTGTTAACTACTTTTTGGACTTGTGCTTTTTCTTAGAGATGATTGGCCTCTCATAACCATGGGTCGACCACCACAACTTGATGGATTCACATCCAGATATCTTGTAGCTGGACGAACAACTGATATAGGCATTGGCAAAAGGGGTCTCGGGCCACCACTGCGCCATTAACATACTTCGTCGGTCTCCTCCTCTTCTTTTTATCCGATGAACCGGAAATCATCGATGCGGTAGTACATATCAGAATAGTGACTCTCATTTCTAGGAGCCACCATATAGCTAGGTTGATGGGGCCTCAAATGCAACTACAACCAGTGGTGGAACCAGAAAATATTTTCAGGGGAGGCTGATAATATTAATGACATATAAATTTCAAAAATTCAACTCAACAATAATGAAAAATACTACATAATATAATAAATCAAGTACCATACAATAATATTTTTACAAGTTCACTAAATTACTAAAATAACTACTTTCTAACGCTCGAATTACTAGAAGTAGAACTAGGAAAAGGTGGGGGCAACAGATATCTATGAGACTCCATGACTTGATAACGTTGCATAATCGGTTCATTCTCAATCTTAACAAAAATATCCTTTTCAATATATACCATCATAACATCGTTCAACCATTCATCTCCCATTCTATTACGAAGATCGGTCTTGATATTCTTCATGGCAGAAAAAACTCGCTCAACTGAAGCAGTTGCAACTGGTAGAACTAATGTTAACTCAATAAGACGATATATCAATGGATAGAGTACCATGCTACGTGATCGAACCATATGTTGAGCAAGACTTCCAAGATCATTGATGACCGAATAGGCATCATCATCTCTCACATCATCAAGGGAGAAGTCAAGTTGTTGCTCAAGTTCTGAACGATCAACAAGGGAGAAGTCATCCGGATAGAGTTCAGCAAGGCGAAGCAACTTACCAACATCAAACATGGAAAATCTTTCTCTCGGATCAATGCATGCAATACAAGTGACTAATTCCGAGCTTGCTTCGCAAAATCGATGATTCATTTCAAGAATCATCCCGTCAACGGTCTAGTATTGAAACAATAAAAAAATATAACAATAAGATAAAAAATACATATAAAATATTATAAACAAAATAAATTAAACTATGTAAATATTAAAGTAAATCCTGAAGAAAAATATCAACACGGTAGAAATCATGATTGGTTGACATTTCTCCCCGTCGTCTAGAACGGTGACGAATTTTCCGTTGTGCTTCCATCACGTCTAATGTGATCTCATGCTTCACACAACATGTGTTGACTCCATCCAATAATTTATCACAACCACAATCTCTAAATTCTTTCAATTCAGTCTTCATTCTATTCATCATTCGCACAGCCATCGAAATATTTTGATCTCTTTGTTGCAAGGCAAGGGACAATTGACTTGTAGCTCCCAACAAATGCTTCATAAAAAACATACAAAATACAAATTCATAGCTCTCCATTCTATCAATCAAACCCTTTGCTGTAGAGGCATTTTCATCTAAATTGCCATGCTCACAGATATTAAGAAGCACTTGAATAATTGAAGACCACATAGCCTCAAAGCGAAGAATAGTACTGTAATGTGATCCCCAACGTGTATCACCAGGCCGTCTCAAACTCATTTCTTAATTTTTGCCTCTTCCACTAACATTCTCCCCACTCTCCAATGCCTCTACAAGTCTAGCATGTTCTAATTGCACAAGCATCTCTTTTCTAACACATGAACCTCCAACTAGATTCACAGTTTTAACAAGATACCCAAAAAATTCACCCACAGAAAGAGTACTATATGCAACAGAAACAACAACCAATTGAAGTTGGTGAGAGAAGCAATGAATATACCTTGCAGAAGAGTTTTCTTTCAATATCAAAGCTTGCAATCCATTAAACGCCCCTCGCATATTTGAAGCCCCATCATATCCTTGGCCTCTCAACTTTGACAAGGACAATTTCTTATCTACAAACAGTTTCTTAAGAGCCTCCATCAAAGTAATAGCTTTAGTATTGGAAACATGCACAAGAGCAAGAAAACGCTCAAGAATACATCCTTGTTTGTTGACATATCTCAAAACAACCCCCATTTGCTCTTTTATTGATGCATCTCTAGCCTCATCAACAAGAATAGAAAATACACTATCTCCAATGTCATTAACAATAGCATCAGTTACCTCGCCAGCACAAGCACTTGAGAGTTGTTTCTGAACTCTGGGGGATGTCAACTTGCAATTTCCGGGAGCATTATCATTCATTACCTTAGCAACATCTTCACTTCGCTTGCAATACCATTCAACCAATTCAAGATAATTACCCTTGTTGATGGAATCCCAACCTTCATCATGACCACGAAAAGCCAAACCTTGATTTAACAAGTATCTTGTCACATCCAAAACCGCATTTAAATGTGTGCGATATACCTTTTTTGCTTCAGTAAAATGACCATCCAAACAATGTGAGATACTTTGTTTTTGAAGGCTAAAATTTCTCAATTTGATTGCTGCACCATGATGAATTCCATCCACATTCTTAGCATTTTTCCTAAATACTTTAAGGGCATTCTTCCAATTCATCACCCCCATCCACAGTATATGTCGTCCCCTTTGCTGAATTCTTAAAAAGATAGCAAGAACAATAAAAGGCCGCATTCTTTGAAACACTATACTCCAACCAATTAAATTCATCAAACCAACCCTTTTGAAAACTTCTAAATTCATCATTGAACACTGTCTTTGGAAAAGTATGATTCTTAGGTTGGCAAGGACCTCTTAATATATATTCTCTTAGCATTTCATCTCTAATAGAAACATCAATCTCTTCAATAGGTTTACGTAGCTCGGGATCACTTATAACATCATTCTGATTTAATTCTACACGAGATTGTTTTGTACTACTACCCTCTTCATTGTGCCTTAGTTCATTAGATTCATTCGATCTCTTTAAAGATGGAAATCTGCCACTTCGAATTAAAAATTTATCCATAACCTATTAAATATCAAATAGGAAAATTATGTAAATTGATTTATTTTTAAAAATTCTAAAAGAGTTACGAAACAATAACAAATTGAGATAACAAAAAATTTATAAAATCATTTTCATCTAAATTCAATTTAACAAATATCCCTAATTGATAATTCCATAAACCAATTATGACAAATTGACAATTTCATTTTCACATACAATTATACAAAATAAATCAAACAATTATAATTTCAACTAAATTTCAACTAAATTCCAACTAAATTCGACTAAATATGCAATTCAACTAAATTCAAATATGCAAATTCGACTAAATTTCAACAATCATATATAATACAACCATATAAATTCAATTCAACATCCAATCTAAAAATCATGTTCACATAAATTTAAGTTTTGAAGCAAAAAATAAAAAAGAGAATAAACCCTAAAATTAATAAATCTTAGCATAAAGAGAAGAAGTCTACCGGTGGTTTGGAAAGGCCGCGTCCGACGTCCAGAGGTGGCGGGATGAGGCAGCTTCCGGCAGCGCCGCGGCGAAGACCTGGTGGCGGACGGCAGTGGCGGAGGGCTCTCGGCTGAGGAGGGAACTGACGGAGGGAAAGGGTGGAGATGCTCTGCTGCTCTCGCCTCTGTTCCAATATTTCGTAGTAAGAATGGATTATTGGATTGGGCTCAATTTTGGCCCAATCCATTTCACATTCCTTTTTTATTTTTATTTTTTCATATTACTAAATGAAACGACATCGTTTTAGTACTTAGGCATTAAAAAATAAAAGCCCGCAACGCGGCCTTCTTCTCCGAGCAAACCTTGGACAATCGCTGGAGACGCGCATCAAACCGCCGGAAGATGCGCTCGACGACCGGACCGCCTCCTGCTACCTCCAGCTGGCGATCTAGGTAGGGCTGGAGCCCTACCTCGCGTACCATTGGTTCCGCCTCTGACTACAACCACTTTTCTTCCATCTCTAGATTCCATATCTTCCTATCGACTGCACAAACTACAACAGAAGAATCCCAATATCATAAAAAAAAAAAGTAACACGACCCTTTCTAACAAGAAAATTAGAATTTCAAAAAAAAAATTGTCATCCAAAAACGTTAATATCCCATTATCCAGATAAAATAAGTACTTGTATATCTTTACAAAATTCCAAAACCTGGTAACATAAGTTAAGCAATTTTTTAAAGAGTAGATCTTCTGACAGGTGGCATATTTTTAATCTATGGATAGTCCACTGTTTTTTTAACTTATAAATTACGTTTGTTAAATTAACACTAAAATTTTAAATTTGAATAAAATATTTTAAAGTTAAATATTAATATAAATATTTCGTATATTTCACATTTAGACAAACTTCATTACATATTTTAAATGATAAAGTAAAATATTTAAAATTTAAAAAGATAGTTTTTAAATTGTAAAATAGTAATCTTTCCAGAAGTTTATCGACATGCCACATTTAGTGAGACTTTGTAATATTTGAACATAACGTAAGGTAAACTTTTGACATGTATCATATCAGTTTAGTAAAACATTGCCACAGAATATTGTTAAAATATAAAAACACATCAATAAAAATGGCATTCCCCATTAGCAGGACAAATCTAAAGCCCTTATTTCATATCAGAGAACAAACTCAATTTTACCTTAATTTAAAACATTGACCAAACGAAAGTAGTTGATCCTTGAATTTTTACAATTTCTTTACAAAAGTTAACAACTACAACTTGCTGCGGAGAGCCGGTTTTAACAAAATTTACATTCCTTCCTAGGACCAGCGGCGGAACTAGGGGGTGAGGGGGTGCTAGCGCCGCTCCTAGGATCCGGCGGCCCAGAATTTAGGCCTAGAGCCACCGGAAGCCATCGGATTCCGCCCCCCCACCCTTGAGCCGGATCGGATTTCCTTAAGCTTTGCCGTTGCCTCCGCAGTTGCTGCATGGAGAAGAAGACCAATTTTTTTTGTTTTCCAACTAAACAAAACGACGTCATTTTGGCTTAAGTGAAACGACGTCGTTTTGTTAAGGTGAAGGTAAAAAAAATTTTGGCCAATTGGGCTGAAACCCAGTTGGCCCAAACAATGTTTATAACCCAAATAAACATAAAATCAGCCAAATCGAAATTCAAGCTTCTTGTGGCCAAAACAAAATTCAAGCTTGTGGCCAAAACAAAAAAACAGATCCGCCGCCTCCTTAGCCTTCCGCCATCAGCTTGCTGCAGCCGTCCGCCGCCTGCCACCTGCCACCGTCCCCTTCATCAACCAAACCCAAAAAAAATTTGCCTCTTTTTCACCCCCTAACATATACTCCTGGTTCCGCCACTGCCTAGGACTATCCCTCTACGCTGAATAAAGTGGCTGACCGTCAACAATGATGCATTTGAATGGACTATAAAAACGCCGATATCACACCCTTGCTCCCAAGCAGTACCAAAAAATAAGGGATTTTAGTGGGGACTACTCATGATACGTTACGAAACCTCTATCCTGTCGGGAGACTTCGATCTACCAAATGATAAGAAGGTTTCCGAGATTCAATCATAAACCACTTTACCTCGGTTGGAACATGTCAACAATCAGTTGCAATATGCGTCGAATCCTTCGACGAATGCTGAAATTGCATTATGTTTTACACATGGATGTACATACATGCACGTTGCATACACACTACACATGTGCACATGAATGAACACTCAAATACACCCACCCAATTTTGAGGTAAGAATTTCTTAAACTCATTTGAGGATTTTGTCATAACATCAAGAAAAGATGGACCAAAACAATGTAGATCTTTCCCTACAATTTCCAAAGCCTTGTTCATGTGATTTTTATTTGTACAATGAAAAATAATAATAATTAATATTTAAAGAAGTTCAGAGCATATTTAACTTGAAAAATTCAATAGTTGCGCTAATTATTCATTTATTAACTTTTCTGAAGCCTCTAGATATTTGAGGTAACTCCTTATAACACACGCCCGCTGCACACACACAACATATGCACATGCATGAACACTCACACAATGTAGAATAAATAATTGCATAAAATCATTTGAAAGTTTTGCTTCCCATTAATTTATCTAATTTCTCTACATATCTCTTAAGAGTATCAAAACTTGCGTGGCTAGTGCACTTCTATTTGAATTTGTCTATCAAAGGAAACGAGGGGGGAAAGAGGAAGCTTCTCCAAGTGATCATGTCGTGGAACAAGAAGTTGCATTAATCCCAAAGATCAGCGGACATCTAGAGTTTTAGAGTTCTGAGGTCATAGTTTACGAATACTTTGTCAATTACAGACAAATACAGCTCAAATGAGAGGCTATGCCTGCAGAAACGCACGAGCATAGAATGGAGGTAGAACGTGGTTGTTGAAGACCCTCGGAAAAAATGCCGTGGAAGCAATGGACTAGAGAAACAGGACATGGGTCATGCGTGTTGTGCCCGTGTGTGAGTGCACGGTTTTCTTAATTTGGAAGAGAATTTGTTTTCTTGGCAAAAGGCGATACCCTCGCCCTTAGGGCCCATACCAGCCCACACACAAGCCATCGTATGAGAGGTAAATCACGGTAGCCCAGCACCAGGACTCATGGGCTCGGCCTTGCCTCGGTGCGCACAAGGGAGCCTTGCAAAGCAAGAACTCCCCACACTGCCGCTGCCGAGGATCGAACCTGGGCTAATGGCAATTCCACCCGTGGGTGTGAGAATTTGTTTTCTTGGTGCCATTGCATCGTGAGAATTGAGAAATGTCCAAAATGATAACCACTTTTATGTGAAATTCAAAATTTGGTATTCAAATTTTAAAACTGTTTTAAAAAGGTACTAACTTTTTCATTAATGTCTCAAAAATGTACTTTTTAGTTAAAAATGGGTATTATTGTGGCACAATTTTGATCCAAATTGATACCTATTTTTTGCTGAATGGTACCATTTTGAAACATAAATGAAAAAGTGGGTACGTTTAAAGGACAATTTCAAAATTTGGGTATCATACTGTGAATTTCAATTAAAAGTGACTACCATTCCGGAGAGGGAGAGGTGGTCGAGGAGGAGGGAGAGGTGGTCGAGGAGGAGGTAGAGGCAGGATAGTGGGAGGGAAATGAGGGTGGGCTACATTTAGGGTTTGAGATTTAGTTTATATAGATAAAGTTTTAATGGTTAAGATGCAATGAACAAAAGAAATCAATTGTTCATATGAAATCAAGTAACACCGATACTTGTACAAATACCGGTGCCCAAAATGGCTCATGTGAGTGCCTATGTCTATGAAAATGAGCTACTTAAGACTGCTTTAAATGATTTTTTTATAAAAAAAAATTGATGCCGAGAGCAAATCTGAGAATTTGTTTTCTAAGTATGAAGCACCGGTACAAAAACCGGTGCCAGAATGTCTTATACCGGTGCTTATGTATATGAAAAGCAGTTGTTTAAGGTTGCTTTAAATGGGATACATATATTATTTTTTGGACCCGAGAGCAAACATGAAAAAACTATTCTCTTTTTTTTTTCCTTAAACCATCCGAAGGTAGATGGGGGAAATTATATTAGGCATTCCCAAGCCGTATAATAGAACAAAAAAGCAAGACGAACATAAAAGGAGATGAAGCCGAGGCTTAGTTGAGCTTTACATAAGTAAACCATAAGCTCTTGAAGCAACACTTGTTGCCTCCAAAATAATGTGTTAAGATGAAAGAAGTAAATGGAGGATAACAAAGAAACTATTAGACTAAGGAACAGGATCATCGAACTTGTTAGTGAATAGCAATAGCTAGACACGAAGCAGTCAGAATCACCCTCCAAATTCTAATGAGCTAGTCCTCCCTTAGTAGGGGTTTCATCATGTACAAACTTGAGCAAGCCAATAAAGCCAACAGTATCCAGCTAGTCAGAACTTGTATCCTTAATCGAGCAGCGCGATGAACATAGATTGTTATATACCATATGAACCTGTAAAAAAAATCAATAGAAATCAGTAGCATCCGATCTAATGAACCAACCTTAAGGAAGGAGTACCAATTTGATCAAGCCTAATTAATCCTTGGACCGAGTTAGAAAGCATAGAGAATGAGGAAAAGGATAAGTCCATCTGAGAATGAAGATAAACTTTTGCAAGGGAATGCACAACAAGGTTTGCCTGTCTATAGGTGTGCACCAGTTTAAATTCACCCAAAGATTGGTGAATCTCATCAGCTAAATTGTACATTTTCCAGTGAGCCGTAAGGGGGTCATTAGCAAACTGAACAGCACTAAGGCAATCAGATTCAATACAAACAGGTGAGGAGTAATCAGTTGACATTTGTAGAGCAAACTTAATTGCCCTCAATTCAGCTTCAAGAGGGGAGAAAGCATGAGTATATATAGTGTGTGCACCCCTGAAACAACCTCTATTATCTCTAATTATCATTCCTATTCCACTCATATTCGTATGACAGCACCATGAAGCATTGACATTAAACTTGAAACCTGAGCAGGGCCTTCTCCAAGCAATTTTAAGAATTTTAGCCTTTGGAGTAGGTTTAATCAGAGGCAAGAAAGAATGTTCAGCAATGCGCAAGTCGAAGGAGGAAACTATGAACATAGGTTTAGCAGTAAAAGTGAAAAAATTCTGATCCCTTATATGATTAAGTACTAAATCCGGGAGAGGCTTGACAGAATCATATAGAAATTTATTCCTCATCTTCCACAGATTCCAACATGTAATTACAGCAGCAGTTCGAACAATGGTTGAATGTAAGAAACTTAGGGTAGGGTAAGTAAAATAGCATGATATTCTTTCCCATATAGATGGGAAAACTCTATCCCTAATTCCCATGAACTGATGAACTATTTTCCAAACTCTCACTGCAAAACTACACGAATTGAAAAAATGATCCAAAGAGTCTTCATGGGCATTGCACATACAACATTTTGAAGGTAAGCAAAATCTCAGTTTTCTTAGGATATTATCAAAAGGTAATAAAGAGTTAGTCAACTTCCACATAAAAACAGAGATTTTCTTATCAATTCTAGAATTCCAAAGATGTTGAATAGAGGCAATAGAACCTCTACTGTTACTGAGTAGAAGATAGGTGGATTTGAAAGAGAAATTACCTTTGATTCCTGGTTTCCATATTAGCCTATCTTTTCTGTGTGTTGATAGTTTAGATTCCTGCAAAATAGAAATAGCATCAGGAGGTAGGAAACGAATAATTTTGCTGATCAGAATTGATTTATTGGAGATAAACTCGAAGACTGTACAGTCAGCCGAAATGTTAACCAGATTCTGATCACAGAGGTCAGTAAGGGGACCAATATCAAGCCAGTTAGATGTCCAAAAATTACAATCCCCCCTACCCAAAATCACTCTAGAGTTAGCTTCAGCCCATGTATTGACAGAACAGATCCTTTTCCAATTTGAAGAAGTCCTATATGAGGGAGGAAGGGAAGCAACGAAATGAGTCCACAGGGCCTCAGCTTTTTGGTATTTCCACCACAGTTTAACTGAGCATGTTTTAATTATGGTGGATATTAATCTAAAACCTAGACCATTTTGACCAATTGGGAAGCAAAGAGAATCTCATTTTCTCCATGATCTTTTAGGATTCAGATCAGTTCCCCCCCCCCAGAAGAAATTACTCAGTTTTTTTTCTATGGTATTAATGATCACTTTTTTAGGTTTTAGAACTGACCAAATGTGCTGAGGTATAGAATAAATGCATGACTCAATAAGTGTTATTTTCCCAGCAGTAGAGATCCATCTATTTTTCCAGTTACCTATCTTACTGTCTATCTGTTCCAGAAGAGGTTGGAAATAGATTCTTTTTGCATCCCCAGTGAAAATAGGAACTCCAAGATATGTGAATGGAAAAACCCCAATTTTCATTCCCAAAATCCTTTTTGTTTGGCTAATTTTTTGAACAGAAGCATGTTTCCCTATGAAGATGTCACTCTTATTGTAGTTAATCTTTTAGCCAGTGACTTCTTCAAAGGTAGACAGGAAAGCTTTAAATCTAATCAAGGTAAGCTTTGTAGCCTTAAAGAAAACAACAGTATCATCCGCATAAGATAGATGTGAAATATTGAGAGAATTACCTGGAAGGTCAAAGTATGCCAACTTACCATTATGAAAAATAAAAGCCAAGCTCCTAGTAAAAGCCTCAGAGAAGATGTTAAACAAAAAAGGAGATAAGGGATCACCCTGTTTAATACTCCGAGTGGATTGAAAAAACCCCACTGGCTTACCGTTTATCAGAATGGAGAACCAGGCCTGTGACAAATTTTTCATGATGGAAAAGATGAATTTTGCATGGAATCCGAGCTTAGCTAATACATTATATAAAAAAGACCACCTTACTCGGTCAAAAGCCTTTTTAAGGTCCAATTTAATAATGCAATTTGGTTCTCTACGTTTCCTGTTCAGGAACCTTACCATTTCCTGCAAGTAAAGGACATTATCCGAGATGTCTCTACCATGAAGGAAAGCAGTTTGGTTAGGGGAAATGATTTTAGGCATTAGAGGCTTAAGTCTTTCCATTAAAACTTTGGAACATATCTTGTTTATTACATTGGAAAGGCTTATAGGTCTATAATCATCAAAAGAGGTAGGGGTCAGTTATTTAGGAATTATTGTGATCCATGTACTACCAATACCCCTAGGGATATTGTTTGCATATAGAAAATCTTGAACAGCCGAAAGTAGATCGTTAGCAATTATATCCCAGGATTTTATGTAAAACTTAGCTGTAAAGCCATCTGGCCCGGGGCTACTAGATTTATTAAGATTCATAACAATCCCTTTGAGCTCAGGTAATGAAACCGGTTGAATAAGTCTTTCATTATCCTCTTGATTGACCAGTTTAGGTATATGGTTCAGAAAATGCGACTGGTAGAGAGAGCTATCGGGGGAGCTATCATCATTTAAGAGATCCTGATAGTAGTGAATGGCTTCCATCTCAATATCATGTGTGTTATCTAGCCACTGACCATTTCTGCTCCTAACTTTTGTGATCTTCAACCTACAGTTTCTTTCTTTTACTGAATTATGAAAAAAACTAGTGTTTTTGTCCCCTTCCTTTTGCCATTTAATCTTTGCCTTATGTTTCCAGAAGTTTTTCTGTTCTGTCAAGGCCCTTACTACCCTAGCTTTAGCATCCTTAAGTTTAGCCATATTAAACACAGAAGCATTCGGATCAAATAAGAGTTCCTGAGCTTCTAAAGCCTTTTCTGCTTGTACTACATTATCATCAATATTGCCTTCTTTATTCCAGATTTTTAGCTCCTTTTTCAATCTGACAAGCTTAAGATAGAAACCTAGCATTCCTGATTTATGGAGAGGGATATCCCAATTCTGTTTAATTACTACATTAAAATCCTTTCTTTTATACCAGGTATTCAGAAATCGAAAAGGCCTAGGATTGGATGGGATATCAGTACCAACAGTTAACAGCATGGGATTATGATCTGAACTAATCCTATTCAAAATCTGCACTGAAGAGGCTGGAAAAGATAGTGACCATGAAGGAGAACATAAACCTCTATCTAATCTTTGTACTGTAGGATTTCTTAATCTATTATTAGTCCAAGTGAACAGGTTCCCCACAGTTGTAATTTCCTCCAATGCCATTACATTTATAAAGTCATTAAAGTCCTTCATACTTCCCAGTTTGGGTATAGATGGACCTTTATACTCATTTATAGATGTAATGGAATTAAAATCTCCAATGAAAAGGGATTCTGAGTGAGTAAAGGACCTAAGGTCAGACCAAAGGGATTTCCTACCAGTTCTAGTTCTGAGACCATAAATAAAGAAGGCATCCATAGTCTTGTTAAGAGTGATACAATTCAGATTAACTGCTAGGAACTGCAAATTATCACATTTAACCGTTCAAGATAGGCTAGAGTTCCAGAAGAGCCAAATCTGACCATTATTTGCAGGCATGCAGTTATCAAAGCGCAGCAATTGTCTATAAGAATCACATTGCAAGTTGTCATGTTTAGGCTCTATTAAACAGATAAGCTCAAATTTGTGCCTATTGATCAGATTATGAAGTCTTAACATTGATGTGTCCATCCCCCTAAGATTCCAAACCAGCATTTTAATCTTAATTGTTGTGTTATTCATAGGGAAACACTGTTAGAGCTTTTTGATCTAGTCATGATTGTATTTTTCTGAGATAAATAAGTATCATTCCTCTGCTTTGAATTTTTCCCCAGTGTCTTTTCTTTTTTCGACTTGCCATGTTTAGAGAATAAGATGGAAGAGCTTACCTTGCTTACCTTATCATTACCAACATCGTGGACATTATCAGGAACTTCTATGCAATCTGCTGAGGTGACCTCTGAAACAGGAAGCTCTGCATTGATTGGAGTGTCACTTGTGGTGTCTTCATCACTTGATACTTCTTCATCTGTGAGGGGAAGAAATCTATTTTGCCTGTGCTTCTGCTGAGAGAAGATAAAATTTTTACCAGCAATAATAGAGTTGAAAGGAGAGAAAGACCTACCTCGTTTGCTAGGCAAATTATCCTTAGCAAAGACTGTCCTCAGTTTTGGAGGGTCAGATAGTGACTGCCTAGTCAGTTGTACTGATACCTTGGGATCAGAGGAAGGCATTTGAGGGCTTAGGGAGCTAAGGAGGAAATTATCAGATTGGAGAGGGTTATTATCCGTGATAGGTGACTGAGATTGGAGGTGTACTACACCATCGTTTTGACTAACCATAAGATGATCTGAAATGTGGAGCTCAGAGATATTCTCAGAAATGGTTTCCTGATTCACACAGAGGATCTGATCATCAGTCTTAGTTAAAACCTTTCCAACTGGAACCTGATCACACAAACCAACCTCAGAAGTCCCTTGTTCAGTAACTGGAGTTGTAATCACCTGCTTCTTCGAAACATATTTATAGTTCTGAGCATGGATGATTTTTTGTTTTTCTGTAGCCGAAACTCCAGAACTCCCGGCTATTGTATTGCCATCCTGACTGAGTTTTGGAATAACCTTACCTTGACCTACATAACCCCTTTGTTGATCTTCAGTTTGAACCATTGGATTTATATGGCTAGGAGTAAAATTGTCAATCCTATGGGACCTTGTTCTCTTAAGCTCAGGATGCAAATAGATACAGCAATTATCCTCATGTCCTATACATTTACAATGATAACAGTAGGGGGGGATATCCTCAAATTCTAAGGGAAGTTTGACCACGTTATATTCATTTCCTTCCTCCTCAATCCCTACTCTGATGAAGGAAGGAAGCTTTTTTTTCAGATCAACTTCAACACACATTTTAACACATGAAGGTCTGGAAAGAGCCGCAGTTGCAGCATCCATCTTAATGTAGTTTCCTATTTGGTTTCCCATAATTTCTAACATAGCAGTATTGTAGAAATAAACAGGGACGAAGGGTATAGTAACCCATATCGGAACAATGGACGATTCGGCCTCGGGGGAGAAATCAGTTGTCCATTTAAAGACCTTCATTTGGGCGTTGTTGAAATTCCACTGACCCTTGAGCCACAGCCGCTGGTAATCCGCTTTGTCATGGAAAGGTTTTAACAAGACTGATAATCAGATCCTCTGTGTGAATCAGGAAACCATTTCTGAGAATATCTCTGAAAAAACTATTCTCAGTATGTACCACCGGTAACAATACCGATGGCTAAGTAATTCATACCGGTGCTAAGTCCAATATTTCAAAATTTTAAACAATTCCTCAAAAATTTTGAATAAAGATTTGGATAATTCATTTTCGCGCCATTGCTTAGCACCAGTATGAATGAAAAATAATGCTGGTGAGTATTATTTGATATTTTATTAACTTTATAATTTTTCCTATTTGGTCCATAAAAAAAATTGGAGAAGGAGAATTACAAAATTGAAGACACCAAAATGCAATTAATAAGAGACTATTGCGTTTTTGAAATTTGAGGTACATTGGGTGAATGGAAAAGGCTCAAACATATTTATGAAAAATAGCGCTATGGCCCAAACATTTATTACGATATTATCCTTCTCTCCAAAATAAAATAATTTTTGTATTCTTGCATAAATATAGAAAAAGAAAATTAAGAATTTTTTTGATGAAATTGTGAAAAGCGCTAGTATGTGTTCTAGAGTGATTTAGAGTTGATTAATTAGAAGTAATAAAGGGAAATCGAAAAGAATTATGGATATGTCTTGTGCCCGATTGTTGATAAATATTTTGTTACGGACTTGGAAAATACAATGGGGTGTATAGGGTAGCATCACGTTCAAGCGGCCTTCAATTTGGAGTTACGAGTAAAGTTTTTACATTTTGCACTTAGATCCCTCCAAAAAAGTTAGAGTCATCGAATCACAAAATTGGCAGTACCAAATTGCAATTTAATAATATAAGATCGTAACTTTGCAATACGGCCATCTATGGGTGAATGGAAGAGGCTCGAAAATCAACATTGATTACTTCCATAAATTCTTAGAAACTTACAATGTGGCCAAAAATTGTGTTATCTCATTACCCATTGCTCCAGAATACGTGATTTTTGTTATTCTTGCCTAAATATAGAATTATAAAATAAATTATTTTTTTGGTAAAATATTCAAAAGCGCTAGCATGTTCTAGAGTAACTCATGGTTGATAACTTAGAAGTTACAAAGTAAAATCAGATAGAATTATGGATAAGTTCTTGTGCCAGATTTTTTTATAAATATTCCCTAATAGACATCGAAAATACATCGGGGGTGTATTTGGTAGGATCACGTTCGAGCGAGTTTCAATTTGGAGTTACGAGTACACTTTTACTTTTTGCATTTAGCTCTCTCCAAAAAAATTCAGGGCGTCAAATCACAAAATTGGCATCACCAAAGTGCAATTCACCAAGAAACGATTGCAAATTGCTCGAATCAAAACAATATTTACTTCTACACATTTTTTGTAGTTTACACTGTGGCCATCAAATGTTACAAACACGCCTTTCTCTCCCAAAAATCCACTTTTTACCCGCCAAAGAAAAGGGGTAGGTAAACATTGAATACACTCATAGCACCGATATATTATAACCTAAACTGGTGCTAGCTATTTTCCCACCACAATTTACCTATCAAAATTACTAGTTCGGTCATAGGTGCCGGTATTAGCACCGCTATATAGCATTCAGGCAAATCGGTGCTGAAAAATATCAAAATCAGACATTTTTTCTATAAAGGCAGCGGTGTCTAGCACCAGTATTTAGTGAATTGGTGCTGGATTTATTCATAGGCATCGGTATTTTGGTTCATTTGCTAAATTACCGGTGCCTATGGTATTCCTAGCATCGGTATTACTCTCTCAACACTTACATACCTGTGCCTATGTACCTGTTTTCCAGTAGTGATTGAGTTCTAGGTTTGGTCTGATTTCCATAGAACACTGTTTTCCACTCCACTGCTGCCTTCTCCTGCCTGATTTCATTATATACTTCTCTGATTATGAATTTCTTTCTTCCCTTATGCTTGTTCCAGGCTTCTATGTCTCTTACCATTTCCTTGCATTTATTTAGACTTTTTAGCATCCATGAGCTTGAGTTCAGGAAGTCTTCATTCATCACCTCTCCTTTTTATGTAATAAGCATAAACTCATTTAATACATAGCCTATCCGACTTGCTACACAGATTCCACAAGTTATTAATTAAGCTAGCCATTCCCCGTTTAACCAGTGTGATCACATTCAGTCCTCAATAACTTTTATGTTCACAGATTTTATCCCATGACACTGGTGCCTTCCTTGTTATCTCCTCTCCTCTACTAAATATGAATGACCTGCAAATAGCTTCCACACGTTTCAGAACTGGTTTCGGGACTAGGAAACATTGTAGCCAGTAGTTTGTGATGGGAAATAACACACTCTTGACCGATTGAAGCTTTCCTACATAGCTGTTTAACCTTGAGGTGCAATGCTTCAATCTTTCCAGCATTTGCTCCACTAGTGGCTGACATATTGATACTATTAGCTTCCATCTAGACAATGGCACACCCAAATACTTAACTGGCACACTCCCTTTCACAAAACCTGTAGCCTTTTTGATCGGTTTCTTCTGTTCCTCCTCCATGGCACCAAATTACACTTTGCATTTGGATTTGTTCACAAAGTACAATATTTTATTTTTTAATATAAAAATACAACTTTTGATGTAAAAGGTTAAGTAACATATCCATAAGCTTATTAATAGGCCACCTTTCTTGATACTTCCTCCTAATAAGTTTGCCCTCGACAAAAAATTTCCTTTTTTTTATCAAACACTAGCTTAATTAAAATTTTAATATATCTGTTACTTTTTTTGTCTTTGGCGTTGTGAAATTAGCATTAATATTTAAAAATAATTAATATTGCGGATGATACTCAAAATTAGAGAAGTAATTAGGATATTACATAGCCATCATGACATGTAGAGGCATATCAAAGGTTGGTCATTTTGTGGAAAAGTAGAAATAGATTCAAGTATTTTCTCCTAATTCATTAATTTTTAAAAATAAAATCAGCAACAACTTTATGAAGTATTGCCTTCTAATTTGAAATTGGGGATGAGAACATATTGTAAAAGTTTTTGGGATGAGTGTCAATATAACCCTATCTATTTAAGTAAGTGTCAATATAATTCTATGATAATTTTTAGTGCAAATATAACCCTAACTAGTTAATGAAAGTGTCAATTTAACCCTCAAATCCCATTTCCGGCACTGACCTCAATTTCTCGCTGTTGACTCTATGTAAATTGACCAAACTACCCTTTGGACTAACTCTGAAATTAGGTGGACAATTTTACCCTCATAGTTTGCTGGACCGCCATAGTTCACTGAAATTAGGTATAGTTATATCAGCACAGTATGCAATCTTGTTGGGTTATATCAGCACATTCCTAATGTTTATAGGGTTATATCAGCACATTTCTAATGTTTGTAGGGTTATATCAGCACATCCTTAAAAATTATAGGATTATATTGACACTTTCACTAACTAGATAGGGTTATATTGACATTTTTAAATATTGAAAGATTATATTGACACTTATATCAAGAGAGTAGGATTATAAAAGCATTTTTTTTCAAAAAAAATTACAAACGCCAGATTCGGGACGAAGAAAGGTCGAGTAGAGTACTTCCAGGAACTCCGTCCTTCCAAAAGGCGATCACTACTCGCCCTCAGCAGCCCACACCAGCCCACACCACAGCCACGGTAGCTCAGCACCAAGACCATTGGGGCAGCCCACACTCGGTGCCCACCAAGAAGCCCAAGCAGCCCCTTGGCCTGAAGGCCAAGGTTGACTCAGAACATTCCTATACAGTGGCGGCCGAACTTCGAACCCAGGACTCTTCCAACTCCCACCAAACTCTCAACAACTGGGATACACCCGCGGGTGTCAGGAACTCCGTCCTTGAAATTGGGAATGAAGTCTAAATTTCGTATAAAAAATATAATATTATTATGGTCAAATGTTGACCACCTTAAAAAAAATTAAAAAAATTCACTAAATTCCTAAATGGACACGGGACACGCATGTTCAGCAGACCACACATCAAATATAATAAAGATATAAAATATATAAAACCTTTATGGAATTGGAATTTGGATATGCGCAATATGGAGACTCCTCTGTAATTTTGCCTCTGTATACTTCCCTAGCCACTTTGCATAGGTGGCCAACAAAAATTAAAAACCATTTGAATTATTTATTTTTCCATACATAATATATTTTTATTAACATGACGGTGGATAAAGTATTACATTGAGGGAAAAATAAAATGTACTATTATATAAAAAAGTTATTATTATTGATCATTTCTCATATTCTTTCATTAAAAGTGAGAACATACAAAATCATTCTCTAGAAAAAAAATTATAACAACATAGACTAAATGACCCTATAAAGTCCCTCTCTAGAACTAACAAACAAAACATAAAATCTAGAACATATAAAATCATTCTTTGAAGCAAATAGATAAATAAAAAAGAGAACATAAACTAAATGACCTACAATGTCCCTCTCTACGGTGACAACATAAACCAACTGACAACACATCTATTTTGACCAAAAACTTTGTTTGAAAAAATGATCATGCATGTGCAACGATGTAGGTCACATGATAAAACCTCCTACAAAATCCACTTGATAGCTTCTCAACCAAATATGGTGGTGGTCCATAGCTTTTCTGATCTTTCAAAATTCATTAGAAATTTTTTGTTCTGATATATTCTGAAGGGGGAAAATAAAACTTTGATAAAATTCATGATGTTCCAACAAAACTAAATTGCGTCCCATGTGTGTTCTTCCTTTCAATCAATATCATTGAATGTTTGATGGTTTTCATTTTATTTGTGTCGTCTCCTTGTCTTCTATCTTATAGAAGTAAGAAAGTGATGGAGGCATTCTAGTACTTTTGTTTATTACAAGAAGAGGAGGAGAGTGTTGCCCTACGTACCAGCTGAAAATGTGTCTCAAAGGCTGGAGCCAATGAAATCCCTTGTTTCATTAGAGGAGTGAATATCACTTTTAGGAGCATTCATAGAGTTTAAGGCCTCCTCGGGTGCAATAACAGTCACCATGTTCATAATTCCCAGATTAACGCAATGAAACTTTTTGCCCCTTACTTATATCGTTATTAACATGAAGTTTATATATTTTCTACTCAACTTGTTGCTTTCCTATTATTTTTTCAGTGGAATGCTTCCAATGTCAGATGACCTAAGTTCCACCTCAATCAAGAACATTATGATTCATTATTTTGAAGATTTTAATCCAGAAGCCCATACCACTTCTTCTTCCAAGCACTAGGTTTCCCTTCCTCCCATAATTATTGTTTTATTGTATTAAAATTTTAGACTAGCATTTTAATGTAACACTATACATAAACACATACACGGACGATGCACGAACACTATACACACATGCATGAACAATCACATACACTGACACACGCACGCCGCACAAAACCTACACATGGAGATGCCTGAAGATTGTGATCCAGAAGCCTACACTACTTCTTCTTCCAAGGACCACGTGCCCTGTCCTCGTCCAAGAAGATTAAAAAGAAGAGGAAACCGTCTTACACACATCACACACAAACTACAAACGAACATGCTTGAACACTCGCATTCAATAACTTAGTTATTTTCAACAACTTTAGCCTTGTGCTTTTTCTCACAAATGTATGACCATCTACTGAATCCAAATTATAGATCTTAGCCAGATAGGTTGGTGGTACATAGATTTTCTAGTCAAATTCATTAAATTTTTGTTGTTTTGACATAGTCTGTTAAGGGGAAAAAATATCAAATAAAGTTTATGATGCGCTAGCAAAACCAAAATGCGTATAATTTTTTTTCTCTCTATTAATATCCTTGAATGGTTAATGGTGTTAACTTTCTTTGCGTATTCTAATTGTCTTCTGTCTTATAGAGGGAAGAAAGTGACAGGGGGTTCTGGTACTTTGGTTTACTACAAGAAGAGGAGGAGATTGTTGCCCTACGTACCAGCTGAAGATGTGTCTCAAAAGCTACAACAAATGAAATCGCATCCATCATTAGAGGATTATATATGTTTTTTAGGAGCCACCATGGAGTATAATGAAACCTCGAGTGCAATAACGGTCACACCTATTTGTAATCCCTAAATTAACGCACTGAAACTTTTTCCTTATTAGTTACTTCATTATTAACGAGGAAGCTAATCTATTTTCTACTCACCTCATCACTTTTGTAATATTTTTCAGTGACCTGATTTCAGTGTCTACTGACCAAAGTTCCTCCTCCATAATGAACATGATGATTCATTATTTTGAAGATATAAATCCAAAAGGCCTAATTTATTCTTCTTCAAAGCACTAGGTGCCTTATCCCCCTCTAGTGAAGATTAAAAAGAAGAGTGAAGCCCAGTAATAATTTTTTAAAATTTAGTTTACGAACTATCATTTCATTGTAATATACATGAACACATAAATGGACAATGCACTAACACTACACACCTACATCCATGAACACTCACATACACCGACACACGCACGCCGCACACAAACTACACATGCACGCTAGAACAGTCACTTCCAATAACTAAGTTATGGTCAACAACTTTAGGCTTGTGTTTTTTTTTCTGAAATGTACGGCCTTTTACCAAGTCCCCTAGATGTATTCTCATCGCAATATAGTGGTTGTACATAGATTTTATGGTCGTTCAAAAATCACTAGAAGTTTGTGTTTCCTGACATATTCTTAAAGGGGAAAATAAAACTCCCGAAAAAGTTTATGATGTGCCAAAAAAACTTAAACTGCGTTCTATATGTGTTTTTTATCCTAATATCCTTGAATGGTTAATGGTGTTCAAATATTTTTGTGTATTATCCTTGTCTTCTGTCTTGTGGAGGCAAGAAAGTGACAGAGGTGTTCAGGTAATTTTGTTAATCAGAAGAAGAGGAGTAGAATGTTGACGTACATGTTAGCAAAAGATGTATTTCAAAGGCTACAACAAATGAAATTCCTTGATTCATTAGAGATATCTCTTTATTAGGAGCCAACCTAGAGTTTAATGTGGCCTCGGGTACAATAAATTTCACCCATGTTCGCAATCCCTGAATTAACACAGTGAGACTTTTTGCCCTTTAGTTACATCGTTATTAACAATGAAGTTTATATATTTTCTACTCACCTCGTTGCTTGCTTAATATATTTTGTGGAAATCTTCCCAATTAATAATGACCTAAGTTTCTCCTCCATCATGAATATGAGGATTCATTATTTTGAATAATTAAATCCAGAAACTCAGACTGCTTCTTCCAAGCACCAGGTGCCTTAACCTCCTCCAGTAAAGATTAAAAAAAAGAGGAACCCCTAGAACTTTTATTTTTTTGTACTTAATTTAATGTCTATATTTTTTATGTAGCAATATACATGAACACATATGCGAACGACGCATAAACACTACACACGCACATGCATGAACACCTACATACACCTATACACACATGTTGCACACCAAGCGCACATGCAACTGCTTGGACGCTCACGTCCAATACCTAAGTTATTATCAACAACTTTAGCCTTGTGCTTTTTCTCCAAGATGAATTGCCTTCTACAAAATCTACTTGATAGATTCTTATTCAGATATGTCAATGGCACAAAGATTTTATGGTCTTTCGAAATTCACTAAAAGCTTATTGTTCTGGCATATGTTGAAAGGGGAAATAGAACTCGCGATAAATTTTATGATGTGCAAGGAAAACTAAACTGCATCCATATGCGTTCAACTTGTCAATTAATATCCTTGACTAGTTAATGGTGTTCATTTTTTTTGCGTATTCTCCCATCTTGTGTCTTATAGAGGCATGAAAACGATGAAGGCCTTCTGGTACTTTGGCTTACTACAAGAAGATGAGGAGATTGTTGCCCTAAGTACCAACCAAAGATGCATCTCAAAGGCTACAACAAATGTTATCTCTGGCTTCATTAGAGGAGTGAATCTCATTTTTAGAAGCTATCATATAGTTTAATGCCACCATAGGTGCATTGACAGTCACCCATGTTCGTCATCTCCAAATTAATGCAATGAAAGTTTTTCCCTTTCTTACATCGTTATTAACAAGGAACTTTCTATATTTTATACTTACCCCGTGGCTTTCGTATAATTTTTCAGAGGAACATTTCCAATGTCTACTGACCTAAGTTCTTCCTCCATCATAGACACGATGATTCTTTATTTTGAAGATTGAACCCAGAAGCTCACATTGCTTCTTTTTACAAGCAACGGGTGCCCCATACTCCTCCAGTGAAGATTATAAAGAAGAGTAAAGCCTACTAATTAATTTTTTTGTATTTAATTTACGGACTGTCAGTTTAATGTAAACTATACATGAAAACACACACACACAATGCACAAACACTACACACACACATATGAACACTCACATACGCCTACGCATGTAGGCTGCACACAAACTGCACATCGAATATTGTAGTGTGTTAATATTACATAAAGGGATATATAAAAATATAATCCTATCACTACAAGAAACAACACCTTTTACCTCGGTTCTACGGGATTTTTTACCTCGGTTTTTAGTCCAGAAAAAATCGAGGTAAATACAGCCGGAGTAAAAAGTACATTGTTTTTACCTCGATTGGAAACTGGGGTAAAAAATATCTTTTACCTCGGTTTTCAACTGGCGTCAGTAGGAATTATCAGCGATGTTGGTTATAGAAAGACGCGTGACGTCGCAGTTTTCAGCATCTTTTTTAATTATAATATTTAATATTTGATAGTTGAAGGATTAAATGTCATACCACATTCAATTGTTTTAAATTAATTTGGGAAAGAATGACATGTTCAAATTGATGAAACTGTAACATATAATACAAATACATGCCATCACATGTTGAAATACATAAGGTTAATTTGAAATTGACTAATTATTTGTATTGAAACACCATTTTCTATGTTGCACACCATTAAAACCGTCAGGACGATTAGTAAAATGACAAGTCATTCCATCTACATGTTGAAGGTCCATAGATGACTCTCCTCGGGCCTAGCAATATCATTACATATGAAACAAAATTTATTTTAGAATTGGGCAGTCCTCAAATGAAATACACATAATGTAGTAAAACGTAGACGACATTAAATCCGAGATGGTAAAAGTAAAGAGAACTGGTTACAAGCGACATCGCAGATATGAATTGAAGACGTTTCAAAGACCGACTAATAAACAACGTCGGACATTCATTCACATGACAACAATATGAAGTGCTAGGCGAAGTCAGTATTGGTTCGGTAAAATTTTTCATGGACCGATGACATTTGACCGAGGTCGCACGTTCAAACTATGTTCATAAAAATCTTAGCATCTTTCTCCATAACCGAAACATATATGGCACTATCTTGGAAAGAGTAACAACAAAAAATATATAACTTGTAACTCAAGAAACATACCTCATGTAACGTAAGAATCTTTGATCAATTATTGATTAAAAAAACATATAGTAGTAATTGAACATTGAATAGATGGAAAAACTACCTCAATTAATCAGGAATCAGAGATGCTCCATCCTTGGACACTTGTTGATGTTTGAGAGAAGCAACTCAATTAGATCTTTAAATGTTGTAAGGTTGTGGATGAAATGAATGGTGGGAGTTTGGGTTGTAAGATTGGTGTTGGAAATGGGAAATGGATGTTAGTGCTGAGATTTATTGGATTAAAATAGGGCTGGGGGAAATTTCAGGTTCAAATTTTTGGCTGAAAATTTGAGTTCCTCTTTAAATTTCAGAGTGACCGATGTCGGTTTATCTTTGTTTCAGTGTCGTATCAATCGACACAAGTGCGACCTTGTAGATAATTCAAATTCCAAGGGTAAAATACTTTGTTTCAAGATTGCACCCTGTCCAACCGACCCGTTCATGCCAAAAGCGGAACTTTATTGTTATCAAAAATTTAAATTAAAATGTTATACCCAATTTTGCATTTCGAAAAGGGAAATAATGGAATACTAACACAAATGATGTACGGTCAAGATTTAAGGACATACTTTTATTAACTTTTAATTATATAAAAAACCTAGAATATATAATTTCATGCAAATCTATGTGGTGGAACTTATCATGCTCATAACACTTATTGTAAGGGTAATAATGAAATACTAACAAAAATGATGGACCTTTACCCCGAATCACAGATGGGACACTAGCGATCCCAAGTCAAACTCTTTATCACCGTAACTGATAAAGAACATTGTATAATCCCACAGAGAGTTCCACAAGTTCTTTACAAATAACCCTTGTATACTTATAAGTAATCATCTACAATTAACCTTAGACAATGTACTTGCGCTTTTTAAAATTTGATGGAAGGACTTTTATTAGCTTTTAACTTCATAAAAAACATGGAATATACAATTTCTTGCGATTCTATGTGGTGGAAGTTATCATGCTCATAACGCTTATTGTAAGGGTAATAATGGAATACTAACACAGATGATGAATGGTTACCCTAGATTGCAAACGGGACACTTCCAATCCCAAGTCAAACTTTTTATCACCATAACTGATAAAGAAACTCACATAAGCCCACAGAGAGTTCCACAAGTTCTTTACGAATGACCCATGTATACTTATCTGCAATTTACTCTAGATAATGTACTTGCGCTTTTTAAAATTTGATGGACGGACTTTTATTAACTTTTAACTTCATAAAAAATCTAGAATATACAATTTCAAGCGATTCTATGTGGTGGAAGTTATCGTACTCATAACGCTTATTGTAAGGGTAGTAATGGAATACTAACACAAATGATGAACGATTACCCTGGATTGTAGACGGGACACTTGCAATCCCAAGTCAAACTCTTTATCATCGTACGTGATAAAGAAACTTGCATAATCCCACAGAGAGTTCCACAAGTTCTTTACGAATGACCCTTGTATACTTATAAGTAATCATCTACAATTTACTCTAGAAAATATACTTGCGCTTTTTAAATTTTGATGGACGGACTTTTATTAGCTTTTAATTTCAAAAGAAACCTAGAATATATAATTTCATGCATTTCTATGTGGTGGAAATTATCGTCCTCGGAGACCATCTTTCAGGGACCTAAGTATAAAAGCAGAAACGTTCATAAGCTATGTTAAAATTGATTCTGATCATACCGGACAATTATAAAGTCTGGTAACCGTTATAAGTTTAAAATAGCAGTGTCTAATAAACAATTACCCATTATTAAGGTCAATTGTTTCATTCTTGATGAAGTGTGGACCTAGTTGATATGTTATTGGGCTGAAATGCTGAGGCCCAAATACAGATAAGCCGACGTCGGTCTTTTGTCGGTTAGATGTCACTGTACCAGAACTAGAATGCGAGTTTGCATAGACATAGGTACAACGTAGATTCTTCCCATTCTAGTGGGCTAAAATGGTGAGGCCCACACTCCTATTAGCCGACATTGCCTGGCTGTTGGTGCAACAATCGTTATAGACGACTATAATGCGATGTCGTACATACCCTAGGTGGAAGTAAAAAAAAATATAAAGCGAGCCCACCTCTCATACATCACTTCAAGGTTTCACATTTCCCTCGAATTTTAACAGTGCCCCTGCCAAACTTGTCAAAGGTATGGTTTCCACATGTGGTTACATTACTTTTGTTATTCTGTTTATCCTAGAAATTGTTATCAATATAGATTAGGGTTTGAATATGTTAATTGTTTAATGTTTTGAAGTTTCTATGAATTGGGGTGGTAATATATGGGCTAAGGGTGTTAGTAATTGGTTTTAAGTCCTATAGCTATGGAGTGGTTCAATGGTTTGGTTTAGAACCAATAATTGGTCATGGTTTTTTACTTTTTTTGTAATCCATCTGCTATAAGCGACGTCGGTTGATACTTGATCACCCCTCTATTTTATCGATAAATGTGCGACATCATGAATGTTGTTTTCTTTATGAAAGGTCAGTGTGACTTGGTAAGCCTGTCAGTTAACCATTCAGTTATACCGAAGGTTAAGAAACTTTGCATTGACTTGGTCAACATACCAAATAATTTGCCATCATTATCTAATTTCTTTCTACTACAACATTTAACAGTTGTGACAACATGAAATACAACAATCATGTCTAACAATGTTGGTTCCAACCGTGACCCGATCGAGGTAACTAATTTTTGGTTTTTTTAAAATATTCCTTCTATTATATTAATATTATTATAAATAAATTGTTAATAATTTGGTCGACCAATGTAGATCTATAATGATTAAGATGATGACAGTCCACGACGCATACTCTCAGGCAAATATATGCATTTTTTCCATATTCTAACCCAGACAAACTTTGGGTCAATTCCAATTATGGTAAGTCTTCCCTGTTTTAAACAAATTGATTTTTCAATAAACTTTTTCTATAGATTATTTTTAGAAGTACTAACAAAGGTTTTTTTTGTTTAGAATTCAGTACATCCCTGACAACATTGTGAAGCTACTACCATCGTACAAGTTGGATACTATGATCAGGAAAATGGAGGGAGTATCACATGGGGAGCAGGGTGCTCAAGGCCCTTACCCCGAAGGGGTTTCCCCTGTTTCTTGCCGCGGAGAAACTCGTGGTTGGGGACACCCTCTACTTCAAGCTCCTAAATGGTGCTAGGCCAATAGTGTTCTGTGTTGTCATTCTTCCCCCGTGAACATTAGATGATTAGTTTAGTCTTTGCATGACCATGTATTTTAAATAAATTGATTCGTATTTGGAAAAATATTAATATTGACTTATTTTCTATAAGAAAATTTTAATGTTAATTCAATATTATTGAATGCGACGTCGGTGACTATTTCGGTGTAGTTTTAGATCTACTGATGTACGTGCCAGGTCGCACTCTACTGGGCGAACAACACAATGTGGTCAAAACTACGTCGTTTCATAATAGTTATATATATATATATATATATATATATGAGAACCCTACTTGCGAGTTCAAGCTTCTCTTCACAAGTTTCCCACAAATTCCAATGGTCTCTCAACTCCCTTCACTTGTCCATAGAAAGAAAGGTATAGTATTTTCTAACCTTCTAACATGTAATGTTAGTAATTTCTACTTTTCATTGTCTGATCTGTGGTTTGTCAGTGTGTTATGTTTTCTTTGTGTTCTTTTTTTTACTCACATTTTTGACATGGCGAACTTTCGTTGGATGTAGACTTGGGTCCTACATTTTGGTATGTCTCCATAGGGTTTTTGTATATTTTAATGTTCTTAAATCTTACTTTTTTCTAGGTTACGTGTTTTTACAGTTTGATATATGCGACCTCGGAAAGATATCTGTTACAGTTTGATTACTGCGATAATTAAGCTATGTCACATGCTATCATTTTTTGTATCATATTATTTAGTATAAGACGTCGCATGTATGTCGATTGTCCCTTCGGTCTAACATATGGGTTTTCAGTGTTATGGCGACTTCGCTAGTATATGTCGTCAATGCCACTGGTTTGGACCGACACATAGTTGAGACACATAGGCGATATCACACATAGCAATTCATGGGCTGCTTTCCTATTCACATTTTCATTTCTTATTCAAGACTAATGGTTGGCAAAGGATCTCCAAATAGTCCATTTTTCTAGGTCTTCAAACATTTCACACCATATAATTAGTATAACACATCTTCACACTTTACCACAATAATTTGTTTTAATGCAGTTCTCCGCACAACGGAGCAATCCTCAACCTATTGTATTCGACATTGAAGATCATACAATGGCTCCCAAAAGCCCACTCTTCCATTGTACTCTGAAGTAGCAAAACTTTGGGAAGAACACAACTTTGGTAAGGCATTTAAAATTAATATGCAATTTCAAATATTTCCACATATATACAAATATATTTCTAATAAATTTTTTTCTTCTAATTTAGTACATATCGTGGGGGAATATACTACAACTTCTGAGTGCAAAGACCCCCCCCCCCCCCGTAGTGTTGCAGTGCTACGCGACAGAGTACCGTATGAACTACTCGAGGGGGGGGGGAAGAGATCAAGGCCCTTTCCCCCAAAGGGCTTTGGCAAGTTCCTTAAGGGAAACAACCTACACATTGGGGATACCTTGTTCTTCGAGGTGATCGAAGCTGGGGGTGATATGAATCTCCTTGCGGAGACTCGCGATTGCAGAATTAATATATTTGATCTAGTGAAGGGATCTCGTAAACCCTCACTATCTCGCATGAAATTCAAGTGTCTAGCTCTCAGGGTAGGCCTAATCTCGACTTGCTCTCTAACTAGCCCTTCAGATCATATTACAAGGTTTCTTGATACTTAACTAGCCCTCGGTGTTAAGCAACAATGGAATAGCTCGCAAGCAAAGAGTATGAACTCCAAAGGTTGTATATTTGATTCATAAATGTGGTGTTAAATTTGTCCATAAGGCCTCCCTATTTATAGGGTAGATTTCAGCCAAAAACCCTAATCACAACTAGAAACTGAATTGACTTATGGCAGCTTTAAGAAACCAAAATCATATTTAACTAGACTACCTAAAATAAATGACTATATTCTTCAAGATAAATCTTGAATGAATATTGCCTTATCTAATCTTACCAAATCTAATTCTAATCAAATTAGAACTCAATATTCTAAACCGGTAAATAAATGCATGACTGAAACATTAATTCTTCAAATGCCAACATGACTGAATTAATGGGTTTTATTCTAAAATAAAAATAAATGATCACACTACCTCATTAATAAACCCAGTGGGAAAAAGAGTATAGTGTTATATTCTAAAAACCCTTATAAATAAAAATAAATAAATAACACCTAATTCGTATCATTCCCTATGAGGTCGAAAAGTTTCATCCTTGAAACGTGAACGATCTTCAAAAATAAATTGAGATAAACATCCCAAGCCATCCCTGTAAAATCTTGCTAATAAACGGTGCCTAGACGCTGACTAGGCAGAGACTGGACACTGACTAGGCTTAAAACTGCTTCAATTTGCGAGATGGGAAGAGCTGGCGAGAAATAGAACTTAACTCGTGATAAATGGAATATCTCATGACAAAATGACCAACTTGCAATATGAATAATTGTGTTGCGATAAAATAAGATCAATCCATGAGAAGATGCTTAACTCACAAGAAACTGGCTATCTCGCATTAAATGGAGCGTCCTGCGAGATGAGAGATACAACTCAAAATTGCGCGCGTGTAAAGCACGCGCCTTCAAGGGCTTGCGCGCGTGAATCCTACATGCACCTACTATTCTGCATGTGCGTGTCACGCACTGACTTGTTCTTCTCCTTCACTGAAAACCTTGTGCGCTAACTCCTCTTTGCCAAAGGCGAGATCAATGGGAACTTGCAGACACACGCTGAACTGGGAATGGAAAATTACTTCACGCTGAAGGAAAAAAATTGAGGATTCACCAAAGTTGAAGCTCGCTCTTGAAGATCTTGAAGATGACTGATAAAATGGAGAAGAAGATCAGAAACTCTTCACAGAGGAACCTATCTGGTCAGAGAAGATGAAATCAGATCTGGAGAAGCTAGCCGGATAAGATTGGAGACGCTGAAACTGAGAAGACCGGAGACGCTGAAACTAAGAAGACCGGAGATGCTGAAGCTGAGAAGACCGGACACTGTAGCTTCTGGCGGACATCGGTTTCAGATGATCGGTTGGAGATGGAGTTGGGCAGCGGATGGCAGCATCGGTCTGATCAAAGATGAACAAAGTAGCAGCGGTAAGGATTCTAGTGGCCGGTGGATCTCTGGCGGCGGAAGTTGCGTGAAGAAATTTTTTTTCAAAAATAAATTCAAACAAAACTCGAAATCCCTGTTGATGAAATCGTCCAAGGATATTTTCCTTTGCTCTGATACCAACTGGTATGAATGTTCTTGCGAAGACTCACGATTGCAGAATTAATATCTTTGATCTAGTGAAGGGATCTCGCAAACCCTCACTATCTCGCATAAAATTCAGGTGTCTAGCCCCCGGGTACACCTAATATCAACTTTCTCTCTAACTAGTCCTCAGGATCAGATTATAAGGTTTATTGATACTTAACTAGCCCTCAGGGTTAAGCAACAATGGAATGGCTCACAAGCAAAGAGTATGAACTCAAAAGGTTGTATATTTGATTGAGAAATGTGATGTTAAATTCGTCCATAAGGCCTCCCTATTTATAGGGTAGATTTCAGCTATAAACCCTAATCACAACTGGAAACTGAATTGACTTATGGCAGATTTAAGAAACTAAAATCATATTTAACTAGACTACCTAAAATAAATGACTATATTCCTCAAGATAAATATTGAATGAATATTGTCTTATCTAATCTTACCAAATCTAATTCTAATCAAATTAGAACTCAATATTCTAAATCCTAAAATAAATGCATGACCGAAACATTATTTCTTCCAAGGCCAACATGGCTGAATTAATGGGCTTTATTCTAAAATAAAATAAATGATCACACTACCTCATTAAAAAAACTCAGTGGGAAAAAGAGTATAGTGTTATCTTCTAAAAACCCTAATAAATAAAAATAAATAAGCAAAACCAAATTCGTATCAGGGGGCCTATCGTCTTCAAGGTCATCATTATTAGAGTTGTTTTAGTTTATTGTAATCTCTATTATGTATGAATTAAGACAAATCTTATTCATATTTATGTGCTGATTGTGAGAATGTTTTCACGACTATTTTTTTTCCTGATTATTTAACTTTCTAATTTCAACATGAGTAAAAAATCATTTTCCTTGTAGTGTATATACATGAGTAAGTGCAAATATAACCCTCATATAATTTAAACTACAACAACAATTCTAACTAATTGATGAAAGTGAAAAGTAACCCTAAGACACCATTTCCAGCGTTGGCTGCATATAAAATGACCAAAATACCCTTTAACCTATAACCTTAAAGTGTTAGGACAATTTTCCCCCACCACGCCACCTTCATTCCCGACCACCACCACTTGTCCTGGAATTGACATAGAACCGCCAACACTACCCATCTAATATGAACAATAGAGCAAGAGGGATCGTCGTGGCGGCAGCGATTTCGACACTCGATGAGCTGAGGGTGAACCATCTCAACACCTTGCCATACTCGCAATTATAGAGGCTGTAAGACTTCGACACAAACCCAAGCAAGAAGCCAATCCCCATTGCCAATAAAATGACCCGGATCCAAAAAACACTGCACTCACTGCCAATCATTAAGCTTAATTGCCCAAAAATAACTGCTCTAAAGACCCAATTACCGCCGCGTCTAATGCTAACAACACTGGTGAAAGGAAACAAGAAGTCTTTGCTGACGCAGCATTTCACGACAATAGTCCATCTCCGATCGATGATCCCTTCTGCATTCCCCACTCCGTTCCTCAGCCTTGTCGATTTCGATGCTGAAGTTGAAGATGCACCAGTCGCATTCGCATACACCCTAGACTTTGACGCTGGCGGCTGCAAAAATGTGATGGACGACAGCAAGGTTTAGAGGCTCACCGAAAAGTCAAAGTATCAAAGATAGGGCTAGGAGCATAGTGGTCAGTCATCGTGAATGCACTTTAGGGTGGTGAAGGTCTCTCAATGCAGTATTTAAGGCAGTGGATTTGCAAAGACGGAGATTGATAGGGCTTATAGTTCTGATTCGATGATTTTAGGGCTAATTTTGGGAAATTACTGGAGTATGTAGGGCAGCGGAGGTCAGGGTTTGGACTTGGTAAACATTAAATTTTCCGGTAACCACCGTGAAAGTAACCGTAATTATCTCTCCTCCTCTGGCGACAAAGCGATGGACAACAACTGACCCTTTTTCTGCTGAGTGGTGGGATACCGTGGATGGGCGGGAGAGAGAAGAAGAAGCATTGGGTTAGAGTTAAGATTTAGGGGTATGGTAGTATATTCTTTTAATTTGTTTTTTCAGAAGGGTAAAAATGACATATCATCAAATTCTTGCTTAAATTTGCTGGAATGGATATTTTTGCACTTTCCCTTATTATCTAGGGTTATATTTGCCCTTTCAATTATCAGAAGGTTATATTTGCACTTATGTGAATTATATAGGGTTATGTATGGACTTTTCTCTTACCTAAAATTCATAATTTACTTAAACTGATCACTCCCTTTTGAAATTTTTTACATTTGTCACATCACACATAAAATCTTCTAAAAAATGTATTAGGCTTGTACTTGCACGAAGCTGGCACTGTGACACACACACACCCAACCTCACGCACAGAGGCTAATACACGTAAGCCGCACAAATCTCAATATTTTATGAATTACATGTTTATAGAACTGTTTATAAATGTCTTTGTAATTAATTTATTGTTTAAAAGTCCCGATGAACAGGCTGAGAATGTGCATAACATTGAGGTTGGGTGTGTGCGGTTCTCAAAGCACCGACATGGTCTTTTCGAGGAAGCACACAAGCTGGTCAGCCTCTGCGGCGGACAAGTGGTTCTCTTGGTGCCGTTGCCATCAGGAAAGATGGTGTACAGTTTTAGAAGTCCCGGGCTAGAGCGGTTTGAGAATCTGCTGCCGCAGGCTGGCTGTGCCTCCATTCTCGATACTGAGAACACGATGGCCTGGGAGCTGAACCTAGAGTTGGCGCGGATCGAGAGGGAGTTGGAGGCGGAGAAAGCGAGGGGCGCTGAGGTCATCCAGTCCAAAAACTACACATAAGAAGCAAAATAGCCAATTTAATTTAAGCCTCAGGATTATTAATTTTAAACAAATACGAATCTTTATTTTCTCAATAATTATGGGTACTCTCTAATCTAGTATTTTAGAAAATGTATTATATATGCTCAGGCACAATATATCCACACAACAAATGCACGAACACGCACATACCCACACATTTTTGAATGAAAATTGTATGAATTCATTTGAATGGTTCTACCAATTTTCAGTAAACGAAACATCACATTTTACCTCGGTTCTGCAGGAGTTTGTACCACGGTTTTTAGCCTAAAACAATTGAGGTAAATACAGCCGGAGTAAAAAGTGTATTTTTACCCTGGTTTTTTTAAAAAAACCGAGCTAAAAAGTGAGATGGGGACCGAAGGTGTTGTGAGGTCGCAACTTCAAAACGCAGTAAAAAAGTGAAACAATCATAGTGCAACGTCAATAGTATTTTTCAAGAAATAAAAAAACTACCGCAAGAAGAAACGACGTCGATTCTACTTTCGGTAGTTCACAGCAAACAAGAATTTTTTGGCCAGATCTACAACATACATGCCAGCCAATATAGAAGAACAAAAGCACTAAACAAACGAAAATCACTCGATTTAATTAAATTTAAATCAACAAATTACAAAACTGATACATAGATCTATAAAGAGAAAAATAGAGATGATTTAAAAAAAATAAACTAACAAATTTCTAGGTATTAGGTCATAGCAGAAGCAATACTGGCGGAGAGCGGCGGAGCACGAGCGGTGGAGAAAATGCAGACGACGTTGAATGGAAAGGAGCTGCAGCATCGAACGATGGAGAGTGGCGGCCCATCACACGTCGGAGAGCGGCGTAGAGCAGTGTCAAACAACGGAGAGAAGCTTCTAACGATGGAGAGCAGGGACTTTGAGCTGTAGAGAGAAGGGACGTCGAACGGCGGAGAGTGGGATGTTGGAGAGCAGGGACGGTGGAGAAGGGCAGAGAACGGCTGAGAACGGCGGAGTGCAGGGATAGCGTCTAATGGCAGGGTGGTGTTGATTGGCGGAGAGGGGTGGCGTCGATCGGCAGAGAGGGTGGTGATTTGGCTAGGGTTTGGCTTAGAGTTGCGAATTTTAGATGAAAGGGATTAAGGAAATGGCCGGTGGCGATTTTCTTATGGAAGGCAAAAGGCGATCATCCGCTTGCCCTCAGCGGCCCATACCAGCCGACACCCCGGCCATCGTATGAGAGGTAAATCACGGTAGCCCCACTAGGACCAATGGGCTTGGTATGGACTCGGTGCGCACAAGGGAGCCTTGAAAAGCAAGAGCTCCCCACACTGCCGCTGCCGAGTATCGAACCTGGGATCATTGGCTTACCCACCAATCTCCCAACCACTGGGGTACACCCGTGGGTGTTTAAAGGGAAGAAGGAAATGTTGATCGTGGCAATTTTGAGATGAAAGGAAGGTGACTTGGGTTTGGTCATTTATTGGGCTAGGATTTGGGTAATATTGGGTTGAATTGTATTGGTTGAAATAAGGTCAATAACATTTTATTTACAAAGTTTTCAAAAATAAAAATGTGCATTAACATTTTAATTTATAAGTTCAATTTTTTTGAAAAACTATGTCAAAAATTAAATTGTGTTTAAAACTATTATAATTATATTTATATGAAATATTTAATTGGTATTTATACATGGAGAGTCAAGTAAAAGTGGACCGTTCATTAGTTAAGGTCATACATTTTCTTTTGTGTTTATATAACGAAAGTTGAGTAAGGGTTCATCGATGATTAGTTAAGTTAAGACCATTTCATTAGTTAAAGGATTGATCATTCATTAGTTAAAGTGCATCTAATTTCATAATGTTTATACAAGGAAAGTCGGGTACAGTTGACTGTTAATAAGTTGAAGTCAAACATTTTATTAATGTTCATATTTTTAAAAAAATCAAGTAAATGTTGAATGTTTATGAGTTGAATTCAAACCTTTTATAAGTGTTTATATACAGAAAGTCAAGTAAGGGGTTGACCTTTGATTAGTTGAAGTCAAGCATTTTCATTGGTGTTTACACAATCTTGATTATGACCCAAAATTGTGTTACATATAGTCCATTGCTCCAAAACACATGATTTTTGTTATTCTTTCATAAATATTGAAAGATTAAATAGATGATTTTTTGGTGAAATGTTGGAAAGCGCTAGTACATGTTTTAAAGTAACTTAGAGTTGGTTATATAGAACTTAGAAGGAAATCGAAAAAGATCACAAATATATTTTTGTGCATATTTATTGATAAATACTATGTTATGGACTTAAAAAATACAATTAGGATGTACAGAATACCATCCCATTCCAAATGGATTTCAATTTGGATCACCTTAGCTCAGTCCCCTCTTAGCCTGTACAAACTGGGTCAGATTACCATATATGTTGTACATGTAGTTTACAGTTTCAACGCAAATCATTACCCAGTTGATAAATTTTCATGCCATCCCCAACTCCTCCATTATCTCCTCCCATACTCTCCAATCAATAGTATCATATTCTTTTATAATGTCCATTTGAATTACATATCTGGAACCCCTACTCTTCCTATTATATCCTCTGATTAATTCATTCAATGTCATTATTACTTTTTTTTTGTTACAAAGTACAATATTTTGTTTTTTACTATAAAAATACAACTTTTGATGTAAAAGGTTAAGGAACATATCCATAAGCTTATTAATAGGCCACCTTTCTTGATACTTCCTCTTAATAAGTTTACCCTTGACAAAAAATTTCCTTTTTTTTATCAAACACTAGCTTAATTAAAATTTTAATATATCTGTTACTTTTTTTGTCTTTGGCGTTGTGAAATTAGCAATAATATTTTAAAATAATTAATATTGCGGATGATACTCAAAATTAGAGAAGTAATTAGGATATTACATAGCCATCATGACATGTAGAGGCATATCAAAGGTAGGTGGAGTGGTGCTCATACACCACCTCATTTTTGGAAAAGTAGAAATAGATTCAAGTATTTTCTCCTAAGAATTCACTAATTTTTAAAAATAAAATCAGCAACAACTTTATGAAGTATTGCCTTCTAATTTGAAATTGGAGATGAGAACATACTGTAAATTTTTTTGGGATAAGTGCTAATATAACCCTATCTATTTAAGTAAGTATCAATATAATCCTATGATAATTTTTAGTGCAAATATAACCCTAACTAGTTAATGAAAGTGTTAATTTAACCCTCAAACCGCATTTCCGGCATTTACCTCAATTTCTTGTCGTTGACTCTATGTAAATTGACCAAACTACCCCTTGGGCTAACTCTGAAATTAGGTGGACAATTTTACCCTCATAGTTCGCCGGACCGCCATAGTTCACTGAAATTAGGTATGGTTATATCAGCACAGTATGCAATCTTGTTGGGTTATATCAGCACATTCCTAATGTTTATAGGGTTATATCAGCACATTTCTAATGTTTGTAGGATTATATCAGCACATCCTTAAAAATTATAGGGTTATATTGGCACTTTCACTAACTAGATAGGGTTATATTGACATTTTTAAATATTGAAAGATATTGACACTTATATCAAGGGAGTAGGATTATAAAAGCACTTTTTAAAAAAAAAATACAAACGCCAGATTCAGGACGAAGAAAGGTCGAGTAGAGTACTTCCAGGAACTCCGTCCTTCCAAAAGACGATCACTGCTCGCCCTCAGCAGCCCACACCAGCCGACACCACAGCCATCATGTGGGAGGTAGGTCACGGTAGCTCAGCACCAGGACTATTGGGGCAGCCCACACTCGGTGCCCACCAAGAAGCCCAAGCAGCCCCTTGGCCTTCAAGGCCAAGGTTGACTCAGGACATTCCCATACAGTGGCGGCCGAGCTTCGAACCCGGAACTCTTCCAACTCCCACCAAACTTCCAACCAATGGGGTACACCCACAGGTGTCAGGAACTCCGTCCTTGAAATTGGGAATGAAGTCTAAATTTCGTATAAAAAATATAATATTATTATGGTCAAATGTTGACCACCTTAAAATTTTTTTAAAAAACTTCACTAAATTCCTAAATGGACACGGGACACGCATGTTCAGCAGACCACACATCAAATATAATAAAGATATAAAATATATAAAACCTTTATGGAATTGGAATTTGGATATGCACAATATGGAGACTCCTCTGTAATTTTGCCTCTGTATACTTCCCTAGCCACTTTGCATAGGTGGCCAACAAAAATTAAAAATCATTTGAATTATTTATTTTTCCATACATAATATATTTTTATTAACATGACGGTAGATAAAGTATTACATTGTGGAAAAATAAAATGTACTATTATATAAAAAAGTTATTATTATTGATCATTTCTCATATTCTTTCATTAAAAGTGAGAACATACAAAATCATTCTCTAGAAAAAAAATTATAACAACATAGACTAAATGACCCTATAAAGTCCCTCTCTAGAACTAACAAACAAAACATAAAATCTAGAACATATAAAATCATTCTTTGAAGCAAATAGATAAATAAAAAAGAGAACATAAACTAAATGACCTACAATGTCCCTCTCTACGGTGACAACATAAACCAACTGACAACACATCTATTTTGACCAAAAACTTTGTTTGAAAAAATGATCATGCATGTGCAACGATGTAGGTCACATGATATAACCTCCTACAAAATCCACTTGATAGCTTCTCAACCAAATATGGTGGTGGTCCATAGCTTTTCTGATCTTTCAAAATTCATTAGAAATTTTTTGTTCTGATATATTCTGAAGGGGGGAAATAAAACTTTGATAAAATTTATGATGTTCCAACAAAACTAAATTGCGTCCCATGTTTGTTCTTCCTTTCAATCAATATCATTGAATGTTTGATGGTTTTCATTTTATTTGTGTCGTCTCCTTGTCTTCTATCTTATAGAAGTAAGAAAGTGATGGAGGCATACTAGTACTTTTATTTGTTACAAGAAGAGGAGGAGAGTGTTGCCCTACGTACCAGCTGAAGATGTGTCTCAAAGGCTGGAGCCAATGAAATCCCTTGTTTCATTAGAGGAGTGAATATCACTTTTAGGAGCATTCATAGAGTTTAAGGCCTCCTCGGGTGCAATAACAGTCACCATGTTCATAATTCCCAGATTAACGCAATGAAACTTTTTGCCCCTTACTTATATCGTTATTAACATGAAGTTTATATATTTTCTACTCAACTTGTTGCTTTCCTATTATTTTTTCAGTGGAATGCTTCTAATGTCAGATGACCTAAGTTCCACCTCAATCAAGAACATTATGATTCATTATTTTGAAGATTTTAATCCAGAAGCCCATACCACTTCTTCTTCCAAGCACTAGGTTTCCCTTCCTCCCATAATTATTGTTTTATTGTATTAAAATTTTAGACTAGCATTTTAATGTAACACTATACATAAACACATACACGGACGATGCACGAACACTATACACACATGCATGAACAATCACATACACTGACACACGCACGCCGCACAAAACCTACACATGGAGATGCCTGAAGATTGTGATCCAGAAGCCTACACTACTTCTTCTTCCAAGGACCACGTGCCCTGTCCTCGTCCAAGAAGATTAAAAAGAAGAGGAAACCATCTTACACACATCACACACAAACTACAAACGAACATGCTTGAACACTCGCATTCAATAACTTAGTTATTTTCAACAACTTTAGCCTTGTGCTTTTTCTCACAAATGTATGACCATCTACTGAATCCAAATTATAGATCTTAGCCAGATAGGTTGGTGGTACATAGATTTTCTAGTCTTCAAAATTCATTAAATTTTTGTTGTTTTGACATAGTCTGTTAAGGGGAAAAAATATCAAATAAAGTTTATGATGCGCTAGCAAAACCAAAATGCGTATAATTTTTTTTCTCTCTATTAATATCCTTGAATGGTTAATGGTGTTAACTTTCTTTGCGTATTCTAATTGTCTTCTGTCTTATAGAGGGAAGAAAGTGACAGGGGGTTCTGGTACTTTGGTTTACTACAAGAAGAGGAGGAGATTGTTGCCCTACGTACCAGCTGAAGATGTGTCTCAAAAGCTACAACAAATGAAATCGCATCCATCATTAGAGGATTATATATGTTTTTTAGGAGCCACCATGGAGTATAATGAAACCTCGAGTGCAATAACGATCACACCTGTTTGTAATCCCTAAATTAACGCACTGAAACTTTTTCCTTATTAGTTACTTCATTATTAACGAGGAAGCTAATCTATTTTCTACTCACCTCATCACTTTTGTAATATTTTTCAGTGACCTGATTTCAGTGTCTACTGACCAAAGTTCCTCCTCCATAATGAACATGATGATTCATTATTTTGAAGATATAAATCCAAAAGGCCTAATTTATTCTTCTTCAAAGCACTAGGTGTCTTATCCCCCACTAGTGAAGATTAAAAAGAAGAGTGAAGCCCAGTAATAATTTTTTAAAATTTAGTTTACGAACTATCATTTCATTGTAATATACATGAACACATAAATGGACAATGCACGAACACTACACACCTACATCCATGAACACTCACATACACCGACACACGCACGCCGCACACAAACTACACATGCACGCTAGAACAGTCACTTCCAATAACTAAGTTATGGTCAACAACTTTAGGCTTGTGTTTTTTTTTCTGAAATGTACGGCCTTTTACCAAATCCCCTAGATGTATTCTCATCGCAATATAGTGGTTGTACATAGCTTTTATGGTCGTTCAAAAATCACTAGAAGTTTGTGTTTCCTGACATATTCTTAAAGGGGAAAATAAAACTCCCGAAAAAGTTTATGATGTGCCGAAAAAACTTAAACTGCGTTCTATATGTGTTTTTTATCCTAATATCCTTGAATGGTTAATGGTGTTCAAATATTTTTGTGTATTATCCTTGTCTTCTGTCTTGTGGAGGCAAGAAAGTGACAGAGGTGTTCAGGTAATTTTGTTAATCAGAAGAAGAGGAGTAGAATGTTGACGTACATGTTAGCAAAAGATGTATTTCAAAAGCTACAACAAATGAAATTCCTTGATTCATTAGAGATATCTCTTTATTAGGAGCCAACATAGAGTTTAATGTGGCCTCGGGTACAATAAATTTCACCCATGTTCGCAATCCCTGAATTAATACAGTGAGACTTTTTGCCCTTTAGTTACATCGTTATTAACAATGAAGTTTATATATTTTCTACTCACCTCGTTGCTTGCTTAATATATTTTGTGGAAATCTTCCCAATTAATAATGACCTAAGTTTCTCCTCCATCATGAATATGAGGATTCATTATTTTGAATAATTAAATCCAGAAACTCAGACTGCTTCTTCCAAGCACCAGGTGCCTTAACCTCCTCCAGTAAAGATTAAAAAAAAGAGGAACCCCTAGAAATTTTATTTTTTTTGTACTTAATTTAATGTCTATATTTTTTATGTAGCAATATACATGAACACATATGCGAACGACACATAAACACTACACACGCACATGCATGAACACCTACATACACCTATACACACATGTTGCACACCAAGCGCACATGCAACTGCTTGGACGCTCACGTCCAATACCTAAGTTATTATCAACAACTTTAGCCTTGTGCTTTTTCTCCAAGATGAATTGCCTTCTACAAAATCTACTTGATAGATTCTTATTCAGATATGTCAATGGCACAAAGATTTTATGGTCTTTCGAAATTCACTAAAAGCTTATTGTTCTGGCATATGTTGAAAGGGGAAATAGAACTCGCGATAAATTTTATGATGTGCAAGGAAAACTAAACTGCATCCATATGCGTTCAACTTGTCAATTAATATCCTTGACTAGTTAATGGTGTTCATTTTTTTTGCGTATTCTCCCATCTTGTGTCTTATAGAGGCATGAAAACGATGAAGGCCTTCTGGTACTTTGGCTTACTACAAGAAGATGAGGAGATTGTTGCCCTAAGTACCAACCAAAGATGCATCTCAAAGGCTACAACAAATGTTATCTCTGGCTTCATTAGAGGAGTGAATCTCATTTTTAGAAGCTATCATATAGTTTAATGCCACCATAGGTGCATTGACAGTCACCCATGTTCGTCATCTCCAAATTAATGCAATGAAAGTTTTTCCCTTTCTTACATCGTTATTAACAAGGAACTTTCTATATTTTATACTTACCCCGTGGCTTTCGTATAATTTTTCAGAGGAACATTTCCAATGTCTACTGACCTAAGTTCTTCCTCCATCATAGACACGATGATTCTTTATTTTGAAGATTGAACCCAGAAGCTCACATTGCTTCTTTTTACAAGCAACGGGTGCCCCATACTCCTCCAGTGAAGATTATAAAGAAGAGTAAAGCCTACTAATTAATTTTTTTGTATTTAATTTACGGACTGTCAGTTTAATGTAAACTATACATGAAAACACACACACACAATGCACAAACACTACACACACACATATGAACACTCACATACGCCTACGCATGTAGGCTGCACACAAACTGCACATCGAATATTGTAGTGTGTTAATATTACATAAAGGGATATATAAAAATATAATCCTATCACTACAAGAAACAACACCTTTTACCTCGGTTCTACGGGATTTTTTACCTCGGTTTTTAGTCCAGAAAAAATCGAGGTAAATACAGCCGGAGTAAAAAGTACATTGTTTTTACCTCGATTGGAAACTGGGGTAAAAAATATCTTTTACCTCGGTTTTCAACTGGCGTCAGTAGGAATTATCAGCGATGTTGGTTATAGAAAGACGCGTGACGTCGCAGTTTTCAGCATCTTTTTTAATTATAATATTTAATATTTGATAGTTGAAGGATTAAATGTCATACCACATTCAATTGTTTTAAATTAATTTGGGAAAGAATGACATGTTCAAATTGATGAAACTGTAACATATAATACAAATACATGCCATCACATGTTGAAATACATAAGGTTAATTTGAAATTGACTAATTATTTGTATTGAAACACCATTTTCTATGTTGCACACCATTAAAACCGTCAGGACGATTAGTAAAATGACAAGTCATTCCATCTACATGTTGAAGGTCCATAGATGACTCTCCTCGGGCCTAGCAATATCATTACATATGAAACAAAATTTATTTTAGAATTGGGCAGTCCTCAAATGAAATACACATAATGTAGTAAAACGTAGACGACATTAAATCCGAGATGGTAAAAGTAAAGAGAACTGGTTACAAGCGACATCGCAGATATGAATTGAAGACGTTTCAAAGACCGACTAATAAACAATGTCGGACATTCATTCACATGACAACAATATGAAGTGCTAGGCGAAGTCAGTATTGGTTCGGTAAAATTTTTCATGGACCGATGACATTTGACCGAGGTCGCACGTTCAAACTATGTTCATAAAAATCTTAGCATCTTTCTCCATAACCGAAACATATATGGCACTATCTTGGAAAGAGTAACAACAAAAAATATATAACTTGTAACTCAAGAAACATACCTCATGTAACGTAAGAATCTTTGATCAATTATTGATTAAGAAAACATATAGTAGTAATTGAACATTGAATAGATGGAAAAACTACCTCAATTAATCAGGAATCAGAGATGCTCCATCCTTGGACACTTGTTGATGTTTGAGAGAAGCAACTCAATTAGATCTTTAAATGTTGTAAGGTTGTGGATGAAATGAATGGTGGGAGTTTGGGTTGTAAGATTGGTGTTGGAAATGGGAAATGGATGTTAGTGCTGAGATTTATTGGATTAAAATAGGGCTGGGGGAAATTTCAGGTTCAAATTTTTGGCTGAAAATTTGAGTTCCCTCTTTAAATTTCAGAGTGACCGATGTCGGTTTATCTTTGTTTCAGTGTCGTATCAATCGACACAAGTGCGACCTTGTAGATAATTCAAATTCCAAGGGTAAAATACTTTGTTTCAAGATTGCACCCCGTCCAACCGACCCGTTCATGCCAAAAGCGGAACTTTATTGTTATCAAAAATTTAAATTAAAATGTTATACCCAATTTTGCATTTCGAAAAGGGAAATAATGGAATACTAACACAAATGATGTACGGTCAAGATTTAAGGACATACTTTTGTTAACTTTTAATTATATAAAAAACCTAGAATATATAATTTCATGCAAATCTATGTGGTGGAACTTATCATGCTCATAACACTTATTGTAAGGGTAATAATGAAATACTAACAAAAATGATGGACCTTTACCCCGAATCACGGATGGGACACTAGCGATCCCAAGTCAAACTCTTTATCACCGTAACTGATAAAGAACATTGTATAATCCCACAGAGAGCTCCACAGGTTCTTTACAAATAACCCTTGTATACTTATAAGTAATCATCTACAATTAACATTAGACAATATACTTGCGCTTTTTAAAATTTGATGGAAGGACTTTTATTAGCTTTTAACTTCATAAAAAACATGGAATATACAATTTCTTGCGATTCTATGTGGTGGAAGTTATCATGCTCATAACGCTTATTGTAAGGGTAATAATGGAATACTAACACAGATGATGAATGGTTACCCTGGATTGCAAACGGGACACTTGCAATCCCAAGTCAAACTTTTTATCACCATAATTGATAAAGAAACTCACATAAGCCCACAGAGAGTTCCACAAGTTCTTTACGAATGACCCATGTATACTTATCTGCAATTTACTCTAGATAATGTACTTACACTTTTTAAAATTTGATGGACGGACTTTTATTAACTTTTAACTTCATAAAAAATCTAGAATATACAATTTCAAGCGATTCTATGTGGTGGAAGTTATCGTGCTCATAACGCTTATTGTAAGGGTAGTAATGGAATACTAACACAAATGATGAACGATTACCCTGGATTGTAGACGGGACACTTGCAATCCCAAGTCAAACTCTTTATCATCGTACGTGATAAAGAAACTTGCATAATCCCACAGAGAGTTCCACAAGTTCTTTACGAATGACCCTTGTATACTTATAAGTAATCATCTACAATTTACTCTAGAAAATATACTTGCGCTTTTTAAATTTTGATGGACGGACTTTTATTAGCTTTTAATTTCAAAAGAAACCTAGAATATATAATTTCATGCATTTCTATGTGGTGGAAATTATCGTCCTCGGAAACCATCTTTCAGGGACCTAAGTATAAAAGCAGAAACGTTCATAAGCTATGTTAAAATTGATTCTGATAACCGTTATAAGTTTAAAATAGCAGTGTCTAATAAACAATTACCCATTATTAATGTCAATTGTTTCATTCTTGATGAAGTGTGGACCTAGTTGATATGTTATTGGGCTGAAATGCTGAGGCCCAAATACAGATAAGCCGACGTCGGTCTTTTGTCGGTTAGATGTCACTGTACCAGAACTAGAATGCGAGTTTGCATAGACATAGGTACAACGTAGATTCTTCCCATTCTAGTGGGCTAAAATGGTGAGGCCCACACTCCTATTAGCCGACATTGCCTGGCTGTTGGTGCAACAATCGTTATAGACGACTATAATGCGATGTCGTACATACCCTAGGTGGAAGTAAAAAAAAAATATAAATGGAGCCCACCTCTCATACATCACTTCAAGGTTTCACATTTCCCTCGAATTTTAATAGTGCCCCTGCCAAACTTGTCAAAGGTATGGTTTCCACATGTGGTTACATTACTTTTGTTATTCTGTTTATCCTAGAAATTGTTATCAATATAGATTAGGGTTTGAATATGTTAATTGTTTAATGTTTTGAAGTTTCTATGAATTGGGGTGGTAATATATGGGTTAAGGGTGTTAGTAATTGGTTTTAAGTCCTATAGCTATGGAGTGGTTCAATGGTTTGGTTTAGAACCAATAATTGGTCATGGTTTTTTACTTTTTTTGTAATCCATCTGCTATAAGCGACGTCGGTTGATACTTGATCACCCCTCTATTTTATCGATAAATGTGCGACATCATGAATGTTGTTTTCTTTATGAAAGGTCAGTGTGACTTTGTAAGCCTGTCAGTTAACCATTCAGTTATACCGAAGGTTAAGAAACTTTGCGTTGACTTGGTCAACTTACCAAATAATTTGCCATCATTATCTAATTTCTTTCTGCTACAACATTTAACAGTTGTGACAACATGAAATACAACAATCATGTCTAACAATGTTGGTTCCAACCGTGACCCGATCGAGGTAACTAATTTTTGGTTTTTTTAAAATATTCCTTCTATTATATTAATATTATTATAAATAAATTGTTAATAATTTGGTCGACCAATGTAGATCTATACTGATTAAGATAATGACAGTCCACGACGCATACTCTCAGGCAAATATATGCATTTTTTCCATATCTAACCCAGACAAACTTTGGGTCAATTCCAATTATAGTAAGTCTTCCCTGTTTTAAACAAATTGATTTTTCAATAAACTTTTTCTATAGATTATTTTCAGAAGTACTAACAAAGGTTTTTTTTGTTTAGAATTCAGTACATCCCTGACAACATTGTGAAGCTACTACCATCGTACAAGTTGGATACTATGATCAGGAAAATGGAGGGAGTATCACATGGGGAGCAGGGTGCTCAAGGCCCTTACCCCGAAGGGGTTTCGCCTGTTTCTTGCCGCGGAGAAACTCGTGGTTGGGGACACCCTCTACTTCAAGCTCCTAAATGGTGCTAGGCCAATAGTGTTCTGTGTTGTCATTCTTCCCCCGTGAACATTAGATGATTAGTTTAGTCTTTGCATGACCATGTATTTTAAATAAATTGATTCGTATTTGGAAAATTATTAATATTGACTTATTTTCTATAAGAAAATTTTAATGTTAATTCAATATTATTGAATGCGACGTCGGTGACTATTTCGGTGTAGTTTTAGATCTACTGATGTACGTGCCAGGTCGCACTCTACTGGGCGAACAACACAATGTGGTCAAAACTACGTCGTTTCATAACGGTTATATATATATATATATATATATATATGAGAACCCTACTTGCGAGTTCAAGCTTCTCTTCACAAGTTTCCCACAAATTCTAATGGTCTCTCACCTCCCTTCACTTGTCCATAGAAAGAAAGGTATAGTATTTTCTAACCTTCTAACATGTAATGTTAGTAATTTCTACTTTTCATTGTCTGATCTGTGGTTTGTCAGTATGTTATGTTTTCTTTGTGTTCTTTTTTTTACTCACATTTTTGACATGGTGAACTTTCGTTGGATGTAGACTTGGGTCATAAATTTCGGTATGTCTCCATAGGGTTTTTTTATATTTTTATGTTCTTAAATCTTAGTTTTTTCTAGGGTTACGTGTTTTTACAGTTTGATATATGCGACCTCGGAAAGATATCTGTTACAGTTTGGTTACTGTGATAATTAAGCTATGTCACATGCTATTATTTTTTGTATCATATTATTTAGTATAAGATGTCGCATGTATGTCGATTGTCCCTTCGGTCTAACATATGGGTTTTCAGTGTTATGGCAACTTCGCTAGTATATGTCGTCAATGCCACTGGTTTGGACCGACACATAGTTGAGACACATAGGCGATATCACACATAGCAATTCATGGGCTGCTTTCCTATTCACATTTTCATTTCTTCTTCAAGACTAATGGTTGGCAAAGGATCTCCAAATAGTTCATTTTTCTAGGTCTTCAAACATTTCACACCATATAATTAGTATAACACATCTTCACACTTTACCACAATAATTTGTTTTAATGCAGTTCTCCGCACAACAGAGCAATCCTCAACCTATTGTATTCGACATTGAAGATCATACAATGGCTCCCAAAAGCCCACTCTTCCATTGTACTCTGAAGTAGCAAAACTTCGGGAAGAACACAACTTTGGTAAGGCATTTAAAATTAATATGCAATTTCAAATATTTCCACATATATACAAATATATTTCTAATAAATTTTTTTCTTCTAATTTAGTACATATCGTGGGGGAATATACTACAACTTCTGAGTGCAAAGACCCCCCTCCCTGTAGTGTTGCAGTGCTACGCGACAGAGTACCGTATGAACTACTCGGGGGGGGGGGGGGAGATCAAGGCCCTTTCCCCCAAAGGGCTTTGGCAAGTTCCTTAAGGGAAACAACCTACACATCGGGGATACCTTGTTCTTCGAGGTGATCGAAGCTGGGGGTGATATGAATCTCCTTGCGGAGACTCACGATTGCAGAATTAATATCTTTGATCTAGTGAAGGGATCTCGTAAACCCTCACTATCTCGCATGAAATTCAGGTGTCTAGCTCTCAGGGTAGGCCTAATCTCGACTTGCTCTCTAACTAGCCCTTCGGATCATATTACAAGGTTTATTGATACTTAACTAGCCCTCAGTGTTAAGCAACAATGGAATAGCTCGCAAGCAAAGAGTATGAACTCCAAAGGTTGTATATTTGATTCATAAATGTGGTGTTAAATTTGTCCATAAGGCCTCCCTATTTATAGGGTAGATTTCAGCCAAAAACCCTAATCACAACTAGAAACTGAATTGACTTATGGCAGCTTTAAGAAACCAAAATCATATTTAACTAGACTACCTAAAATAAGTGACTATATTCTTCAAGATAAATCTTGAATGAATATTGCCTTATCTAATCTTACCAAATCTAATTCTAATCAAATTAGAACTCAATATTCTAAACCGGTAAATAAATGCATGACTGAAACATTAATTCTTCAAATGCCAACATGACTGAATTAATGGGTTTTATTCTAAAATAAAAATAAATGATCACACTACCTCATTAATAAACCCAGTGGGAAAAAGAGTATAGTGTTATATTCTAAAAACCCTTATAAATAAAAATAAATAAATAACACCTAATTCGTATCATTCCCTATGAGGTCGAAAAGTTTCATCCTTGAAACGTGAACGATCTTCAAAAATAAATTGAGATAAACATCCCAAGCCATCCCTGTAAAATCTTGCTAATAAACGGTGCCTGGACGCTGACTATGCAGAGACTGGACACTGGACACTGGCTAGGCTTAAAACTGCTTCAATTCGCGAGATGGGAAGAGCTGGCGAGAAATAGAACTTAACTCGTGATAAATGGAATATCTCATGACAAAATGACCAACTTGCAATATGAATAATTGTGTTGCGATAAAATAAGATCAATCCATGAGAAGATGCTTAACTCATAAGAAACTGGCTATCTCGCATTAAATGGAGCGTCCTGCGAGATGAGAGATACAACTCAAAATTGCGCGCGTGTAAAGCACGCGTCTTCAAGGGCTTGCGCGCGTGAATCCTACACGCACCTGCTATTCTGCGTGTGCGTGTCACGCACTGACTTGTTCTTCTCCTTCACTGAAAACCTTGTGCGCTAACTCCTCTTTGCCAAAGGCGAGATCAATGGGAACTTGCAGATGCACGCTGAACTGGGAATGGAAAATTACTTCACGCTGAAGGAAAAAAATTGAGGATTCACCAGAGTTGAAGCTCGCTCTTGAAGAGCTTGAAGATGACTGATAAAATGGAGAAGAAGATCAGAAACTCTTCACAGAGGAACCTATCTGGTCAGAGAAGATGAAATCAGATCTGGAGATGCTAGCCGGATAAGATTGGAGATGCTGAAACTGAGAAGACCGGAGACGCTGAAACTAAGAAGACCGGAGATGCTGAAGCTGAGAAGACCGGACACTGTAGCTTCTGGCGGACATCGGTTTCAGATGATCGGTTGGAGATAGAGTTGGGCAGCGGATGGCAGCATCGGTCTGATCAAAGATGAACAAAGTAGCAGCGGTAAGGATTCTAGTGGCCGGTGGATCTCTGGCGGCGGAAGTTGCGTGAAGAAATTTTTTTTCAAAAATAAATTCAAACAAAACTCGAAATCCCTGTTGATGAAATCGTCCAAGGATCTTTTCCTTTGCTCTGATACCAACTGGTATGAATGTCCTTGCGAAAACTCACGATTGCAGAATTAATATCTTTGATCTAGTGAAGGGATCTCGCAAACCCTCACTATCTCGCATAAAATTCAGGTGTCTAGCCCCCGGGGTACGCCTAATATCAACTTTCTCTCTAACTAGCCCTCAGGATCAGATTATAAGGTTTATTGATACTTAACTAGCCCTCAGGGTTAAGCAACAATGGAATAGCTCACAAGCAAAGAGTATGAACTCAAAAGGTTGTATATTTGATTGATAAATGTGATGTTAAATTCGTCCATAAGGCCTCCCTATTTATAGGGTAGATTTCGGCCATAAACCCTAATCACAACTGGAAACTGAATTGACTTATGGCAGATTTAAGAAACTAAAATCATATTTAACTAGACTACCTAAAATAAATGACTATATTCCTCAAGATAAATATTGAATGAATATTGTCTTATCTAATCTTACCAAACCTAATTCTAATCAAATTAGAACTCAATATTCTAAATCCTAAAATAAATGCATGACCGAAACATTATTTCTTCCAAGGCCAACATGGCTGAATTAATGGGCTTTATTCTAAAATAAAGTAAATGATCACACTACCTCATTAAAAAAACTCAGTGGGAAAAAGAGTATAGTGTTATCTTCTAAAAACCCTAATAAATAAAAATAAATAAGCAAAACCAAATTCGTATCAGGGGGCCTATCGTCTTCAAGGTCATCATTATTAGAGTTGTTTTAGTTTATTGTAATCTCTATTACGTATGAATTAAGACAAATCTTATTCATATTTATGTGCTGATTGTGAGAATGTTTTCACGACTATTTTTTTTTCTGATTATTTAACTTTCTAATTTGAACATGAGTAAAAAATCATTTTCCTTGTTGTGTATATACATGAGTAAGTGCAAATATAACCCTCATATAATTTAAACTACAACAACAATCCTAACTAATTGATGAAAGTGAAAAGTAATCCTAAGACACCATTTCCAGCGTTGGCTGCATATAAAATAACCAAAATACCCTTTAACCTAAAACCTTAAAGTGTTAGGACAATTTTCCCCCACCACCCCACCTTCATTCCCGACCACCACCACTTGTCCTGGAATTGACATAGAACCGCCAACACTACCCATCTAATATGAACAATAGAGCAAGAGGGAACGTCGTGGCGGCAGCGATTTCGACGCTCGATGAGCTGAGGGTGAACCATCTCAACACCTTGCCATACTCGCAATTATAGAGGCTGTAAGACTTCGACACAAACCCAAGCAAGAAGCCAATCCCCATTGCCAATAAAATGACCCGGATCCAAAAAACACTGCACTCACTGCCAATCATTAAGCTTAATTGCCCAAAAATAACTGCTCTAAAAACCCAATTACCGCCGCGTCTAATGCCAACAACACTGGTGAAAGGAAACAAGCAGTCTTTGCTGACGAAGCATTTCACGACAATAGTCCATCTCCGATCGATGATCCCTTCTGCATTCCCCACTCCGTTCCTCAGCCTTGTCGATTTCGATGCTGAAGTTGAAGATGCACCAGTCGCATTCGCATACACCCTAGACTTTGACGCTGGCGGCTGCAAAAATGTGATGGACGACAGCAAGGTTTAGAGGCTCACCGAAAAGTCAAAGTATCAAAGATAGGGCTAGGAGCATAGTGGTCAGTCATCGTGAATGCACTTTAGGGTGGTGAAGGTCTCTCAATGCAGTATTTAAGGCAGTGGATTTGCAAAGACGGAGATTGATAGGGCTTATAGTTCTGATTCGATGATTTTAGGGCTAATTTTGGGAAATTACTGGAGTATGTAGGGCAGCGGAGGTCAGGGTTTGGACTTGGTAAACATTAAATTTTCTGGTAACCACCGTGAAAGTAACTGTAATTATCTCTCCTCCTCTGGCGACAAAGCGATGGACAACAACTGACCCTTTTTCTGCTGAGTGGTGGGATACCGTGGATGGGCGGGAGAGAGAAGAAGAAGCATTGGGTTAGAGTTAGATTTAGGGATATGGTAGTATATTCTTTTAATTTGTTTTTTCAGAAGGGTAAAAATGACATATCATCAAATTCTTGCTTAAATTTGCTGGAATGAGTATTTTTGAACTTTCCCTTATTATCTAGGGTTATATTTGCCCTTTCAATTATCAGAAGGTTATATTTGCACTTATGTGAATTATATAGGGTTATGTATGGACTTTTCTTTTACCTAAAATTCATAATTTACTTAAACTGATCACTCCCTTTTGAAATTTTTTACATTTGTCACATAACACATAAAATCTTCTAAAAAATGCATTAGGCTTGTACTTGCACGAAGCTGGCACTGTGATACACACACACCCAACCTCACGCACAGAGGCTAATACACGTAAGCCGCACAAATCTCAATATTTTATGAATTACATGTTTATAGAACTGTTTATAAATGTCTTTGCAATTAATTTATTGTTTAAAAGTCCCGATGAACAGGCTAAGAATGTGCATAACATTGAGGTTGGGTGTGTGCGGTTCTCAAAGCACCGACATGGTCTTTTCGAGGAAGCACACAAGCTGGTCAGCCATCAGGAAAGATGGTGTACAGTTTTAGAAGTCCCGGGCTAGAGCGGTTTGAGAATCTGCTGCCGCAGGCTGGCTGTGCCTCCATTCTCGATACTGAGAACACGATGGCCTGGGAGCTGAACCTAGAGTTGGCGCGGATCGAGAGGGAGTTGGAGGCGGAGAAAGCGAGGGGCGCTGAGGTCATCCAGTCCAAAAACTACACATAAGAAGCAAAATAGCCAATTTAATTTAAGCCTCAGGATTATTAATTTTAAACAAATACGAATCTTTATTTTCTCCATAATTATGGGTACTCTTTAATCTAGTATTTTAGAAAATGTATTATATATGCTCAGGCACAATATATCCACACAACAAATGCACGAACACGCACATACCCACACATTTTTGAATGAAAATTGTATGAATTCATTTGAATGGTTCTACCAATTTTCAGTAAAAGAAACATCACATTTTACCTCGGTTCTGCAGGAGTTTGTACCACGGTTTTTAGCCTAAAAAAATTGAGGTAAATACAGCCGGAGTAAAAAGTGTATTTTTACCCTGGTTTTTTAAAAAAAACCGAGCTAAAAAGTGAGATGGGGACCTAAGGTGTTGCGAGGTCGCAACTTCAAAACGCAGTAAAAAAGTGAAACAATCATAGTGCAACGTCAATAGTATTTTTCAAGAAATAAAAAAACTACCGAAAGAAGAATCGACGTCGATTCTACTTTCGGTAGTTCACAGCAAACAAGAATTTTTTGGCCAGATCTACAACATACATGCCAGCCAATATAGAAGAACAAAAGCACTAAACAAATGAAAATCACTCGATTTAATTAAATTTAATTCAACAAATTACAAAACTGATACATAGATCTATAAAGAGAAAAATAGAGATGATTTAAAAAAAATAAACTAACAAATTTCTAGGTATTAGGTCATAGCAGAAGCGATACTGGCGGAGAGCGGCGGAGCACGAGCGGTGGAGAAAATGCAGACGACGTTGAACGGCAAGGAGCTGCAGCATCGAACGATGGAGAGTGGCGGCCCATCACACGTCGAAGAGCGGCGTAGAGCAGTGTCAAACAACGGAGAGAAGCTTCTAACGATGGAGAGCAGGGACTTTGAGCTGTAGAGAGAAGGGACGTCGAACGGCGGAGAGTGGGATGTTGGAGAGCAGGGACGGTGGAGAAGGGCAGAGAACGGCTGAGAACGGCGGAGTGCAGGGATAGCGTCTAATGGCAGGGTGGTGTTGATTGGCGGAGAGGGGTGGCGTCGATCGGCAGAGTGGGTGGTGATTTGGCTAGGGTTTGGCTTAGAGTTGCGAATTTTAGATGAAAGGGATTAAGGAAATGGCCGGTGGCAATTTTCTTATGAAAGGCAAAAGGCGATCATCCGCTTGCCCTCAGCGGCCCATACCAGCCGACAGCCCGGCCATCGTATGAGAGGTAAATCACGGTAGCCCAGCACCAGGACCAATGGGCTTGGTATGGACTCGGTGCGCACAAGGGAGCCTTGCAAAGCAAGAGCTCCCCACACTGCCGCTGCCGAGTATCGAACCTGGGATCATTGGCTTACCCACCCATCTCCCAACCACTGGGGTACACCCGTGGGTGTTTAAAGGGAAGAAGGAAATGTTGATCGTGGCAATTTTGAGATGAAAGGAAGGTGACTAGGGTTTGGTCATTTATTGGGCTAGGATTTGGGTAATATTGGGTTGAATTGTATTGGTTGAAATAAGGTCAATAACATTTTATTTACAAAGTTTTCAAAAATAAAAATGTGCATTAACATTTTAATTTATAAGTTCAATTTTTTTGAAAAACTATGTCAAAAATTAAATTGTGTTCAAAATTATTATAATTATATTTATATAAAATATTTAATTGGTATTTATACATGGAAAGTCAAGTAAAAGTGGACCGTTCATTAGCTAAGGTCATACATTTTCTTTTGTGTTTATATAACGGAAGTTGAGTAAGGGTTCATCGATGATTAGTTAAGTTATGACCATTTCATTAGTTAAAGGATTGATCATTCATTAGTTAAAGTGCATCTAATTTCATAATGTTTATACAAGGAAAGTCGGGTACAGTTGACTGTTGATAAGTTGAAGTCAAACATTTTATTAATGTTCATATTTTTTGAAAAATCAAGTAAATGTTGAATGTTTATGAGTTGAATTCAAACCTTTTATAAGTGTTTATATACAGAAAGTCAAGTAAGGGGTTGACCTTTGATTAGTTGAAGTCAAGCATTTTCATTGGTGTTTACACAATCTTGATTATGACCCAAAATTGTGTTACATATAGTCCATTGCTCCAAAACACATGATTTTTGTTATTCTTTCATAAATATTGAAATATTAAATAGATGATTTTTTGGTGAAATGTTGGAAAGCGCTAGTACATGTTTTAAAGTAACTTAGAGTTGGTTATATAGAACTTAGAAGGAAATCGAAAAAGATCACAAATATATTTTTGTGCATGTTTATTGATAAATACTATGTTATGGACTTGGAAAATACAATTAGGGTGTACAGGGTACCATCCCGTTCCAAGTGGATTTCAATTTGGAGTTACGAGTAAAGTTTTTACTTTTTGCACTTAGGTCCCTCCAAGAAAGTTGGAGTTGTCGAATTACGAAATTGGAAACACTAAACTGCAATTCAATAATATACAGTTACAATTTTGCAATTTGGGCATGTATGGGCGAACGGAAGAGCCTCGAAAGTCAACATTGATTACTTCTACACTATCTTGAAAATTTACACTATGGACCAAAATTGTGTTACCATATAATTTCATTGTTCCAAAATACATGATTTTTGTTATTCTTTCAAAAATAATGAAATATTGTATAGGTGAATTTTTTGGTGAAATGTTTGAAAGCGCTAGCACATGTTCTAGATTAACTTTGAGTTGGTTACCTAGAACTAAGAAAGGGATTATCCACATGTCAAGTGGAAAATACTAAAAGAGCAACTCTTAACCACGTCACTTTGACACGTGTCACCCTTGGAATTAGCCACGTGTCAAATGGAAAATACTAAAAAGGCAACTGTTAGCCACGTCACTTTGACATGTATCACATTTGGAATTAGCCACGTGTCAAATAAAATAAATTAAATATAGTGTTCGAGTCATATGTGATAGAAGTCAAGCATTAATAAATAAACTCTATTTTTACCGAATAAATTTGTATATACCACTTATTCATAATTATATAAAATAAGTAGTATATAAAATTGTATATACTACTTATTTTATATAATTATGAATAAGTAGTGCATAAAATTTTATTCCGTGAAAAAATAAATATTATTTATTTATATTCGGGTTCGATCATGTATTACTCGAACACTACGTTTAATTTTTTCATTTGAAAATATAAACATAAAGTGATAGTTAAATGCATAGTTAGAAAATCTTTTAAAGTTCAAAAGAAATGGAGTATTATAAAAAATTTAAAAATATTATTTTAGTTTTGTTGAAAAAATAAATTACATTATATATATATATTCAATTATTTTAAATCATGGATTCCAATAGTGTTATCTAGTTATTCATATACATATAAATACCATGTCTGGGAATTGAATGTTAGCCTAGCGGTTGAAGTCTAGTGCTACTACCATGAGGTCATGGGTTCAATTCCCACATAAAATAAAAAAAATACCATGTATGTGAGAGTGACATGCGACGTCGGTCACAAAAATAATTGACGTAGGTAAGCCAACCATGCTTACAACCGGCGAAGCCAGACATGTGTGCAGCATCTTTCTGGCGGCGTCGGTCAAGTCAAACTTTTTACCTCAGGTTTTTTAATCAAGGTAAAAATTATTTTTCTTTCGAAAAAACAACCGAGGTAAAAATTTTTTTTACCACAATAAGTAAAAGGGGCAAACTAATAGTTTTTTTTTTAGTGTTTGTACATATTATAATGCATTAAGGAATGTTAATACTACTAATTCCTAAGAGTAATTTTATGGACAGATTAATTAATGCTATATAATTGGTTGGGTATCCTTAAATAAATTATACACAATCTATGTTGATAGGGAGTTATTTGCGTAATTATAGAATGAGTTAGTTTAGTTAGCATGCACGATGAAAATCTATAATATAACATAATTTATAATTTGCTAATTAGACAGTCTTTTCATACACAGATGAAAAGACGGGGTTAAATTAGAATTATAGAAAGGTAAAAGATTTTAGTTACAATATTAAAAATTTATTCTGCAACGTGCAGTAGTTATAAGTTTTTGACCCAATTAATGCAACACAAAAATTTTATTTTGATTTCTTCTAATTTATAGTTTAAACCTTGGTCTTTCCATAACTTATGGAAAGACTATCTTTCAAGAGACAAACTCTTTATAATTTTAACAATTAATAAATTTTAATATTTATATGAGAGTACACGATGCGGTATATAAATTAAATTTATATATTTATAAATATATATTTAACTAAAAGGAAATTGTTTCGATGTTGGTTGATATATACTAATAAATTAAATATATTTATATAAAATTAATCTAAAAATGGTAAATGTGGAAGTATAAATCTCTCAGAGACGTTAATTTGGAGTTGAGAAGAAATCATATATATATATATATATATATATATATAATCATCAATGGAGAGATACTATGCATTAATTGAGGCAGCTTTAATTTACCTAGTAAGGGATGCTGCATTGAATTGATTACAGATACATTGTATATGGGCTTATTAAACAGGAGAATATCCTCTCTCTTTTTTTGGTTAAAACTCACTTAAGTGAGGGGATTTAATTTGGCTCCAAAACCATAAAATGAAAGATATTACAATGAAGACATAGAGAGATTGTTATACAATGAGACTAGTGTATCTTTGTAATATGCGAAAAAGGCAATATAGCTCCCCAATAACAAGTACCCTTTATTTTTGTCTTCACCCCCTCGTGTTAACAAAAATAAAGGCATGTATCCCGGTGCGAGGAATAAAACGTCCTACCACTTTTTTACCTCCACTCTCAGTGTTAGCAATGGAGGTGGTCTCCCAAGTTATCCCCTTGCTTATTACATCCCATAAGTAATACACTATAAGAGTTACAATTTCAGCCATATTTGTTGATGCTAAGACCATCCTGAGCCTGCTATCTTTCTGCAGTAACTTGGGCAACCTGGAATAGTCCTTAAGGCGGTGATGAAGGAATGATTTAAAGAACTGCTACCCTTGAAAAACGTCTTCCCTTCTTGCCGGTCTAGTGAAGCAGCAATCATGTGTATATTTATGTACATTCATCGCCTCCTGTACCTGTCATAAAAAAGAAACAACACCAGCAACCATACTGGAACTAAAAAGATTCCATTTTTATGATATATGGAAAACTAATAGCATCAAGTTGGATAAGACCTTTTGTTGGTGATGTGATATAAGAGGCTAAGTTAAAAACAGAAGAGACCTTTAAAGAGCTTGTTAACTTCGCCAATGCATCTGCAGCACTATTTGCTTCCCTAAAGGTGTGGGAAATTGAAGTTTCAATCCCATCCATCAGCTTCCAGATCAATCTTATCTCCATAGTTAGTTTCCATGGAATACTGAATCCCCTTCGTACCATTTTAACTAGAAGTAGGGAATCACACTCAATTTGAATGTGATTTAAACCATATTGTATTGCTAATTCCAGTTCATACTTGAGAGCTAAAATTTCATAACCCAGGCTATTACTCTGTGCAAAAAACATTGAAGCAGCTAGATGTACCTCCCCATGAGAGTTTCTGATTATAATACCTGCACCCGAGTCCCCATTTCCTAGAGTATACCCATATGTATTTAGTTTATGGACAAAAGGCAGATTCCAATAAACTATTACATCTTTCTTTCCTTTTCTGATACTGTTGGTGTGTGAGTATAGCAGTTGTGGAAAACCAGATGAAATGGACCATTTAAAACTCAATTTGTGAGCTTTAAATTTATCAATGCACTGGACTAGTATTTTCTGTATTATAGTATCCATGTTTGCCCTCATGGTCTCAAAACTATATCTTCTTCGAGCACACCAAATGTACCAAACCACTATAGAAGGAAGGACTCTAACGAAAGTCTGAAATTGAGACACATTATGCTTACAAGTCCAGAAAAATAAGTATCTATCCCATAAAGTGTCAAAGTTATGCACAGGAATGTTAAGGAAAGAATGAATTCTTGACCATAAACATGTAATAAACTTGCAGCTATTAAACATGTGTTGCAAACTCTCTGAGTCATTCAGATAGAACATACAAATGGATGGCATGGTAATCCCAAAGTCCTCCAAAATATCAGGTAAGGGAATCAAGCTATTGAGCAGTTTCCAGTTAAAAACACATAGTTTCTTAGGTAAAATTGAAGCCCGTAGATATTTAAAATAAGGAACTTCATCTTTTCTGTCCCTCAATAGATCATAAGCAGATTTAACTGTAAATAAGCCATTAGGCAAGTATTGGAGATGTCACTTGTCAAAACGGTTGCTCTTTTAGTTATATCTATAGATTATTTATTTACTGTATAAGAATTGTTGTTTGTTTATCAAGAGTTTGAGTTTTTTATATTATTTATTTGATTTGATTATAGGTTGTGTATAAAGTATTTAGTGTAAGAGATTGTTCATTATTTTATAGAATATTACATTAGAGAATATTAGTATATTAAGTTGATTTCAAATTTATTTTGTATATTTTCTTGTTATCATTATTATTTTTATTAATATTAGTTCAAATATAACTTCTTAAAATAAATACTAATAATAAATTTAAAATATTCATTAACTTATTTCAAATATTTGTTTAAATTATATTTATTAATAATTTTAATTATTATTGTTATGATAATTTTTTAATATACCTATTGAATGAGTTTTAGGACACGAATTTTGCACATATATGTGTAAACAACGAAGAATTTCACGCTAATAGTTTCAGTTATAAGGCGTTGAGACTTCCACTAACGGAAGAGGGATAAGGATATAATAGGGGCAAGAAGAAGTAGTCGTATTTTTTTTTGTGAAATTAACATTTTAAAATTTGAGATATGATTTATAATTGGAAAAGTCTTGGGAAATACCGTCTTTTCATATGCTTATGGAAAGACGAAGTTTAATTAAAATAATAATAGGTAAATGGTCTTAGTTGCAATATTAATAATTTATTATACAATGTGTAATAATTATAAAATTTATAACCCGATTCATGCAACTCAAAAATTTTATCACCATTTATTCTAATTTACAATTTCAACATTGGTGTTTCTATGGATTATGGAAAGACCGTCTTTTAAGAGACGGACTCATAATCATTTATGATAAAATGGTTGAATTAGAAAAAGAGTTCTTCTCTTGAAAGACGGTCTTTCCATAAGTTATGGAAAGACCAAGGTTTAAAGTGTAAATTAGAAGAAATTAAGATAAAATTTTTGGGTTGCATGAACCGGGTTATAAATTTTATAACTACTGCATGTTGCACACTAAAAGTTTAATATTGCAACTAACACCTTTCACCTTTTATTATTCTAATTATATCCCGTCTTTCCATAAGCCTATAGAAAGACCGTCTTTCCCAAGACTTTGCCTTAGAAAAATACCATCAAAATAGAAACTATACGTGTGTAAGCATATATAGGCTCTCCGTTCCCCTTCCTTTCATGTTCGTATTTGATTTTTCTAAATCAAAATTAATTAAAATATATCATAAAATTACATTGATATTTTCTTTTAGAATAATATTATCACGTGCAATCTAATTTTATTTTTTATAATGTATATATATAAATTATAAATATTTTTATATTCTTAAGTTATACATAATTAAAAATTATAAACTCGAAGAGTTCAAACTCGTGGTAATTTAAATTTAAAGTAAATATATCTTAATATATTAAATTTTATTTTTAATGATACCAAATACATTTTCATTGGTCACATTTAATAAAATGTATGTTTATCAAAAACTAACAAAGAAAACTAAAAATCAAATACATCGTACTTCTCTATATCTTAAATGTGCCGATCCGATAATGAATAGTAAAGTTTCGTCGTCATTTCCGATTTTTGATTTTTTCCCTCCCCCTCCTACGCATCGTTGGGAATTCATTCCTTTTTCTCTTTTTTGCATCACCTGACTCCACGCGTCAACATCTGAACTCCATAACTTCCAGGCGTCATCACCATTCACCCTTTCCAGAAAATTCCATTATCATCTTCGTATTTCCCTGAATCACTTGCCTAACAATTTCTCTTCTCCTGAAATTCTTGAAGCCCTCTACTTTTATACGTGGTCATATCCGAAGCTCTTTCCAATTACACGTATCTTCTCTTTTTTGGCTTCCACAAGATTTTACTCTCATATGGTTGGGTTCTTATCCTTGCAAAATTCCACAAGGTAATTTCATAGTTTTCCTAACCAAAATTGGCCGCGTTTTCCATCATCGTTGCTCTGATTTCTGTAACGTTTATGGCATGCTTTCAATTTTTTCTTAGTAGAGATAGAGTCCGGCAGAATGTGATTTTGGCCTTTTCTCTGGGTTCCTAATGTTGATGTGTTTTTCTCCTTCAACCAACCAAAGTTTGATTTGTGAACGCAAGGTGTTCGTTGAATTGCCTGACTTGTTTTGCTAATTATTTTCTGCTTTTTTTCTCCTTCTTATTCGCAGAGGTCATGCCACCGCAATTCAAGACAGCTACGTGAGAGGAAGCCTTTTATAGACTCCGTGTTTTCATTCATCTGTTCCACATGTGTTAATTCCATGTACCCATCGTATGGCTTTTTTTTTGTCGTAAAGCTTGCCAAAATGTCCGTTTAGAAGAGTCATTAACTTTAATTCTTAACTCATATGTAAAACAAGTTATAAAATTTACCATTTATCAGTGTTACGTCTCCGTTAATGCTCTTTTGTGGCATGGAGTATCAAAACCTAGCGCAGCTCTTTTGTGGCATGGAACATCAGAAACCAGTGGTAAGTGGCGGAGAAATGTTTCAATCTCGAGTTGAGGGGTTTCAAGGATTCGAGTGGTGAGGTTCAAGTGGTGAGAGTTTGAGTGGAGAGGTTCAAATGGAGACAGTTCAAATAGAGGGTTCGAGTGGTACTGGTTTTGACTTGTATGGGGTTTGAGTGGAGAGGGTTTGAGTAGAGAGGTTCGAGTAAGGAGGGGTCAAGTGGAGAGGGTTCGAATGGAGGGTTTGAGTCAAGGGTTCGAGTGAAGTGGTCCGAGTGGAGTGATTCGAGTGGAAAGGTTTGAGTGGTACTGGGTTCGAGGGGTACTGGTCAGAGTGGTGAGGTTCGAGCGGTGATCCTTCGACTGGTATGAGTTTGAGTGGAGAGCGTTCGAATGGAGATGGTTCGAGTCGAGTGGTTCGAGTAATAAGGGTTTGAGTGGAGAGGGTTCGAATATAGGGTTCGAGGGGAGAAGATTCGAGTGGAGTGGGTCTGAATAGAGGTTCGAGTGATACTGGGTTCGGGTGGTACATGGTCCGAGTTCTACTGTTTCGAGTGGAGAGGGTTCGAGCGGAGAAGTTTGAGTGGAGAGAGTTCGAGTGGTACAAGTTCAAATGGAGAAGGTTTGAGTGGAGAGGATCGAGTGGAAAGGGTTCGAGTAGTCTTGGTTTGAGTGATGAGAATTCGAGTACGTTTCCCTCTCTACATACACCACCTTCAGCCACCGCCGGCCTTCTCTCCACCAGCCACCCGACGGCAAGCCATGGCTCGCCTCGGTGTCAACACCACTGAAGACCACCAGTTTCATTCCCACTCTTCCACTCATCACCGCCTACCACCACCATCTCCCAACTTTCCCCCCACCTCTACACCCTAAGCTGACTGCCTTCTCTGCCCCACCTTTGCCGGTGACGACCAAGGCCCAACCTGAATGACCTGTTCGAGAGGTGGCGCTGCCAAGAAAACCATCTATCCCCTTTTGCCACCGCTAAGAACGGTAAAGGCCCAGCAAACTCTACTTTAGCCCCGCCGGAGAGCCCTGTTCGCAAATACCGCTACTACAACATCGACGAAGATGGCCAGAGCAATTCGCCGGCAGTCTCGAGCTCATCCTAATTTGGCGGAGACATTCTCTCAAGCAGAGATGTTGCCGGAACTATTCACACCACCTGCGGATTCTCCAGATTCCACAGCGTAATTTTTTAGTGTTCCTAACCAAAATTTATCGCCTTTTCCATCATCGTTGTGCCAATTTCTATAATTTTTCTTGTACGCTTTTAATTTTTTCTTAGTCGAAATAGAGTCCGACAGAATGTGATTTTGGAATTTTGTCTGGGTTCCTAATGTTGATGTGTTCTTCTCCTTCAACCTACCGAAGTTTAATTTGTGAACGCAAGGTGTTCGTTGAATTACCTGACTTGTTTTGCTAATTGTTTTTCTCCTTGCTTTCCCCTTATTATTTGCAGAGGTTGTGCCACAGTGATTCAGGAAAGTTACATGAATTGGGGGATTCTTTCTGACAGAGTTTGGTATGAATGAGCCAATGGTGGCGATGGATTTTTCCTAGGAATACCTTTTTCTTGGTTTTTATGTGGGCTTATGTCATTATTTTCTTAGTTTGTTGAAAATATTTTTTTTTCATCTGTAGTGATTTACTGATTAGGCTGCGATTTCAATTATGGAGCTGGAGCTGAGAAGTGAGAGGAGGCCTTTTATAGACTCTGCATTTTCGTTCATCTGTTCCACAGGTGCTAATTCTGTATACCCAATGTATAGCCTTTTTTGGTCGTAATGCTTGCCAAAATGTCCATTTAGAAGAATCAAGTGATGATATTTTGAGGATAGAAAAATCAAGTGAGATCCAAAAATAGTAGAGATTAGTCTCTTACCACTGTAAAGAACAAAATGAACAATTTTTAAAGTAATATCTTAATGTAAAGTGAAAGAGAAAAATAAATAAAAATAATATATTTAATTAATAAGAGATGACTAGCAATTTCTACGCCTAAAAGTCAGCAATATTCTTGGTTGGCTGAAGTTACTATTCTGACAAGCAGGGCCGAAGAGTGTGGAGTTCTCATTCTTACACCCTTGATTGACGGATCATGATTTTCCCATTGTACACTTCTCTGGACACTTTGCATGAACGCCCAACAAAAAGTAAAAAATCACCTGTACTTTGAATTCATTTTTTTTTTTTTGAATAAACCATCCATAGATGGGGGAAATTATATTGGTCTTCCCGAGCCGTAATAAACAAAATAAAAGAAGCCAAGGCTAAGTTACTGTACAGACTGAGCATATTGCTCTTGAAGGAACCATAAATTGCTTCCAAAAGAATGAGCTAGAGTATGTGAGATGCTAAAGGATGAGCTCTCGAACTTCTTAGTGAATCGAAAAAACGAGACACAAGTCAGTCAGAGAGAAGATAACCATGAGCATATCATCTAATTTTGGAACAAAGACGAGCAGTTAAAAATGAAAAACTTTGGCCTCAGTGTTGTGAGCTTTCGTTATGCCCTAATCCAATGTGACTCCACTGATCAGGAATGATCATTGCTAGCTCCACCAAAACTTGTGTCTTCAAAGGATTTGCTAGTCTTCAAAACTGTGCTTAATACACTTGGAATTCCAGGAGACTTGTGTGATGAGCATACAGGAGGCAGATATCAAGCAGCAACATCAGAAACCTGCAGACAAGAGCGGGAATGAGTAGCATCCGAACTAATTAAACAAACCGTAGAGCAGGGGTGCCAATTTGATCTAGTCTCACTAACCCCTGGACAGTGGTGGGAAGTCCAGATATGGTAATAAAAGATGAATCACTTTCTAGTTGCAAACAATGTTTAGCAAGTGTATGAGCCACCAGGTTAGCCTGTCTATATATATGTACGAGTTCGATGTCACTCAGTGATTGATGAATCTCATCAGCTAAGGAAAAGCAGTTCCAGTGACATCGGAGTGGTTCATTAGTAAAAAGAACCGCAGAAAGACAGTCTGATTCCATGTAGAGGGGGCCAGTTAAATCATGTGAAATATGTATGGCAAACTTAATAGCCTTCAATTCAGCTTCCAAAGGGGATAGAGCATTAGTAAATAGAGTGTAAGCTCCCCTAAAAGCACCTATACTGTCTCTAATGATCACTCCAATCCCGCACTTAAAAGTATTGCATGACCAAGAAGCATCAACATTAAGCTTAAGACCAGATATAGGCCTAGTCCAAGCAATTTTCCAGATTTTTGGCCTTGGGGAAAGTTTAAGGAGTGGTAGAAAGGAATGATCTGCAATACTCACATCTATAGGAGACGCTATATGAACCGGATTTGCACTGAAGGAGAAAAAAAAATCTGATTTCTAATGAGTTGGAGCACAAGGGTGGAGGAAGGCTTGATAGATTCAAATAAGTATCTATTTCTCATCTTCCAAATATTCCAAAAAGTAAAGATAGCAGCAGTACGGATCATTATAGCATGTAAAGAAGTTAGAGCAGGCAAAGTTAAGTAGTATGAAATTCTTTCCCAAACCGATGGGAAGGCTCTATCTCGAATTCCCATGAACTGATGAATAATTTTCCATACAGATAGAGAGAAATCACATGTATTAAAAAAATGCTCTAAAGAGTCCTCATGCTTATTGCACATGCAGCATTTAGAAGCCAAGCAAAACCTCAGTTTCCTGAGTATGTTATCAAAATGCAACAGAGAATTTATTACTTTCCACATAAATACAGAGATTTTCTTCTCAAATCTAGGGTTCCAAAGGTGTTTAGAAGAGGATGTCGAACCTGTGTGGTTGCATAGCAAATTATATGTATCTTTGAAGGAGAAGTTCCCAGAGATACCTGGTTTCCATATTAATCTATCAGCTCTGTGGGGGAAAAGTTTTGACTCCTGCAAAAGAGTGATAATGTGAGATGACAGAAATGGCTCTATTTTTGTGATGAGAAGATCTTTGTTAGTTATGAAAGCAGAGACTGTACATTCAACATCAATATCCACCCTATTATGATCACACAAATCAATCAGTGAACCTACATCAAGCCAGTTTGAAGTCCAGAAATTACAATCACCCCTCCCTATGATGACTTTAGAGTTAGCCTCGGCCCATACATTCACAGAACAAATTCTCTTCCAGTTAGGAGAGGTCCTATAAGATTGAGGGAGGGCTGCCAATAAATGAGTCCAGAGGGCATCACCCATTTGATACGTCCACCACAATTTCACTGAGCATGTTTTAATTATTGTGTATATAGACCTGAAGCCTAAGCCATTCTGCTCATTTGGGAGGCACAAATCAGACCACTTTTTCCAAGATCTTTTTGTTTTTAAATCATCCCCCCAGAAGAATTTACTCATTTTTTTCTCAATGATGGAAATGATCAATTTTTTTAGTTTAATAACTTGCCAAATGTGTTGTGGAATGGCATATATACATGACTCAATCAAAGTAATTTTCCCACCCATGGATATCCATCTATTCTTCCAATTACCAATCTTATTATCAATAAGTTCAAAGAGTGGTTGGAAATAAATCTTTTTAGCCACACCAGTAAAGATTGGAACTCCTAAGTAGGTGAAAGGGAAAGAACCCAATTTCATTCCAAGTATCCTTTTAATGTGGTTCACTTTATGATCTGTAGCATATTTACCTATGAAGATGTCACTCTTGTTATAATTAATAGACTGACCAGTGACTTCCTCAAAAATGGACAGAAAAGCCTTTAATCTAACCAAGGTTAGGTTTGTTGCTTTAAAGAAAATAACAGTATCATCAGCATAAGATAAGTGAGAGATTCTTGGAGGATTACCTGGGAGATCAAAGTAGTCTAGCTTACCACTGTCAAAAATGTAGGTCAGACTCCTTGAAAAAGACTCAAAAAAGATATTAAACAAAAATGGAGATAAAGGGTCACCCTGTTAATGCCTCTAGAAGACTGAAAAAATCCCACTGGCTTACCATTAATAAGAATAGAGAACCAAGCCTGTGACAAGTTTTTCATAACAGAGAAGATAAATTTCGCATGGAAACCAAATTTTGCCAAAATTTTATATAGAAATGACCATCTAACCCTATCAAAGGCCTTTTTGAGATCAAGTTTAATTATACAGTTCGGATCTCTTCTCTTTCTGTTAATGAATCTGACCATTTCCTGTAGATAAATTACATTATCTGAAATATCCCTACCATGTAAAAATGTTGTTTGGTTTGGAGAGATAATCTTAGGCATAATAGATTTAAGTCTTTCCATAAGCACTTTAGAACAAATCTTATTTATCACATTGGAGAGACTTATCGGTCTATAGTCATCAAATGAGGATGGGGTTTTCTTCTTTGGAATTATGGTGATCCATGTACTATTTATACCCCTAGGCAGGTTAGATGAAGATTGAAAATCCTGAACAGCTAGAAGAAGATCATGTGCTATTATGTCCCAAGATTTTATGTAGAATTTGGCCGTAAAACCATCCGGACCTGGGGAGCTTGATTTATTAAGGCTACAAACTATCCTCTTAAGCTCCTCAATTGTGACTGGTTTTAATAGGTTCTCATTATCATCCTGAGTAACCAGCTTGGGGATATGATTGAGAAAATGAGATATGAATGGAGAGCTATCAGTGGGGCAGTCTTCACTGAGAAGATCCTGATATAACATATAGCCTCCATCTCTACATCCTGAGTATTTTCCAACCATTGACCATTTCTACCCTTAATTTTTGTGATCCTCAGTCTATTGTTCTTATCTTGTACTGATTTATGAAAGAATGATGTATTATTGTCCCCATCTTGGAGCCATTTTATCTTAGCCTTATGTTTCCAGAAATTCTTTTGTTCAGACATGGCCTTGACTAATCTGGCCCTAGCCTCCCTAAGATTAACCAGATTATTTACGGAATCATCATGATCAGTTAAGGCTTCCTGAGCCTGCAAGGCTAATTCTGCCTGTAGAACATTATCATGAATGTTACCAAAATGCTCTTTGTTCCAGATTTTTAAGGCTTTCTTAAGTCTAACTAATTTTAAGTAAAAAGCTAGCATTCCAGAGTTATGCATAGGAATATCCCAGTCCTTCTTAATTACTTCGTTGAAATCTTTCCTCTTGTACCATGTATTGAGGAACCTAAAGGGTCTCGGATTGGATGGTATATCACTACCTACAGTCAGCAGCAAGGGGTTGTGATCTGAGCTAACTCTATTCAGAATCTGAATTGTAGAGGAAGGAAAAGAAAGAGACCATGATGCAGTACACAGACCTCTATCAAGTCTTTTAACTGTAGGAGATCTTAAACGATTATTAGTCCAAGTAAACAGGTTCCCAACAGTGTTGATTTCTTCCAAACCCATTCCATTAATAAAATCATTAAAATCTCTCATACTTCCAAGTTTTGGAGTAGATGGACCTCTGTATTCAGTTATTGATGAAATGGAGTTGAAATCTCCAATAAACAAAGATTCAGAATGATTGTATGAGCTAAGATCAGACCAGAGATCCTTCCTTCCTAATCTGGTTCTCAGACCATAGATAAAAAAGGCATCCATTGGCTTAATGAGAGTAGAACTAGTTAGGTGAACTCCAAGAAACTGAAGATTATCATTTCTAACTGTCAGAGTTATGTTTGAAGACCAAAAAATCCAGATTTGACCATTAGTTGCGGAGAAACAATTATCAAACCTCAACATTTGTCTATATAGATCACACTATGAATTGTCATGTTTAGGCTCAATTAAACAAATGAGTTCAAATCTATGCCTGTTGATGAGATTAGAGAGTCTAAGCATAGATGTATCCATTCCTCTAATATTCCAAACCAACATTTTAATTCTAACAGTTGAACTATTCATAATGAAACATTAGAGGAGCTTTTTGATCTAGTCATAATGGTGTTCTTCTGAGAGAAAAAAGTGTCATTAGATGGTTTGCTATTTTTCATAACAGACTTACCTTTCTTCAACTTACTTGGATCAGAAGATGGGCCACTGTCTCCCTGTGATTGATCAGTTCCAGCTTCAGGAGCAGTATCTAATAGGGTGGCTTCTTCTTCAGTGGCAGAAAGTTCTATACGAGTGCCCTCTTCTCCAGATGATTCATCACCAGCTAAGGGTAAAAATCTGTTAGACCTGTTTTTCTGCTGAGAAAAGATAAAAATTTTTGCTGCAATGATGGAGCTAAAGGGGGAAAAGGATTTTCCTCGTTTACTTGGTAGATCATCTTTGGCAAAGACTGACCTAAAAGTAGGTGGGGCAGATTGAGGATGCCTATTTTGTGTCCCAAATGATCTTGGTTCAATGGGAAAAGATCGAGGGGAGGGGGTAGGGTTTAATTTTTCAGGTTGAGGTGACAGAGAAATATCTTCCTTCTCTGTCACAACATCATCTATGCTGCTGATTTCAATGGTGGGCTTATCTACATTGTTGGAGGTCAATTGTTGAGGAGGCTCACCAGAAGTCCTAGGATCAGCTACCAGGGGATCAGTGTTAATTAGGATAGACTCATTTGGTTCATGCACAGGAGCTTGACTCTGCTGTTTCTTAGGAACATAGATAAATTTCTGAGCCTGATAACTCTTTTGTTTTTCTGTAACTGATATCCCTGAACTCTCTGCTCCTAAATTCTCAGTCTGATTAATGTTTGAGTTCCCTTTTACCTGTCCTACCGAGCCCTTCAAATGGGAGTCAGTTAGATTAATTAGAGTATCAATTTTCCTAGCCGAGGATCTCTTAAGCTCTGGATGCAGATAAATGCAATAACTGTCTTCATGCCCTATACATTTGCAATGTAAACAATAGGGGGGAATATCCTCAAATTCTAGGGGGAGCTTTACAACATTGAATTCATTTCCATCCTCTTCGATTCCCACTCTAATGCAGGATGGTAATTTCTTTTTTAAATCAATTTCAACACACATTTTCACACAAGACGGCCTAGACAGGGCCTCAGTAGCAGCATCAACTTTAATAAAGTTTCCTATTTGGTTACCCATGATTTCAAGCATAGCAGAATTATAAAAATAGATTGGGACATGAGGAATTGTTACCCATACCGGGACTATGGATGATTCTGCCTCCGGAGAGAAATCAGAAGTCCATTTCAGTACCTTCATTTGGGCGTTGTTGAAGCTCCAGTGACCCTTGAGCCAGAACCTCTGGTAGTCTTCTTTCTCCTGGAAGCGAACTAGGACATGCCGGTAATCGATGGATCCTATTTGAAATTTGCCTTTGAAGCCTACAGAATTAAAAGATTCGTTTAGTTGGACCATGGTAGGCTTACCTCTAGCAAACTTACCGATCAGAGCATTCCGATAATGGGAGGAGAGAATGTCTGCATCCTTGCGACTGACAAGGCATGAGATATCTCCTTTGTACTGAGTTTTGGGTATGATTTCCGGGTTTGATGGGAGGGAAGCTTGGAGAGGCGGAGGTCGGTTAGCAAGCGCTTGAAGGAAGGATTTGGTCCCCCCTTGGCTTCGATCGGCCGGCGGGAGAGCCGCCATGGCGGCGGCGAGAGGAGAAACAGGTGAAAGGAAATGACCGTTATCGGTTAAGATGTCTAAAAGGAGAGAGGAGGAAGATGAAAACGACAGAGAAAATGGGCGTTTTGGCTAAATCGCACCAGATATCACACGTAGCTACAGTAAAACGAGAGCTAACTTGAACCGAGTACTTTGAATTCAATGTTTTTCATTTAATATATCCTTATTGACATTATTGTATTACTCCGTCCCAGCCGAATGTGCACACTTTTTGGTCAACTTTCTCAGGTCATGTTTGGCCAACGATAACTTTAGTTACGTATATTAACGGTGTGTTAAAATTTGATATTTAGAAAATACAGCATGCAGAGAATCCAACAATATCTCACATGATGATATTGGTATCTATATACTAATTGAAATTTATGGTCAAACGTGTCTTGAGAAAGTTGACCAAAAAGTGTGCAGATTAAGCTGGGACGGAGGGAGTAGATGAAGTATAAATTTGAGGAAAAATTAATTATTTTTTTCTTAGAGTCATATTCCCCCTGTTCCATTTTATTCTACACAAATTCATTTTTATGTTGTCCCACACATTTATGTACATTTTCTTATTTGGCAAATTTACTATACATCATAAAATTAAAATACCATTGAAACAATTAAAATACCATTGAAACAATTAAAATTTACACACAAAACCTAACATAATCACTCACCCTTCTCCAGATTTCTCTCTATTCCCTCGCTTCCCTCTGTAACCATCTCCCTCTGAAACCACCTCCCTCTGTAACCCTCTGCAACCAAGGTCGCCGTCCTACCCTTTTTCCCACCCTCTCTGCCTCCAAACTCACCCCGATTCTCCGCCTCATCTTGGCCTCCCATCTCACTGCGCCTCCGCTGCTCTCAACCTCCCATCTCAACCTCGCGCCTCCAGTCTCCACTGTGCCTCCGCCTCCAGTCTCCATCGCGCCTCTGCTGCGTCTTTGGCTACCCCAATTTCTCGCAGATCTAGCGCAAGGTGGATTGAGCGGTAGTGTTGGGTGGTGGGTTGATTAGTGGTGCTCGCTGAATTTTCTCGTCAAGGTTGATTGTTGGTGGTCGATTGGTGGTGCTCATCAAGGTCGTCGTCATTTTTGTTCCAGATTTTCCACTCCGCCGATGTACTACACCGAAAGGGTTGATAAAGATAGGATCTTAACTGTTATTGGTGCATTAATTTCGATTTTGTTGGCCCTTTTGTTTGTTTATTTGAAAAGAATGGACTATGAGACTATTTGAAAAAAAATGGACTCGGATAGAATCGATGAAGATGAAAAGACTCATCTGCCCCTTTGTTGTAAGTTGCTTGTTTTTGCTATTTTTGGGATGCATTTTTTGTTTTAAGAAGAAAAGGGGACTGAAGGAACAAGAAAAGGGGAATAGTGGAAGGAACAAAAAAAGGGGAACAGTGGAAGGAACAAGAAAATGGGACAGAAAGGTTGAGGGTATTATAGATATTTCACACCCTTTAAAATTTTGCCCAGCCTTCTCTGCAGGGTTATTTGTTTGTTAATAATCTCTACATTTTTCTTCTAGTGATAATTCAGTTTATGCTATAAGAAATTGGAAGATATTAAATGAGTCAAATAAATGGAATTGAATGAATAAAATGAAAAATAAGTTCAAACAAGTAATCTAAACTTTTCCATGCATAATTGATGTAAAAAAAAAAGGCCAAATAGGAAATGTACCATTTAAAAAAAATATGGATTATTATTATTGATCTTTTTTTTAAAAAAAAAATTAAACCATCCATAGATGGGGGAAATTATATTAGCCTTCCCAAGCCATAAATAATAAACAGAATAAAAGAAGCCGAAGCTTAGGTAAGTTATACAGACAGAGCTTTTTGCTCTTGAAGCAACCATTGTTGCTTCCAAAAGAATGAAAATAGAGAAGTGTAGAAACCGGAGGATTACAAATACTAATGACTAGGTAATCGGATCTCGAACTTCTTAGTGAATCGAATGAACGAAACACAGGTCAGTCAGAGAAAACCTTTACCTAAATCATAAGCCTATCCTCTAAGCTAATAGTGTAGGAGATAGCAAAATGTAAAACCTTTCCAAACTGTATTCGTGGTTAGCATCAGCAAGGGGCAACTAAGCCCTGTCCATGATTGATGTCTTCAAAACAGTGAAGGAGATCAGCCATCACTGTGCCTAGTATGATCTCTGTAGCTTCCAGCAAAATTGACATAACAGTATCACTTATGTCAGCAGAAGAAGATGACTAATTGGAGATGAATCCGAATGCCCTCCATAATTGGTTCTGCTCTCTGAGTGGAAGTAATCCATCCTCCTGAAATATGAAATACGGTCAGTAGCATCTGTTTCAGATATCAATCAGAATAGAAGGAGTACCCATCTGGTCCAATCTTATCAAACCTTGCACAAAATTAGTTAAACTTTGAAACTGAAGGAACGATGAGGATGCCTGATTATTTAAACAATCCTTCGCTAGTTTATCTGCCACTAAGTTGCCTTGTCTATGAACATGCTTGAGAGGAATCCCTCCCAGGAGTTTATTAATCTCATCAGCCAGACTGAAGACTTTCCATGGTGACTTATAAGGATCTAGTACATACCCGATGGCATTTAGACAGTCAGATTCTAAATAGTAAGAGAGATTAAATTCTGAACCTGCTCTTAATGCAAACCTTATTGCTTTCAGTTCTGCCTCTAAAGGTGAGTAAGCAGGGGAGATCTTAGTATGAGCAACAATAAATCCTCCCCTACAATCCCTTACAATCATACTAATGCCACACATTTTCGTTTGACAGCACCATGCAGCATCGACATTGATTTTATATCCTATGTCTGGCTTAGTCCAAGCTATTTTAAATATCTTTGGCTTAGGAGGTTTTTTGCTCAAAGGTAGGAAAGAATGTTCAGCAATTAACCTATCAATCCCAGAGTCAACAAAGAATGGCTTAGCAGTAAACAGATAAAAGATGCGTGTCCTAATATGATTGAGCACAATACTAATCACAGGATTAACTGAATCATACAAGCACTCATTTCTAGTTTTCCACAGGTTCCAGCAGGTTATTAGTGCTGCAGAATGAATCATCTCAACTTGTACACTACTGAAACCATTATATGAGAAATAGAAGGATAGTCTATCCCAAATGGATGGGAATACCTGATCTCTGATCCCCATAAAAGAATGAATCTGTTTACATATATGCATTGTAAATGTGCAGGAATTAAAAAAATGATCAAGGGAATATTCATGATTATGGCACATACAGCATTTAGAGGCCAGTGAAATTCTCAAAGAATGCAAAACATTGTCAAAAGGAAGGAAGGAGTTCATCATTTTCCACATGAAGACAGAAACCTTTTTTTCAATTCTGTAATTCCAAAGATGTTTGAAGGAAGCCACAGAACCTCTATGGTGACTTAATTGTAGATATGTAGATTTGAAAGAGAACTCACCATTGATTCCCGGTTTCCATATTAGCCTGTCTTTTCTATGAGGAAACAACTTAGAATCACATAAAAGAGTTATAGCATGATCAGGAAGAAATGGAATGATTTTAACAATCAAGTCAGATTTATTGGCCATAAAATCTGAAACACTACAGTTAAAAGGAATATTCACATGTAATTGATCACAGATATCCTGCAGTGGTCCTATATCCAACCAATTAGAGGTCCAAAAGTTACACTCTCCAGTACCAATAATGACTCTAGATTGAGATTCTGCCCAATTATTGATATAGCAAATCCTTTTCCAATTTTGTGAAGATCTGGGAGAAGATGGAAGAGATGCAATCAAATGAGTCCAGAGAGCCTCACCCTTTTGATATTTCCACCAAAGCTTGACAGAACAAGTTTTAATAATAGTATGTAATGATCTAAATCCGAGTCCATTTTGAATGGTAGGATAGCAAAGAGCATCCCACTTTCTCCATACCCTTTTTGGATTTGTATCATCAGAACCCCAAAAAAACTTGCTCAATAATCTTTCTATGTCCAATATAACCTGTTTGGTAGGTTTAATCACTGACCATATGTGCTGAGGAACCGAGTATATACAGGCCTGTATTAGAGTAAGTTTCCCTCCCATTGAAAGCCACCTATTTTTCCAGTTTCCCAGTCTATTTTCAATCTGTTCCAATAAGGGATGGAGATAAGTCTTCCTAAATCTGCCAGTAAAAATGGGAACCCCTAAGTATGTAAAAGGAAACCTTCCTAACTTTATTCCTAAAATTCTCCTAATCCTTCTAACCCTGTTTACAGTAGCATGCTTTCCAATGTACAGTTCACTCTTATTATAATTTACATGTTGGCCAGTGACTTCCTGAAAAGTATCTAGGAAAGCCTTGAGCCTGATCAAAGAATTGTTATTAGCATTAAGAAATATCACAGTGTCATCAGCATAAGAGAGATGAGAGATATGAAATGCATTACCTGGAATAGCATAATATGATAAACTACCATTCTGAAAAACAAAAGATAAGCTTCTAGTAAAAGCTTCAGAAAAGATATTGAACAGAAATGGTGATAGGGGATCACCCTGTTTGATACCCCTTGTTGGTTGAAAGAAACCAACTGGCTTACCATTTATAAGGATGGAAAACCATGCCTGAGACAAGTTCTTCATAATCAGGAAAATAAATTTTGCATGAAATCCAAATTTTGCAAGCACAGAGTATAAAAAAGACCACCTAACTCTATCAAAAGCCTTCTTAAGATCTAATTTGACAATCAAGTTAGGTTCTCTCTGTTTCCAATTTAGGAATCTCACCATTTCCTGAAGGCAGATGACATTATCAGCAATATCTCTACCTTTTAGGAAAGCAGTTTGGTGATTGGAGATAAGTTTAGACATTAAAGGCTTCAATCTTTCCATTAGAATCTTAGAGAAGATCTTATTTATAACATTAGAAAGGCTGATCGGCCTGTAGTCATCAAAAGAGGTAGGTGTACTTTTTTTTGGAATAATTGTGATCCATGTACTACCAATCCCCCTTGGAATATTATTAAATGATATAAAGTCCTGTACAGCTGATAATAAATCATTTGCAATTATATCCCAAGACTTTATATAAAACTTTGCAGTAAAACCATCCGGACCAGGACTACTTTTGTGATTGAGTCCAAATACAACATTCTTAAGTTCAGCAATTGATACAGGTTGTAGTAATTTTTCATTGTCATCAGGTGTGATCAACTGTGGGATCTGAGTTAAGAAATGATGTTTAAAAATATCCGTTGCTTGGGGAATATCACTTTCAGGGAAATTGTGCTCAGTTAGGAGGTCCTGAAAATAATGGATGCATTCAGTCTCAATTTCTTGAGCATTATCAATCCACTGTCCATTACTCCCTTTAATTTTTGTAATTTTTAAACTACATTTCCTTTCTCTAACCGTGTTATGAAAGAAACTAGTATTGTTATCACCCTCCTTCAGCCATTTAACTTTTGCTTTATGTTTCCAGAAACTCTTCTGTTCAATCAAAGCCCTCACCAATTTTGCCCTAGCTTCTTTCATTTTAACCCTGTTTTCAGTTGTAGCATTCAGATCATACTGTCCCTCCATTTCTTTTAAAACTGATTCAGCCTTTAAAACATTATCATTAATATTCCCAAACACTTCCTTATTCCAAATTTTTAAAGATTTTTTCAGCCTCAACAATTTTACAAAAAAACCAACCATTCCTGATTGCTGAATCTGAGCATCCCAACTTTGTTTAACTACCTCATTGAAGCCATCTCTTTTATACCAAGTGTTAATAAACCTAAAAGGTCTTGGAGAAGATGCAATATTACTACCTATAGTGAGTAGCATTGGATTATGGTCAGAGGAAATTCTATTCAAAATATGCACAGAGGAATTTGGAAAGTTAGTTGACCAAGAAGCAGTGCATAAACCCCTGTCTAGCCTTTTAACTGTAGGATTTCTTAGTCTATTATTGCTCCAAGTAAAGAGATTACCTACAGTAGGAATTTCTTCCAAGGCCATGTCATTTATAAATTCTCGAAAATCTCTCATACTACCAGTCTTTGGAGTAGAAGGACCTCTATATTCATTAACAGATGTAATAGCATTGAAATCACCAATGAGTAAAGAGTTTGATTGAGTACAATTCTTAAGATCTGACCAGAGATCCTTTCTACCTTCTCTAGTTCTAAGTCCATACACAAAGATAGCTTCCATGCTTTTATTCAGAGTAATGCTACTCATTTCAACAGCTAGAAATTGCAGGTTATCCATTTTACAAACAACTGAAACACTATTATTCCAGAATAGCCAAATCTGTTCATTATATGCTTGCATGCAATTGTCAAAGTGAAGTAACCGTCTATAATGCTCACATTGTGAGTTGTCATGTTTAGGCTCAATTAAGCATAATAACTCAAGATGATGCCTATCTATCAAATTATGCAACCTAATAATTGAGGTATCCATTCCCCTAAGGTTCCACACTAGTATCTTAATCTGAATTGTACTATTCATAGGGAAACATGATTGGAGCTTTTTGATCTAGTCATGATTGTGTTTAACTGAGTTAAAAAGCTCTCATTCTTATGTGGTTTAATATGGTTATCCTGATCCAAATCATTTATTTCCTCTGCTAGTGATTGAGGAGACATAGGGGTTACCTGATTAACCTGAATACTAACAGTATCATTATCTTTGTCCACCAGTAGTGACTTTGTTACTTCAGAAGTCACAACTTGATCTTCAGCTGGCTCATCCTCTGCCAGTAAAAGAAACCTGTTCTGCCTGTCTATTTCTTGAGAGAAAATAAAACTTTTAGCAGCAAGAATAGGGTTAAAAGGTGAGAACCGCTTACTCCTTTTGTTAGGGATGTCATCCTTGACAAATCCTGTTTTTGATATGAGATTTGGTGGAGCAGACAAGGACATCTTACTGAGTACCGAAGATTGAGGACTATCTGTTACCCCCTTATGAACATCCCCATGTATCTCATTTGAAATATCATTAGGATCATCATTCAAGAAAATCACAGAAGGATGGTTTATTACTTCAGACTGGACTTGAACAGGATTATCATTTATTAGTTCAGTACTTAATGGAGGAGACTGTATATTCACATCATGCTTTAAATTTATCATATCCTCCCCCTGTAGAGCTGACTCAGCTCCCCTTAATTGATCACTCTCCCCAGGTACAGGCTTCTTTTTAGGTATATATTGCAAATTCTGACCATACAGAGTCTTAGATTTCTCATTAACAGTAAGACCCGAACCACCAGCCTTATTATGATCCACAAGAGGCTCATTTTGTGTAGTCTTATTGTTAGATTTCACTTTATCCATCCTATTAGGCCTTGGTTTCTTTAGCTCTGGATGTAAATAGATGCAAAGACTGTCATCATGTCCTATAGTTTTACAATGCTGACAATAGAGAGGCAGATCTTCAAATTCAATAGGAAGCTTTACTACATTATACTCTATTCCATCTTCTTCAATACCCACTCTAATAGAAGATGGTTGTTTCTTTTTCAAATCAATTTCAATGCACATCTTAACTGCAGAGGGCCTAGTTAATGCAGCAGTTGCTGCATCCATTTTGATATAATTACCTATCTGATTCCCCATGGATTCTATCATTGCAATATTATAAAAGAAAACCGGAACACAGGGGATAGTAACCCAAACAGGTACAATAGAAGATTCAATTGCAGGATTGAAATCCGTATTCCATTTTAACACTTTCATGGGAACTTGGTTAAAAATCCATTGACCTTTAATCCATAATCGTTGATAATCCTCCTTATCCTGAAACCGGATAAGGATATGCTTAAAATCAATAGATCCCAATTGAAACTTACCTTTGAATCCAACAGAATTGAAAGCTTCGTTTAGAGCAGTCATTGATGGTTTCCCCCGAGCAAACTTACCGATGAGAGCATTGCTGTAATGTGCCGCTAGCGTTTCAGCATCTTTCCGAGACACAAGACAGGAGATTTCGCCCTTATATTGGGTTCTTGGTATAATTTCAGGATTCGAAGGAAGGGAGGTAGTAAGAGGGGGTGGCCTATTGCCCAGAGCTTGCAGAAAGGTCTTGGTCGCAGTTGCACCACCGCGACCAGGCGGAGGAGCCGCCATCAATGGAGAAAAACAAAAAAACAATTAACCAATGTAGCAGCAAAGTAAGGAGAAGGAAATGAAGATGGGTTCGATTCAGTTAGGAAGAGTGTGTTTCGTGTGTATTTCGCACCGTATTCGCACGCAGTAACAGTAATAGTAACCGTTGGAGAAGTATTTTACACAAAACCACTTGAAGTAAGGAGAAGTATTATTGATCCCTGAACATATAAAATTATTTTATGTAAAAAACAAATAGAAAAAAAATGAGAACATAAACTAAATGACCCTATAAAGTTCCTCTCTAGAACTAACAAATAGGATAACATTAAAATTGTGCTTTAGCTCCAAAATGAATGACCTTATGCCAAACCATTTGATAGATTCCTAGCCAAATATGATATGTACTAGCTTTTCTGGTCTTTGAAATGTCACCGGAAGTTTGTTGTTCTCATATATTCTGAAAAGTGAAATTAAAACTTCCGATAAAGTTTATAATGTGCTAGCAAAATTAAATTGTGTGCCATATATCTTTGAATGGTTAATTGTATTCATTTTCTTTCCGTATTCTCCTTGTATTCTGTCTTATATAGGAAAGAAAGCGATGGGAGCGTTCTGGTACTTCGGTTTACTACAAGAATATGAGGAGATTGTTGCCATACGTACCAGCTGAAGATGCGTCTCAAAGGCTACAACAAATGGAATCTCTTCCTTCATTAGAGGAGTGTATATCTTTTTTTACAAGCCACCATAGAGTTTAATGTGGCCTCGAGTGCCATAGCAGTCACCCTTGTTTTTAATCCCTAAGTGAATGCATTGAGACTTTTTTGCTTATTAGTTACATCATTATTAACGTGGAAGTTTATCTATTTTCTACTCACCGTGTTGCTTTCGTAATATTTTTTCAGTGAATTGATTCTAGTGTCTACTGACCTACGTTTCTCCTTCATATGAATATGAGGATTCATAATTTTGAAGATTTAAATCCAAAATTCTGGACTGATTCTTTTTCCAAGAACTAGGTTCCTTATCCTCATCTAGTGAAGATTAAAAAGAGGAGTGAACCCCAGTAATTAATTTTTTAAATTTAGTTTATGGACTATCGTTTTAATGTAATATACATGAAGACATACATGGATGATGCGCGAACACTACACACCTATATGCATGAACACTCACATACACCTACACACGCACACCGCACACAAACTACACATGCACACGCAAGAATACTAACAACCAATAATTGAGTTAGGGTAACAACTTTAGGCTTGTGCTTTTTCTCCGAAATGAACGACCTTCAACCATATCTCCTTGATATATTCTCATCCTAATATAGTGGTGGTACATAGCTCTTTGGTCTTTCAAAAACCACTAGAAATTTGTTGTTCTGACAGATTCTTAAAGGGGAAAATAAAACTCCCGAGAAAATTATGATGTGACAGCAAACCTAAATTGCGTTCATATGTGTTCTTTTTATCCATTAATATCCTTGAATGGTTAGTGATGTTCATTTTTTTTGCGTATTATGCTTTTCTTTTGTCTTATGGTGGCAAGAAAGTGACGACGGCGTTCTGATACTTTGGTTAACTATAAGAAGAGGAGGAGACCGTTGCATGCATACCAGCTGAATATGTGTCTCAAAGGTTATAGAAAATGAAATGCCTTGCTTCATTAGAGGCGTATATCTCTTTTTTAGGAGTCAATATAGAGTTTAGTCTGGCCTCGAGTTCAACAACAGTTACCCATGTCCGCAATCCCTAAATGAATGCAATGAGACTTTTTTCCCTTTAGTTACATCATTATTAACAAGGAGTTTATATATTTTCTACTCACCTCGTTGCTTTCTTAATATTTTTTAGTAGATTGCTTTGAATTTCTGATGACCTAAGTTTCTCTTCCATCATGAACATGAGGATTCGTTGTTTTGAAGAACTAAATCTAGAAACTCGGACTGCTTCTTCTTCCAAGCATCAGGTGCCTTAACCTCCTCTATTGAAGATTAAAAAGAAGGAGAATCCCTAGAAATTTATTTATTTTTGTATTTAACCTATCTTTTTAATGTAACAATATACATGAACACATACACGTATGACGTACAAACACTACACACACATGCATGAACACATATACATGCACGTTGTAGACAAACCACACATGCTACCGCTTGAACACTCACGTCTAATACCTAAGTTATTATCAAAAACTTTAGGCTTGTGATTTTTCTCCAAAATGAATGACCACGTACAAAATCCACTTGATAGATTATCATTCAGATATGTTAATGGTACATAGATTTTCTGGTCTTTCTAAATTCACTAGAAGCTTATTGTACTGACATATTCTGAAACGGAAAAATACAACTTCTGATAAAGTTTATGATGAGCCATCAAAACTAAACCGCATCTCGTGTGTGTTCATCATGTCCATTAATATCCTCAAATGGTTAATTGCGTTCATTTTCTTTGCATATTCTCTTGTCTTCTGTCTAATTGAGGAAGGAAAATGATGGAGGAATTCTGGTACTTTGGCTTACTACAAGAATAGGAGGAGATTGGTGCCCTATGTACCGGCAAACGATGCATCTCAAAGGCTACAACAAATGTAATCTCTAACTTCATTAGAGTAGTGAATCTCATTTTTGGAAGCCATCATAGAGTTTAATACCGCCATAGGTACAATGACAACCACCCATGTCCGTCATCTGCAAATTAATGCAATGAAACTCTTTGCCCTTTGCTTACACTATTATTAACGAGGAACTTTATATATTTTCTACTGATCTCATGGCTTTCATATAATTTTTCGGAGGAATGTTTCCAATTTCTACGGACCAAAGTTCTTTCTCCGACATAGACATGAGGAATCATTATTTTTTTATTTAAATCCAGAGGCCTATACGGCTTCTTTTTCCAAGCATTATGTGCCCAATTGTTCTTCAGTGAAGATTAAAAAGAAGGGTAAAACCCTATCATTAGAATTTTTTGTATTTAATTTACGGACTTTCATTTTAATGAAACACTATAAATGAACACATACACAGACAACGCACGAATGCACACATATATGAACACTCACATACACCTACACACAAACTACACATTGAAAGTTGTATCGTACTGATATTACTTCTAATTCTAATTTAATTAAATTGAACAACTCCCTTGAAAATTTTTAAATCTGTCACATAATACTTAAAGTTTCTGAAAAAGGCATTAGGCTCGTACTTGTAGGAAGCTGGCACTATGGCACACACACACACACAACCTCACACACAGAACCAAAGACACATATGCCACACAAGTATCAATATTTATAGAATTACATGTTTATAGAATTGTTAATAAATGTCGTTGCAATTCATTTCATCTTTAGAAGTCCCGACGAACTAGCTAAGAATGTACACAACATTGAGGTTGGGTGTATGTGTTCTCGAAGCAGCGTCAGGGTCTCTTTTAGAAAGCACACGCTGGTTAGCCTCTTCAGCGGATAGGTCATTCTCTTTGTGCCATCACCATCATGGAAGACAGTTTACACTTCGGCAGTCCTCGCGTGACTCAGTTGCTAGAGCGGTTTGAGAATCCACTGCCACAGGCTTGTGGTGCCACCATTATCGACGACGAGAACACGACAGCTCGAGAGCTAAACTAGGAGCTGGCAAGGACTGAGAGGGAGTTGGAGGATGAGATCATCCAGTCCAAGAACTACACAGAAGAAACGAAATGGCCCATTTAATTTGAGGCTTATGAATAATAATTTTAAGCTAATAGGAATCTTAATTTTCTCCATAATTATGAGTACTTTCTAATCTAGTATTTTTGAAAATGCATTATACTCAGGCACGATACATACACTCAACACATGCACGAACACGCACATATCCACACACTTTTGAACGAAAATTTTATGAATTCATTTGAATGTTTCTAGAAATACTATCCATATTATAAGTCATTAAGGAATGTTAATACTATTAATTCCTAAGAGTATTTTCACGGACATATTAATTATTACTATGTCATTGGTTGGGTATTCTTTGTAGTAAATAAATCTACAAAATTTATGTTGATAGGGAGTTATTTGTATAAATATAGGATGAGTAAGTTATTTATAGTTACCATATTATTTATTTACCGAGGATGCAATTCACAGCCTACCCAAGTGTACTGTATAAGAATTGTTGTTTGGTTATCTAGAGTTTGATTTTTTTAATTTGATTAGTTATATGGATTATGTAATACTACTTGCTGATTAGGCTTGTGTTTTTTCTCCGAAATGAAAGACCTTCTACCAAATCCCCTTGATGTGTTCCATATGTGTTCTTTTTATCCATTAATAGCCTTGAATGGTTAATGGTATCCATTTTTTTTGCGTATTATCCTTGTTTTCTTTCTTAAAGAGGAAAGAAAGTGATCCAGGCATTTTGGTTCTTTGGTTAACTACAAGAAGAGGAGGAGACTGTTGCCATACGTACCAGCTGAATATGTGTCTCAAAAGCTACAATAAATAAAATCCTCTGCTTCATTAGAGGCGTATATCTCTTTATTAGGAGCCAATATAGAGTTTAATGTGGTCTCGGGTTCAATAAAAGTCACCCATATCCGAAATCCCTGAATTAACACAGTGATACTTTTTGCCCTTTAGTTACGTTGTTGTTAACAAGGAATTTTATATATTTTCTGATCACCTCATTGATTTCTTAATATTTTTCAGTGGAATTCTTCCAATTTCTGATGACCTAAGTTTTTCCTTCATCATGAACATGAGGAATTATTATATTGAAGAAATAAAGCCAAAACTCGGACGGTTTATTCTTCCAAGCACCAGGTGCCTTAACTTTCTCTAGTGAAGATTAAAAAGAAGATTAATCCCTAGAATTTATTTATTTATTTTTTAAAATTTACAGTCTATTTTTTTATGTAACACTACACATGAACACATACACTCACGATGCACGAACACTACACACGCACATGCATGAACACCTATTTACACCTATACACTCACGCTTCAAACAAACCGCACATGCAACCACTTGAATCACTAGTGGGGGAGGGGTCATTAAAGGCGGTTCTATCGGACCAAAGAAGACATTTTCAAAGTGTTTTCTCAGCTGGTTGCACATGTAATTGCGATCAATTAAAGGTAGTTCTGAGAACCTCCTTTAAAACACCGATTAAAGGCGGTTATGAACTGCCTTTAAAAGCTCGGACTAACCGCCTTTAATACATTATGGACTCAGAACCAAGACCCTTTCCCTCGGCCCTAGTGTTAGTTCCGAACTCAGAATAGGAATTAAAGTTGCTTCATAACCACCTTTAATTGCCTGTAGAAACTGCCTTATATTGGCTCCTCATTTAGAACTAGGCAACCTCCGTCGGCCCTGGTGATTCGTTCTGAACTCGAAACGTAACTAGGTTACTCACTCGGAAGCTAAAATTGGCTCCCATTGTATGTGCGCTTCCTAAATCGGATGCTATTTCTAGGTCGTCTCTGTAATTTCAATGGCTCTATTTTTCTTTGGTTAATTTAAGTTCCGAGTTCGTAAACCTATTCGGCCCCAAGATTATTAAAGAGCTGACCCGATTTACGAATTAAAAACCTCACATGGCTCCAATGGTAAAAAAACAATTTTCATTGCATTTACCGGCTCAAAGTAGGCCTTATTCGACAGCCGCAAATGTAACCCAATAAAAGGAATTGTTCTACGTGCTAACAAAAATCTATAGAAAATGCTAACTGAGCAATAATCTATAGATAGGATTAGAAATCAATACAATTCTATTACAAACCTTTACATCACACTAAACCTACATTGTGTTATTCTACCAAGTTAGGGTTCCCAAGAGTTACTGAACGGTTGAGAATGAGATGCCGAGCAAAAGAATTCCTTGCGTTGTTGATGTCTAGTTTCGAATAGGGCCTTGTTGCATTTGGAATAACCTTTTTGTACCAAGTTAATTGCAAATATTATTATTGAGATTGAGACACCATTAATTTTTAGTAGAACCAAATGTACCATTTCCTTGCCAATCTCAAGTAAATCCAACTTCACGCCCTCTATGTATTCTATTGCGTACAAAATTACGTAATAGCCGCACTCTCATGTTTGCGCTTGTTTCTTGTACTATTTAAAATAACAAAAAATCGGTAACATATATATACATAAATAAAACTTGTTGGAGAAAATGAAGCAAATTCTGCATATTATACCTTGATTTCGACCAGCTCAAAAAACTTTCACCATCTTCACTAGTGCCCTTCATAGATGACTTCAAATTTTTGACAAATGCATCTTATTGTTGGAAGTGCAATGGATCCAACCAATACGTATGCTAATTTTCTGGAATAACCATGATCAATCGCCAATGATCCCTAAAAAAATAGATTGTGTAATGATTAAAAAGCGTAAATGATGTTTGAGAACATAATGTAAATAGTAACTATAACCTTTCAATGTAGGGCATAATGAATAGTTAATTATCCTTTCTCCCAAAGTTTTTGTGAATGCAGTCGATTCTCTCTTGGTTTGGACAACCAATCTCTTGAGTCATCACCGGGCACATGTATCCGACCCACCCCTTCTTTTGGTTGTACATAAAATACATGTACCTTGAAATTAAGCATTATTTCACATTAGTTGTAAACAATTAGAGAAAAAAATAGTAAACATGAATTAAATATAACAATAATATATATTTTACTCACAAGATATATATGGACATCAACATCTAATTAACTTTCTCACATTTCAATAGGTCCTCGAAATCACTCACATCGCGATGATGAATCTCTTGGAACCAAATATGCAATCGTTTCCCAAGAATGCATAAGTTGAGTTGCATTCAAACGGTTGAAGCCACTTGTATAGCCCTTTTACTAAGTGAGGTGAGTCATTCGAGACTTGTGCTCTTGGAACCGGTTGGCTAATCTTGCCAGGTGCTGTTTGGACCGATTCAAGTGTCCTTTGGACCGGTCTAGGTGTACTTTGGACCGGTTTGGGTGTAGTTTAGACTGCTTTTGGTGTATTTTGGACTGCTTTTGGTGTTGTAGGTTGTTTGACTTTCAAATGAGGATCCTTTATAGGATCATATATACTAGTCGACGCGACCACAAAAGAAATATTCCACGAGCAGGACCAACATTCTTGTATTCTGCATCTGTAATTGGCTACGGGTCACCCTTCACCAATTCTTTCTCCAGAGAGACTCTTGACAAACCTTAACTCATGCAAAATTTCATCGGCTATATGGAGTGGTCTACCACCTATGTCCTAATTAATGTATAGCTCACACACATGTGAACCGTACATTGACACTGCATACATTTGTTAATATGATAAAAACTTTTTATTAATCATTAGATAAATATTAAATGTTTACCTTTTTATCACTAGCAAGAATGGCCATGTCGAGGTTGTCAGCTTCATCTGCAGGAGTTTTAGTGATTGCCTCCCGATTAACCTTAATATATTTTGGTGAATGGTTTGATCCTCTTGATGGTGGAGTCCAATTTGGTTTCAAATCATCTAAATTCTTGGGAAGCACAAGGATATTGTGTTGGATCAACTTCTAAATGAGAATGTCTTGTTGCTCTATTCTTTTCTCTTGTTGAATCGTCTGTTTTTGCAATGTGTGGACCCGCAATGGTTGTGCACAACCATAGTACCGAGTAATTACAAACACCTCACATTGTTTCAAGAACCCACCCACTCCCCTAGTACAACCCGGGTGGTCAGATTTTTTGGTAGCCGCACAAAGGATGTCGTTCTTAAACGTGGGTATGAATTTAGCATCCAATGCATCATTCTTTAATTTTTCCTAAGTATTTCAAATACGAGAATTTTAGAACATAAATAAATGGTAATATGTAAATGAAGGAAATAAAAAACAGTTGTAGGGTGGTTGGGTTTACCATTTTTCCGCAAGTTCTTTTTATTCTTCCTTCTCGTATAAACCCTTCTTGTTTTGTGGGCCTTTGAGGAATAGATCACACCTCTTTATCTCATCCACATCCATTGGTTGTACCATATACCTTGTCTCATCTTTAGTCATCCCAGCCTCGATTGCATTTTGAAAATCTATCTCTAGACGTTCTTCAACGAACTTAAGTGCTTCCAATCCATACCCCCCACGGTTCAACCAATGGGGAATCAAATTCAAACCAGCAGCGCATTGTTTTTCTTTCCTCGTACCCTATGTTAGCTTGTTAGAGGCATGACATCACTAAAGACATCTAAAAATAAATAGTTATTATATTAAATTTATATTTACTATAATTATTCTCCAAAGCTCTTCTCTTATGGATCTCCCAACTCTCCGGTTGAATGTGTGTGTAACTTATCCACGGCCGATCACCTTTCTCTGAAGAAAAATGTAGTCCTGTGAAAAAGTGTACTTTTTCTCCCACAAACTCTTGCACATCATGGTCATCGCCTTCTTCCTTAGAAATGTCATATCTGGTGCATCGATTTTAAATAGTCTCTATGGGGATATATAATGATGGGAGTTACAATAAGTTACAGTTATTTTTTAGAATTAGAGTATTGGAAAATTAGGTGAGGAAGTTCATGAAGGCCAATAATGGTACCTTTCACTCCATCCATAGGATATCCTTATAGTCTTGAGGAACCCCATGCCAACTATCGTACTTTATATCCACCCCTGTTCTTCGGAATTTTGCTACCCAACCCAACTACACCACTTTGCACGCTCTTTGGACAAACATTTGCCCGACTTATTAAAAACCGATAGAGTGAACTCTTTTCTAGCTATCCTACATTCTAATGTTCTACAATGTGTTTTGCCTATTCTTATCTCGTCAAATCCATCATCGTCATCATCACCACCAAATCCCAATGTCGCGGGACGACTATTTTGTGAACATGACGTATCGTCACGAGTCCTTTTCTTAGAAATTATTGAACCTACATCCCAAAAGTTTCCACTCAATCATGACTCTAACTACATAAAAGATATTTTAATAAGAAAATACTACATTAATTCCGCTTTCAAACATTTATTAAATTTTTTGTCAGAAAAGAACCGTCATTAGGTTTTCTCTACATGAGGTAGGATAAAAATCACAATCATAATGTTATCACTAAATAACAAGAATGAACATTAAAAATAATAATAAAACAACCCTACAAAATTATCAACCATTCAAGAAGCATTTGTGGAGCACTAAATAATCTGGGGTTTTAAAACACCAACCTTTACATCAAAGAAGTGGGAACTTCAATTTCATAAGACCTTGTGCACCATCAAGTACCAAAGCATTAGTGTTGATCACTCCCCTTCAAACAATGAGAAAATGAAATGAGAACAAAATAGAAGTAGAGATGAGGAATGCAAGATTTGGATGCTTGAAATCTTACCTTGAATCACAACTTGACGAAAAAATGGATAAGAGATGGAGGGAAATAGAAAAAATGGGAGGACATGAATTTTTTTTGAGGGAAAACGAAAGAAAAACGCGGGCTTGTATATAAAATACCTAGGAATAGGTTCCCGTCTGAGTAGTCTACCAAACTCGGAAGATGATCTGCCCTTTACAAAATACCTAGGAATAGGTTCCAAACTCGGAACCTGTTCTTATATATAAAACAAAATATCAAACTAAAATCGGCAAATGCCAATAAACCCCAAATTTCGAAACCAGGAACCCTAGCATCCAAAATCTAATCCACCAATTTCCCATTTCTATCACAATGTCGAGGCCGAGATACACAAGGAAGAATACTGTGGCGGCGAGTGACCGAAGCCATAAACCCTTCACCGAGCTCTCGGAATCTCAATGATTTTTCAACGGAAAAGTAGAGGAGAGGTGTGTGGAACTCTCCAAATGTAAGATTATCAATTCTAAAGTTATTCATGCATCATCAATCGACGATTTGTGTCTAGGGTGTTTGTTGAAGCGTTTTCAGGACCAATATCTAGATAATTTTTTATGTTTAGAAGAAAATGTCTACGAAAATGAGGTTATTGAATTTTATTCTAATTTGGGACAAGCATGAACAATCATTACAGTACTAAGGTGAATGGACAAGTCATCACGGTCAATAAGTTCACAATATGTTAGGCCCTGGGTAGCAAATACTTTCCCTCAAGAAATTGAACCCCGGAGATGGCCATGGCCCTGTAGAAATTTATCACCAACATAGGGTGCCATCCGTTATGGAAGCCACCCCAATTGACCCCGTTGAAATGGGTAGTAAATACTTCTGTAGAATTGGAAGTACCCTAGGCCCGGCTAAAAGCTATGATATTAGTGTTTTGTCGGAGGGGGGAGAGGCTAACTTATGAGTGGGTGTGTTTGAATGTTTTGCCTATGGGTTGACACACGTGTGGGCTGACCATTGGGAATCTAATGATTTTCTACTATGTGATAGAGGGTGTGAAAACTAACCCTAGTTATACCATCTTGACAAGTATGCTCAAGGCTGCAAATGCCAAAAAAGTATTTACCATACGGTGGCTTGATCACTGCGATGATAAAGAAGGCCAGTGTCCAACCCAAAGACCACCCACTCAGCTTATAGTTTTATAACGAGGAATGGTTTCATCATAAGCAGATGCAGCTCGGTCCTAACAATAAATGGAAGCCAAGGGTTGTTCCAGGGTAGGCAACAAATAATGCCAAAAGGGCTAGGGAGGCGGAAGTTGAAAGAGTCGGGGATCGGGATCTCGTAAGCATTGTTTTTAAAAAACATCAGAAATTTATACACTTGTCGCTCTTATTGATAATTATCCATTATTAATTTCTCTTCATTGAGTAGGTTCCCAAAGCAGTTGGAAGGCTACCATAGGTCGCTACTTCAAGTGTAGTCGTTGATATATTAAAGAGACCTCGAAATTGTTGGCTAGAGCGGATGCCCAGCAAGAACGATTCTTGGAAGCTTAGGGACTCCACCTTGAACTAAGTGAGGATGAAGAGCTCCAAAAATTTGATCTGGTGATGGCGGACAATGGTGTGGATGGCAAGCCGGGGGTAGTTGATGGTGGAAACCAACAGAATGAAAATGACTTTGAGATTGAGTACATGTTCGGTTCCCGCTAGGCGTTTGGAATTCAACAATATTTTCATAATTAGATCATTTGGTTGAGACTTGTCAAGACTTATATTTTCATGGTACAATGGTTTTTTATTTTGTTAACATTTGGTTGATGACTACATTTGTAGAATTTTGGCCACCACTGAGTTGGCCTTTTTGTTCAATTTGATAAGTTTGGCTATTTCATCAAATTTATGTGAAAATTTTCAATTCCAATCTTGAAAATTAGAAAGCTTCAATGTCAAAGCAGTAATTACAAAATTACGGCCTTTAGAAAGTTAGAAAGCTTTAACTAGAAAATTCCCGCCATAGAAAAAGTTGACCATTATTTAAGAGCCCTTTTCGAATTCGGAAACTAGTCGGCCCTTTGAAAAGATAGGCCGGATCACTTTTTGAGCTCGAAAAAATGGGAGTCCTTAATAGATTTTAGGCACGAATTAGGTTACAAACTTAGAAACTTAGGTTCCGAGCTCGAGTGTCCAATCTGGGAA